>OZ030028.1:39649821-40199821 GCA_964023405.1 Apodemus agrarius
GTTGTTTATGGTTTAACAAGCAGCACAGGCAGGCAGCCTCGCGCTGACCACCACTGCACAGAAGGATTCCGAGCAGCACTGCCTGGACAGGAAAGATCGCCGCACGGCCAAGAGGCAGAGGGTGTTTGCAGGTTTACAGAGAGAAGGTCTAGAGGAATTGCATTTTGGGGAAATGCGACATTAAAGAGACCTTTGCCATTATTAGCTCATGGGAATGGGTCTGTCCTGACAAGTCTGCCTTCGTCCTCTGCCTTAGTTAGGGTGGCTGTGGCTGTGGTGAAACGCCATGATAAAGGAACCTGGGGAGGAAAGGGGGTCATTTTACTTACACTTCCACATAAAGTCAGAACGGGAATTCAAACCGGGCAGGAACCTGGAGGCAGGAGCTGATGCAGAGGCCACAGAGGGGTGCTGCCTGCTCCTCATGGCTTGCTCAACCTGGGACCATCACCCCGGGGATGGCACCACCCACAGTGCACTGGGCTGCCCACCTCAATCACTAATTAAGATAATGACCTACGGGTGTGTCTTTTTTGTTCTTGTTGGGGTTTTTTGTTTGTTTGTTTGTTTGGTTTGGTTTGGTTTGGTTTGGTTTGGTTTGGTTTGGTTTAGTTTTGTTTTGTTTTTTGTTTTTTGAAACAGGGTTTCTCTGTGTAGCCTTGGCTGTCCTGGAACTCACTCTGTAGTCCAAGCTGGCCTCGAACTCAGAAATCCACCTGCCTCTGCCTCTCAAGTTCTGGGATTAAAGGCGTGCGCCACCACCGCCCGGCTTCCCTACTGTATTCTTTGCCTTTTGTCTAGTCCTTAGAGGAGTGACTCTGTTGACTCATCACAGCAACTGTATCAATCCATTATTCATCCCATTCTACAGATGAGCAAACTGAGGCAGGAAGAAATGAAGTGGCTTACCCAAGCTCCTCCTGTCGGCTTAGACTTTTCTCCAAACCCACTTTATTTATGGTTCTTAAACGCTTCAAACCCCCCCCCCTTCTAACCCACCGACCAGAGGTTGGGGAGAAAGGTTAATGGGAAAGGGTGTTTGTGGGCCTGTTCAGTAGTAGTTCTTCGGGGTTGATCCCACTCTTTGTTGCCAGGATACCAGCAGTCCAGTTCAATAGCAAACAGCAGGAAGAGTCACCGGGAATACCACGAGAAACGTTTCTTTCTACGAAGTGAAGACCAGCCAAGACCAGAGAAGACCCGTGAAACGGTGCCTGGAGTCACAATGCAGGGGCCACCTCTCTGTTGATGGGGTTCCAGTCAAACTCTTTCCAATCTTCATGCATTCTCTCAAGTGTCTGCTCCAGCAAAGCATCGCGTCCCCTCGCACGCGTCTGCGTCAGTAAAACATCCTCTCACAAGACAACTTCCAGGAGAACGTCACAGACACAACCGAGTTTCCGGAGAAACCAGGAATTCCCACCTCATCTTCTGTTTTGTACATGGCCGACCTGGCACCTGCGCTCAGCTGACTCTAACTCAGGCTTCCTACTCAAAGGGCCCCGCCCCTTTTGAGTCCATCCTGAAAGGCTCAGTGACACACAATGCCAAGGAGAAGCAGGGGTGGTGAGAACAGTTTGCAGATGGCCTTTCAACTCAGGATTTCTAAGACTGAGTGCCTTGGGGCATGCAGCAAATGGTTAAGATTTTCTGATCCTTAAGATCCCCCTTTGAGCCGGGTGTGGTGGCGCACGCCTGTAATCCCAGCACTTGGGAAGCAGAGGCAGGCGGATTTCAGACGAGGCCAGCCTGTCTACAGAGTGAGTTCCAGGACAGCCAGGGCTACACAGAGAAACCCTGTCTCGAAAAACAAAAACAAAAAACAAACAAACAAACAAACAAAAAGATCCCCCTTTGAAGAACTGATGCGCTCCCTACCAGCTGGCGGGACCAGATCCCGGTGGAGTCTAACCTCAAGCCGGTCTCATCTACAATCTTCTATCCCGATGAGTCCACTGCACGGAAGGCCACTAAGGAACCTGACATGATCCAGGGAGAAACGCAGGCAGGGCAAGGAACCTGAGCAGAAGCAGAGCCATCCAGGGGAGGGCTGTAAGGGAAGAGGGGAGGGCCGGTATGGCGGCACTGGGGAGGCAGAGGTAAGCAGATCTCTGGGTTTGAGGCCAGCCTGATTTACGTAGCAATTTCCAAGTAAGACCCCGGAGAAAGGGGGTGCGGTAGGTTTGCATGTTTGTGTGTTTGTCCAGCAAACTAGGGAAGGAGGAGGGTTGGGTAGAGAGACACGGTCGCAGAGCACTGGCTGCGTGGCTAGTTGCCCTGAGTTCACAACCCCCACAGAATCTAAGCTAGGCATATCCGGGTCCCCTTGGCCCAGCGGATGGTAGCTACCGTAATCTAAACGGTCTCATCTTTTAGAACATCTACACGGGGCTGCAGAAATGACTCTGGTTAACAGAACTGGCTTCTCCTGCAGTGGACCCACACGGCAGCTCACAACCATCCGTAACTCCAGTTCCAGGGGATTCGGTGATCTTTCTGGCCTCTGCAGGCACAAGAAGACATGCATATGGTTCCCACACATACCTTCAGGCAAAACATTCATCCGTTTAAACTAATTCAATCACATTCGCCGGGCAGTGGTGGCGCACGCCTGTAATCCCAGTACTCTGGCAGGCAGATTTCTGAGTTCGAGGCCAGCCTGGTCTACAAAGTGAGTGCCAGGACAGTCAGGGCTACACAGAGAAACCCTGACTCGAAGAAAAAAAAATGCAAAAACATTCCTCCTGATACCCATAACGCATGGTTTACTAAAAGCAAATACATGCCAAGCTTCTGATGTAGCAACCATCGTTGGGGACCCTGGAGTTGTGTTGTGTGGCATGTGGATTACGGAAAAGAGGAAGGAGGGGAGGAGGGGACCTGGGGTGGGGGGGTGGGGAAGAAAGATAAGCGGGAACCCAGACAAAGATGTTCCTGGCAGGGACCAGAAAGCCCTGCCCCCTTGCCACCACAGCCCTGCCCGCATTGAAAAGCCCTCTTACCCAGATGGCTCCAAACCGAATTCCGGCTGGCACCAGCCCGGTCCTGAAGGACCACCAAGCACTTGAACTTTATAGAATGGCCAGCCTGACACATCCAGGGTTCCCCACCTGACTTCTCTGGCCTCTGAGAAGCCGTTCCCATATACCTGAGCTTGTCTGCTGCCAATTCAGTCTGATCTGGTCTCTTCGAAATGCCCAACCCCCCACCCCCACCCCCACAAACCCCCTTCACCTTTTGGGGGGCACAGCGGGTGGGGGAATGAAAGAGGAAAGGAAGGAAAATTCTGGTTAATAGAAACCTCTTAAAAGTAAGGAGAGAGTGCGATGCGCTCCACGTGTGCATTCTTGGACCCTGCGGTGGAAGGTGGGGTTGCCTTTACCCGGCTACCAGCGCCCCGAGTCTCCGGCCACGACTTCTGAGCAGGAGTCTCCGAGAAGCAAAGAAAACAGGAACTGTGTGTGCCCTGGCCTCTGACACACTGAGGACATGGTCTGACTGTGGCCTCAAGCAGGAGGGGACACCCACACACACGCGCACCCCACTCCACCCCCATCCCCCGATTAAGAACCTGCCTTTGCGGGAATGAATAGCTAACAAAGCTGCAGTGTTCTAGCCCGCCACAGGATGGCAGTATTGTCGCAGGTAACACACGGAGTCCCCGGAAGCCGCTTCCGCATTCCTGAACCTCAGGAAACACACAGGCTGATAACTTACTATAAAATAACCATGAAGCTGCAGGATAAAATAAAAATAACTATAACCACATAAGTTAAACAAACTTTTTTTTTTTTTTGGTTTTTTTTGAGACAGGGTTTCCCTGTATAGCCCTGGCTGTCCTGGCACTTACTCGGTAGACCAGGCTGGCCTCGAACTCAGAAATCCGCCTGCCTCTGCCTCCCAAGTGCTGGGATTACAGGCGTGCGCCACCACCGCCCGGCTCAGAGGTGCTCTTTTGTGTCTGATTTTTGAATCCAAGAATGGCCACGGGTCCCTCTTCACCAGCTGTGAGGAGCCACTGGGCAAACTCCTCCCCCCCCCCCGCGCCCCGCCCCGTTAGGTATCCAGCGGTGCATAATATATGCTCAAAGGCCATTGACTTCAGCCATTCTCAACATACTGGGACCTCTCAGGGAATCTTGAAAGCCATCTAGTTCCTTGCCGTTGGAGGAGCCTTTCACCCATAATGCTCTTTCTACAGTTTCCACCTGCCCGTGGTTGGCAGTACTAAATGGAAAAAAAAAATTCAGAAATGAACATTTCACAAGTTCAAGAAGCCGCACAATGGCCGTGATGTCATTCTGCTCCTCCCCGCCCAGGGCTTGTCGTCCATTTGAGCAGGGTGTCCACACTGTATACCCTCCCTGCTTGTTAATTACCTCAGAGCTAACTCAGTTATCAGAATAACAGATTGACAGGGCACCACAGTGAAGATGTCCAAGAGCCCTGCAGTCTCAGGAATCCTTGGGAGAGGGGGGCTTGGGGGGGGGGAGTTGGGGAGGGTGGTCCCGGAAGGTATCCCTTGCGAGTAGGATAAATTATGGTCTCCGGTTCACCTGTGTTCGTTGCTAAATCGTTCAGAGTAGCCAAGTGTCCAGGGTGAGGAGAACGCAGCCTCCGCAGCCAATGGAATAGTACTCGGCCTTAAAAGGAATAAAACCTGGCACATGTCACAGCATGGCTAAAACCGGAGGGCATCACACCAGCTGAGATCAGCCAGACCAGACCGGAGAGGAGAATCCCTGCGTGATGCTACGTACATGAGGTCAGACTTAGGGAGGAAGACTTGGAGTGTGGGTTGCCAGGAGCTGGCAGGGGTGGGTGGGGGCAGTTAATGTTTAATGAGATTGGCTCCAGTTTCAGTTCTGCAGGATGAAAACCACAGAGGCAGATGGTGTGTGGTGTGGGGGTGGGGGGAGTTGCGCAAGGACTGGAAGGGACTTAATGCCACCGAACCGCACTCATGATGTCGGCCAACGTGGTCCGCTTTATGGTATCAGTTAAAGAGTATTTTATTATGTTAGAAAGAAGTGGTTTTTTTTTTTCCTCCTTTCACAAGTCCACATGGTTGAGATCCCAAGGCTCTGGGTAAGACATAGAGTGAAATTGAAATTTAAATAGTGGTTCTTTAAAAGGGGCCCTGTCAGCCCACAGCGTCTGACTCAGACTCAGCAGTGACCTGAGGGGCGACTGCAGCCTGAGGCTGGACGGTCCCAGAGTCCTCTCTAACTGCAGTGACCCTCTACAACCCTGTCACCTACTGCCCTCAGGCAGCTGAGAGGGGGCGGACCTCCCACCCCTCCCCCACCTCACTCTCCCCCCTCCCCCACCCGCCACTCCACCCACTCCCACCCCCTTCTCTAAGCTCCAGAGCCACACCCTCCCCCAGGTTCTTTGTCCTCCTTGGGTCCCCAAAGAAGAAAAGAGGACCTTGGGGGACCTTGAGGGACAGCGGGTTATACTCTAATGGGATTTTAACCTTCCCTGGCATGAATCACCCGGAGCTGGCAACAGACTCCTGGCCCGGAACTCCCCCTTTGCCAGGCGTTGAGTTGACAGCCCAGCTGGCCGAATGGCTGGGGAAACAAGTTCTTCAGTAGCTGAGGCCAAGCCAGGAAGCAGAGTGAAAAATCCATGCAAGACCAACATTGCATGTCACATACGTGTGACCGACCGCACAGTGGCGCTGACATCTACGTTCTTTTTTCTTTTTTTTTTTTAAGATTTATTTATTTTATGTATGAGCACACTGTTGCTCTCTTCAGAGACATCACAGGAGGGCATTCGAATCCCATTACAGACGGCGTGAGCCACCATGCGGTTGCTGGGAATTGAACTCAGGACCTCTGGAAGAGCAGTCAGTGCTCTTCACCGCTGAGCCACCTCTCCAGCCCCACATCTACATTCTTAAAACACACGCACGGGCAACAGGGCAAAGGACCAAAGAGAAAGTGTTTACAGACTCGGTGGAACTACTCAAGCGAGGGAGCTGGCGAGATGGTGCAGCAGCTGAGGACACCGGCTGCGGTTCCAGAGGACCTTGGTTCGAGTCCTAGCACCCACACGGCCGCTCACAACTGCCTGGAGCTCTAGTTCCAGGGGATCGGATGCCCTCTTCTGGTGTCCTCTGGTACCAGGCACACAAGTAGCATAGTAGGTTAAACACCCACACATATAAAAGAAATTAACTGATAAAATGAACACTCCATAGAAACACCCCAAACAGAAGTCCAGCCGGGGGTAGGGGACACCAAGGCAAATGCTCCTTCCCATCTAGGGCACACCCAGGCTCAGGCTCAGGCTCAGGCTCCTGCTCAAACGAAGCTCAGAGTAAAGTGGCCTTGTGCTTACAACACCATTAGTTAATTAGATCACAGCTTTACTGTGCCTGCAACCAGCTCTACAGCTAATGTAAGCGCTCGCTCACTCCCCACGTCCAGGGGTCTGCCGGGCTTCCCTGCTGGGCTCATGAATGTCAAGCTGAAGAAGTTATGGTGACAGATAAAGAGAGACCTAGCGGTCCTCCGTGATTGCAGCTTTTCCCCTTTGATATCTTTATGCTGTGCTATAAAAGGCCTATTATACTTAATTTAAAGAGTGAGGCCTGCTGACACCTCTTTCAATTGTTAATCTTTAGGAAGCAATGGGCGGAATATTATTTGAAAGGAATAAAGCACTTGCTTTATTGGAGAGTTTAGAGAGTAGTAAAGATCTAATAGCCGGCACAACAAGACGCTGTTTGCTCTTCAAGATAGTTGGATTTATTAGCTTCAGCCACTTACGGAGTGTTACAGTCCGCCTCAGCCCCGTAAGGTTTTATCTAGGGTTGCTGGAGCACAGTGAGGATCAGACCCGGGACGTAATTAAACCTGAGAGCCGGAAAAGATCTTGGCTCTGGGAAGAAGACGGCAAGTGGACACCAAACGTTGCCTCATTGAGTCTGGGACCTTCAGTTCCGGCTCATCGGGGGAGGTCTCAGGGCCTGCCAGTGGCCCCCGAAAGAAGTCCAGAACCCACACTTTTGAAGTAGCAGTTGCTCCCCAGGGATTGGCTGTTCTCCTTCTGAGACCCCACAAAGAGAAAAGTGCGGTGTTTCACAAGTCCGCCAGTCATCCTGTTTGGGCTTCTCTGAGAGCCTAGAGTCCCATGTTAGGCTTCTAAATACCGGCTACTCTCTCCTCTAGGAACATGACTCCACCCTGGTACACAGAGGTGAGGCTGGGGTGGGGGTGGAGGGGTGCTGGCCAGACATCCCCTCTGCTCATGATCACATCACGCTGCGGGTCAAGGGAGCCAGCTCCTTACCCACCCACACCCAGTTCAAAAGGTGAGCAGCCCCAGCCAGGGCCTCCTGACAGGCCTCGAGCTGGCCCCACTGATCCCTCCTGCCCCTGAGAATCATTTACGGCTTGAACTTTCAGCCTGCTAATTCCAACCAAGGGCCATATCGCTCAGCTTCAGGCAATAAAAAGGGAAAAAAAAAAAAGAGTATGTTTATCTTTCGGAGTCAAATCCTGTCTCTCCCAGAAGACTCTTCCACAGGTCTACTTCCTTGTTCTCTGTGTCCTAATTCCTAGTCAAGGCCAGTCAGCTTCGCTCTTCCAGCAAGCCTGAGAACCTGGCCTCTCAGTGGGGGCAGGGTTCCCTGAGGCCCAGTCCAAGGTCACAGCCAAGGTCGGGAGCTCTTAGGAGCAAGAGGCCTGGCCCTCAGGTGTTCTGTTCTATAAATAATGGGGTGCTAGCCAATTTTAGATTTTAAGGTATGTAAATAAATAAATCCCTTCTTGAAGCCATATTGGAACTCTGAGAAGCCAAGGATAGCTAACACCTACAAAAGATGGTATCTGGACATCCAATAGAACCAGGTAAGGTCTGCACTGGGCACAGTGTAAGGTCAAAGACACGAGACGACAACCCCCTGGTCTCCTGCTTCCCCTGCCGTCTGCCTGCCCTGGGGCCCTGCATCTGGAGTCTGCACTCTTGCACAAGAAGCGAGGTTGGTAGTGAGTATTAGGTACCACCCTGGAGAGAAGGAAGCAGACAGAGGGTGAGCCACCCTGGGGTTGATGTACGGATGGATGCCTTGTTGGCAAGTGCTGACCCAGGACCGGAAGTCAGCCCCACGTACCAGTCCTTGGCTCTCACTGACGCTGCCCTCGAAGGAGTCTTATCGAGTCATTCTGTGGACAAGGGCAGGATGGCGTAGGGTTGAGGGTCCTCCACTAGTGATGCCCGGAGTAAGCAGCCCCAGAGATGTGTCCTCAAAGAGGGGCAGCCCCAGGACTTCAGTAGGCCAGCCGAACCGCTCAGATCTCAAGTCAGCAGTGAACCTTGTCAAAAGAGGAGAAAGCTCCCATGGCCCCGGTTGGTTGTAAGAGGAACCTGTCAGGACCGGTCAGACAGCACCATCTTGGGATCTCTCATCTCAGTGGTACCATCTATACCCAGCTCTTAAAGACATCTGTGTTTCGGGACCCTCCTTAATCACGGTTTGGCCCTTTTCTTTTCGCTAGCGCAGCAATATTGGGCTAGCATCTCTGTTAACAAGCAGCGGTCCCAGATGAGTGTCAGGAAGACGGGCATCACATACAGTAGTCGCTATGTACCCAGGACCCCCCCCCTTAGGAAATCTAGAGATCCAAATGAGTTATGGTGGGGAGCTACCCTTGGGTTGCTGGCGTAGCAGCGATGACCAGGCAGCCCCCAGGCGTGTGCATTCACACCGCGGTCGTACATCGCTGTAAAGTCGAAAGAAAAGAAGTCAGGAGGAGCTCACGGAGCCTTACGTACCCACGTGTCACATCCCACCGGCTTCTCAGCCGGCAGCAGCATCCGTGGAAGATGCTGGTACTGCCAAGGCATTAATGATGCTGTAAAATAATAAGCTAGAGGCTGCTCCCGCACGAGCGAGCCCTTGATAAAAGGGAGGTTTACAGCCACATCCATCAACTTAATTATCTTTTACTAGGGTTTAAACTTAGTTGTAATACTAATCTGTATTTAGTGCGGTTTTACAGGATCTATGGACACTTTACAATCTTCCCCTATTCACAAGTGTCAAATTATGGCAATATTGATAAAACAGTAGAGACAGCAGGGGAGGAGGGGTGGCAAACCCCAACCAGCCCATACGCTTTTTACAGCTCTGTAAAAGAAAGAAAGAAAACCTATTACTGTCTGATTTAAGGATGAAACCGTGTGGCCAATAATCTGGGCTGATAGTGTTTCGGAAACAATTTCATAGATAATGAAAGCGCCTTTCCTAGCCTTCTCCGGGCACCCCCGCCCCGCCCAATCCCAAGAGCAGCATCCGTGGACAGGACCACACACGGGGAGCCGACTCCACAGAGACTGAACTCCCCTGCCTCTGTCCTTCCAGGCTCTTTCCTTTCGACCTCGATGCGTCTGGGAGCCTTCTGTGGTCCCTCTACACAGAAGAGCACCCATCCTCCGCCTGGCTACTGCTGGACTGGCTGACCGGCTAGGGTCTCAATCTGTGGGTCACGACCCCTTTGGGGGTTCAAACGACTCTTTCACGAGGGTGGCACATCAGACATCCAGCATATCACATCGTTGCATTACGATTCATAGCAGCAGCAAGATTACAGTTAGGAAGTAGCAACGAAATTAATTTTATGGCGGGGGGGGGGGTCACCGCAACATGAGGAACTATACTAAAGGGTCACAGCATTAGGAAGGCTGAAAACCACTGGTCCAGGGGACCCTGGAGGGAGGCCTGCTCTGTGCGTGTTTTCAGGGACAGGAAAGAGAAACCAGTAAACCATTTGTCCCTAGGGACCCTGGGTCTGCAGTGTGGCCCACGGCGGGCCTCAGGGCCAGTGTTTGCGCTCCTGAGCTCAGTGCTTGAGTCTGAAAGGAGTCACGGCCTTTACACGGGGAGCTGCTGCTCTTCTAGTCTACCTCTTAAGTGCTGGGGTTACACGCGTGTGCCACCACACCCAGCTCCTACACCGTTCAGGGGCACCGGCCTCTCACTGCCCAGAGCAGTAGTTTGTTCCCGATGCCCTCTGAGTGGTGGGCAGTGCAAGAGTCTCTGCCTGGAACACACAGTCAGTCTTGACAGTTCCTCACTCACTTGTGTTGCCTGGCACACAGTAGGTACTCTGAAAAGGGAGGAGCCAGCCTCGCTGAAGGCTCAAGAGAGACACGGCAGAGAAAACTCAGGGTGCTCCAGGCACAGGGAGACCCCGGGGTGGGGTGGAGAGAGAGAGTGTGTGGCAAGTGCCGCGCAAAGAAAACTGCAGGGCTCGTGGGCACCTACTGTGCGACCTGGGCACCTACTATGCGACCTTCCTAGGACTGAGTCTTATAAAGAAAGAGGAGTCTGCTACACCGGCCTGGATGCTGAGAAACACCCCCTCACTTCCTCCAAATTAGTCCCTCAACAGGCAGGAGCCTCACGGTCCATGTCCGACTGTGCCCCATGTCTGTACTGTCTACCCCCAAGCCCACTCCTGTCTATGTAATGCCTGCAGGCTAACATGGGGTAAAAGGAGGGGGGGTACTCTTTTTCCTAAGAAAGAAAGAAAGAAAGAAAGAAAGAAAGAAAGAAAGAAAGAAAGAAAGAAGGAAGGAAGGAAGGAAGGAAGGAAGGAAGGAGAGGGAGGGAGGGAGGGAGGGAGGGAGGGAGGGAGGAAAGGAAAGGAAAGGAAAGGAAAGGAAAGGAAAGGAAAGGAAAGGAAAGGAAAGGAAAGGAAAGGAAAGGAAAGGAAAGGAAAGAAAAGAAAAGAAAAGAAAAGAAAAGAAAAGAAAAGAAAAGAAAAGAAAAGAAAAGAATAACAAAACCATTTTTCAAGGCTTCTAGTGATAACGGGAGTTTCCAGTGTTCAATTGTAATGAGACAAATTAAAAGACCATTGTCAACGATTGTTAAGGCCATTGTAGGGAAGAGTCAACAATGGTGAGAAATAAAGTCAATACAATTTCTCTACCTGAAAATATAAACGCTCTCGAAATGATTTATTTGGCCATAAATTATTCCCATGCACTCTTTTTTCCTCCCCCCCTCGCCCCCGCCCCCCACGCAGCACACACTTTCGAACGAAATTCATTTGCCGAAGCAGACTGGAGGGCTAAAGGGCTCAGGGGGGTTTAATTCCAGAAAGTCACTGAACGCATAGGCACGATTATGTCCTGAAAACACGCCCTTCATGTTTTACATCCTCAAGTGTTGACAGAAGGGGAAATTCACTGTCAACTTGGAGAGGCCAGAATTGTCAGGAAGGCCCGGTGGTCTGTAAGGCTGATGGTAAGAGGCTCGGGGTAAAGGGGGGGGGGCAGGGAGAGGTCTCAGATCTAGTCAGTCCTGTTTGCTTGAGTGCATGCAGGCAAGAAGTCAGTACAAGACCTGCTGTATCTTATCCACCCTATCTTATCAGGTGGTAAATCTGTCCTTTGATCCTGGCAACAATGTGGAAAGCTGGGGACAGCTGCCACCACCCTAGTCAGCAGTGCCTCAGCACTGGCCATAAAACGTTTATGAAACCTGTAATAAACTGGACAGATAAGGAAGAGAGCTTCAGATTTCAGAAGTCAGCAGATCCACGGAAAATGCCCTCTTCTACCTCCGAGGTCCCTTTATTTGAAAAGCAAACACAAACCATCAATTCCCTTTGGCCATAAAGCCTCTAAGCAAAGAGTTTCACCAAACCCTGAGATTAGACGTGTTTGGATTCTTTACCCAGATTCAGAAAGCCCCTCCCCTCCCCCTGCTAGAAATTCTCAGCGTGAAGGCCACAACTAAGGACACCAGGCAGGATCAAGAGCAAGGGTGACCCAAGCAAGCACGGGTCCCGAAGAAATAGTCATTTAATGCCCCCGAAGTAAACAGACATCCCAGAACCGAGTGTAGAAGGGGGGAGATGCCCTGCACGGCTCCGCGAACTATAACTTAAGTCTCTAAGTAGGAAATGGAGGAAGCTCTCTGAACTGCAAAGAACCGGACAAGCGTTTATAACCATCTGGGGCTTTCCTTGGTTGGCTTTCCTGGGAAAGTATCAACAGCTGAGCTGTGGGACACAGGAGGTCTTGGAAGCCGGTGGAGCAACCCAGAAAGCCACGTGTGCAGAGGGGAAAAGCTAGAACAGCCCTGGGAACCGCAAGCCACTCCAGAGCAGGGAAGGCTGGCTTGTCAAGCAACAAATGGATAAAAAATGTGTGATGTACCCCCCATGCACAGAAAGACAAACAGCATACTAGAGGACAGAGCTGGGGGGAGGCTTGCACACAATGCATATGGGTATGAGCCTTTGCTTAGAACTTTTCATCAGAGAGGATAAAGAACAGGAAAATGGAGGAGGGGGTGTGTGGATTTCATCCCCCGCCCCATCCATCTCCAGCCGCAGTCAACTGCATCTAAGTCGTGAAAAGAAGGCTCCAGAAGCCAAAAGACGGACAGCACCCTAGCCAAGCAACCCCCCTAAACAGAGAGGCTCCCACATATCCCCAGGCTAGCCCCGTGTTTCCTGTTTCGTCTTCATGTGCTGGGCCTCTCTCTCTCCCTCGTCACACTTCGCCTAGCTGCCTAATAGACAGCAAATCCTTAGAAATCCTTGCACGGGTGTCTCTGATCTGGTTTCTATGTCCTGGTTGGGGCCGGGGCCGGGGCCAGGGCTGGGGGCACTGTTTGGTTAACCTTGTAAAACAGCTGCTCCAGCATTCACTGGGTACCTGGACCTGAGGGGGGTGGGGCGGGGGGGTGTGGATCAGGGAAGACGCTAAAGGACTGAGACCTGCAGTCACCCCACACCCCACCCCAGTGGGCCCTGCCCGCTGCCGTATCTTCATGGCAGGCAAAGGGGGCTCTATAGACAAGTGGGATCTGGTGGGCCTCAGTGGTGTCACTGGAGTAAGGACTTCTAAATAGAAAGAGAAGTAGAGACAGGGCTCAGCTGTCACTGGGTAATGAGGGCACACAGCCTGTCTGTGTCTAAAGTGTCCCTAAGTGCTGGTTGTAAGTACTGGTCAATAGAGGTTCGCCCAAAAGCCATTAAAGTAAGACTGGGGGGGGGGGGAAGACTCATCTTTTAAGATATGTGATGCTTTTAACTAAAAGACATGGTCTGAGCCTTGTTCTGCCACCGCCATCTCTGGGCAGCCCAGGGAAGGCCAGATGGGAGACTGGAAAGATCAACAGCTCTGAGGACAGGACAGGAAGTCACGACGCATCTTCCTTAAGTCGAAGGCGGCCAGAAGCACACTCAGGCCCCGGGTGAGGGAGGCACAGGATGGCACTTGTCTGGGGTGTGTCAGCCCTGAATTTTGTCCTCAGCACCACTACATAGCCTCTGCCAACTGCCCTGGTCCCAGCTGTCTGCCACACTCAACACCTCGAATATCCAACTCTGAGGCCCAGGTTTTCACCTGTAAATATCGAAATACGGAGGACCGGACAAAACCGCAGGGTGAAACGCCGCAGCGACTGGGGGCTATCCCCGGCAACACTAACGCTCAGAATGAAATGCTGGCGAGCCTTAGCGGCTTCAGATGTGCGCGGCCTCACCTCTTCTGGGGTAAAGCTCGGATTTTGCCCAAAGGTTGTCAGTCTCTGCTTCTTCTCATCCGGTTTTGCATTTTTGACCGAGGCCTTTCTCTTGAACGGGTCTCTCGGCTTTCATGATTATGAACCAGACACGAAATGGATGCAGTTATCATCTGTGTTTTACAGACAGAGGTTGGCAGCGCTGAGGGTTTCAGAGCTGGTCAGGGCGTGGAACCGCCCCTGCACCCCTTCGGAGCACGCCCCCGGGTGTGGGCCTTAGTGAACCAAGGGGGTCTGAGGACAGGAACAGCGAGGAGAGGGACCCTGGGTGCTGCTTACACCACACGTCAGATGGTCGCCACAGGAGACAGAAACGGAGGTCAATCCGCTTTCCACCACTGTGACAAAACCGCCCGAGAGAAATAGCTTATGAGGAGAAAGTCTTGGGTTTGGCTCATGGTTTCAGCCCGTGGTCATGCTTTCTTGCTTTGGGTCAGATCGTGGTGGGGACACACAGCGGAGAAGGCCGTTTACACACACACACACACACACACACACACACACACACACACACCCGTGTTTAGGGTCAAGAAGCAGCTTCAGGTGGAGGTCACAGTCCCAGTAGTCCCTTTGAGGACACACCCCCTGTACCCCCCCCCACCTCCTTCTACCAGACCTTGTCTCCACGAAGCACTACTCTCCAGTAATTCCATGGGCTGAGAACCAAGCCTCCAACACATGGACCATCACCACAGGGCCTTCAGAACCAAAGCTGTAGCGGTACACTGGGGTCATTAAGCATAAGAAGACTCCAGCTGCAGACCCCCAGGTCAAAGCCAACCACCACAAGGTTACAGCTGGATCCCCTCTGCACAGGCGCTGGAGCTGGGCAGGGTGTGGGTACCATCGGCCCCCGCGAGCCAGACCACGTCTCTCCTCAGCTGCCCCCCACCTCACCCAGACACTTCAGAGCTCACTGCCTGGCCCCAGCCGGACAGACAGGCTTCTCTTCCGCACACGATCAGGCACCTCGAATGGTTCCTATTTGTTTAACCCGCTGGCCATTGGATATTTTCAAATGGCATTCTCTTAGTGATATTAGCGGAAGGAACCCAAAGACCTATTACATATGGATAAATCAAACGTGATGGGATGCTTTCCCTTAAAAAGAGAGGAAGCCAAAAAGCCGGGCAGTGGCTCACGCCTATAATCCCAGCACTTGGGAGGCAGAGGCAGGCAGATTTCTGAGTTCGAGGCCAGCCTGGTCTACAGAGTGAGTTCCAGGACAGCCAGGACTACACAGAGAAACCCTGTCTCGAGAAAAAAAAAGAGAGAGAGAGGGAACCAGGGCAGCGCCACCTCACACGCGAAGCTGGAAGGCATACATACAGGACAAATATTTGAGACTTCTGCTTCTGTGAGATCCTTAGAGCAGTCAGTCTGGAGACAGACAGGAAGTAGAACGGAGACTTCCGGGACCTGGAGGAGTGGGGCACGAGGGGTGCAGTCTCAGTCCTGCAAAACGAAAAGCGTTCTAGGCAGGGCTGCCTGTGAATGCTGACAGAGTGCATTTAAGAGTTAAGACTGGACGCCTTGCCTTATATGTAGTTCGTCACTGATTATTTTTCAAGGTTGGATGTAAAGTCCGCGCGCCTTTAGACAAACCAGGCTGCCTGCAAGGGAAGACAACAGCAGGCTTCGTCCCTGGCCAGGGGCTACCCGGCCTTCCTGCACAGCCCCCGCCCAGCCCACATGCTATGGCTCCCAGCTCCCAGCCCTGGCTGCTTCCGACCCAAAGCAAGAGCACCCGCCTGCTCCCCCAGCCTAGAAAGGCGCTTGCTCCCCCACATGCCGCTGGGCACTCGCGGTCAGAGGGGTCACGCAGGCTTCGCGCTATCCCAACCCAGTGGAAGCATACAGAGAACGCACACACTTGGTGCTTAATAGCTACTCGAGGAAGAGAGATGCGAAAGGAGGCAGGGGAGGGGGCGGAAAGGATGGAGGGATGGAAGGGAGGCGCGCCAACGTGGGTCAGAACCCACCGCCCCCTCATGTGTACAAACGGGGCCTCGGGGTGAACCTGCAGTGGGTCTTTCCTACAGGGCTTAATTCCTGCCTTCCCTTTGGAAGGATTTGGGAAGCGATGGTCCCCATAACCTCAGGAGGGTTGTTCAATGTAAGTGGCATCAGGGCCCATAATGAAAGCCACTCACCCACCCCCACCCATCCCCCACCCCACCCCACCCCCCCACCCCCACCCCCCGCTGTTTGCTTCCTGCTGCCCTAGAACAAGAAACACAGATGCTCAACTCTGGAGCAGGCTGCCGCACATCCAGGGTGCTACCCATTAGCCCACACCACCTGGGCACCCTCTCCTCCCTGCCCTTCTGGACCTCCCTGGCTCCCTCAGCCCCCAGGGACCCTATTATCTGCACAAACAGTTCCCAGGTGATAATGAAACTCTCGGCTGGGCTCGGTGGGGAAGAGGGAAGCTTGGTGACCCTCCTGGCGCGAGGAGGGGGGGGGTCTCTTTGCTCGTCGGATCATGTTATTTGCTCTCCTGTCATTTCAATTTTGTGACAAGGTGACATGCAAAGGGGAGAGGGCACATTTTTGGCAGAAGAGGTAATTTATTAGACGTCCACTCGCTGGCTATAAACATCTCCTTTCGGTTTGCTCTTGCACTCCCTGCCTGCCACGGGGCTGATCCCTGGTTAATGCATAACTCGTGGGCGCACAACTCTCAGGGCAGGCCAGCCTCATGCCACAGCTCTTCACTTACTCTACCTGACCTGACAGGGCCATGTCACCCGCTGCTTGGGCACAAGCTCACTGCAGAGAGGCAAACCCTCACTGGGTGACCCCGCGTGACAGGAGGTCACGCTTACTGAGTGTGCCATAGGCTCGGCTTCAAGTGTCCCACCCATGTGGGATGACTATGATGGCCAGCTTAGCACAAAAGCAGCCGCTGCACCCCGAGGATGAACCTTCTGTTTTCTGACACCCTCCCTGGGCATGGCTGATCAAGGAGAGAGGGCTAGAACTGCAGGGCTCTGGGGGAGAGAGGGGAACACTGAAAACACACACACACACACACACACACACACACACACACAGAGCTAGAACCAGTGCCTGCTGGTGTGCACGCCTCTAACCCCAGCACTCCAGAGGCAGAGGCAAGGCAAATCTCTGTGAGTTCAAGGCCAGCCTGGTCTACATAGAGAGTTCCAGGAGAGCCAGAGCTGTGAGACTCAATCTCAAAATAAACGAAAGAAGAAAAGAAAAGCAGATCACTTACCAATGGAACTGACTGACTGAAGGGATGGGTTCCTAAGTATCCAAAGTAAACTTGGTGGCTGAGGAGAGGCCTTTTTCTAGAAAACCTTAGAACATAAGACAAATATAGAAAAGCCTGTTAGGTTGCAGCTTGATAAATTCCCACAAAGTGAGTCTGCCTGCCTAACTTGAATACATACAAAACAGAGCTTGGCTACACCCCAGGTACCTCTCCTTACCCAAGCCAGGGTGACCCTCGTCCTGGACACCATCAAATGCCCCTGCTTGTCTCTGTTTCCTGAATGTTCTATTGCATCTGGCTTCTCTCAGCAACATGGAACATACGGCTGAGGCTCACTCCTTCCAATTAGTTCATTTCCCTGGAATATGTTATGTACCTTTGGGCCAGCATGTCAAAAATGCAGGTGCTGGGGCTGGAGAGAAGGCTCAGGGATTAAGCACAGACCGGCTGCTCTCCTAGTTCAAATCCCAGCACCTCCGTGATAGCTCACAATTGTCCATAACTGCAATTCCAGGGGATCCAGTGCCCTCTTCTGGTGTCTGCAGGCACGGGACACACACGTGGGACACTGACGTCTATACAGGCAGAGCACTCGTACAGGTAAAATTAAATTTTTGAAAACGCAGGTGCATATTTTTTAGCAGGTTGGTTTCTGTGCATACTGGTTCAACCAAATATAAATTGAAAATAATCAGAAAGAAATGCATCTATGCTGATCGTGTAAAGGTTAAAGGGGAAACCCTTGCTACCAATCTCTAAACAACACAACACAGTAACCATTGCATAGGATTCCTGCGGTCACTGTTAGAAGAAGGGACACCCTGGGTTTTTGATATCTGGGTGGTCCTGGAGCCAATGCCTTGCAGATATGAAGAGAGACCAGTGATGTTTTCACTTCTCAAAGCCAGCAGGGGCCTTTGTGGAGCCTTTTGTGAGGTAGGAAGGTCTCAAGAGGTAGCACAGCTTGATACACACGTGCCACGCGGGGAATCTTATTCTGAGTTTCCTGATCTGATGTTTGGTATTGGGCTGCACCAGAACCGATGGGGAACTTGGAACAAAGGAATTTGTGTTGGGGAGGAATGGGATAGAAGGGGTTGAAGGAGAACCAGGTCTACAGGACACTTTTCTGAGTTAGCCAGCCCAGAGTCAAGGGAATGTCCCTGTGGTGTTGACTTTCACCCAGTGTAAGCAGAGCTAAGTGAAGAGAGAGGAAAAGGCCAGTGGATCTTTAAAAGTAGCACAAGTCCCCAACTAGCAGGTCAGAAACGTGCCTTGGACACAGGGGCTCTGTGTGCAGAAGATGTGGGATTCTGTGGGAAGAGTGGGGGGCCGGGAGAGCGCCCACCACCCAGCCCACTGGCTTGCGTTCTCCTGCTCAGAGGCCACATAAAAAAGCTAGAGGCCGGGCGTGGTGGCGCACGCCTTTAATCCCAGCACTTGGGAGGCAGAGGCAGGCGGATCTCTGAGTTCGAGGCCAGCCTGGTCTACAGAGTGAGTTCCAGGACAGCCAGGGCTACACAGAGAAACCCTGTCTCGAAAAACCAAAAAAAAAAAAAAAAAAAAAAAAAAAAAAAAAAAAGCTAGAGGTGGTGTGTGTGGGCAACCCCGGCGCTCTGATGGCAGAATGGCAGAGACAGGAGAACTGCACAGCCGGAGGCCTGGACCACGGTGGCACACAGCAAAGGAACCCTTCCCCCTGTTCCCAAACTACATGCAACCCAAGGACTAACTGGGGCATGTACACCCTGTACTCACACACAGGAACATACCCTTATCTCTCTCTCTCTCTCTCTCTCTCTCTCTCTCTCTCTCTCTCTCTCTCTCTCTCATGCATAAATACTCATTAAACCAAAAGTGTCCGGTGTGCGTGTGTGGCAGCCTAACTGGACAAAGACGCCTCGAGCTCCCTGGGATGGGGCTGTTAGGTCCCTTCTGTTGGCCCCGAGGCCCAGGAGCCGGAAGTTCCGGGGAGCAAGGAGTTTTACCAACCATGCGAGGACAGGGCACCTCAGTTCCCTTTCCCTTGTGTGTTGTGAGGGCTCATGTATGCTCATGTCTCTATCCCATGGCCTCTGTCACCTCCTAAGCAGGAATCAGCACACATTCCCCACTGTCCCTAGGCTAGACTGCTTCTGCCTCAACCTGGGGACATCGTCAGACTAGGGACAGAGGATTCCCAGTGCGACAGATATTAAGAATTCAAGACTTCCTTATTCCCACGAGAGGCCTCCCCGGGGAGTGAGGGCCAGAGAGAGGATAGCTCTTAAAAATCACAGATGTGAAACCCTACAGTTAAGTTAGGACAGGAAGAAGGGAATCACAGAAGGAAAGAAACGTTTGCCAGGGCTCCTCTGCCTGCCCGTCCCCTCTGAAAGCCAGTGTTAAGAGAGTCGGCCCTGGGGTGAGGCTCCAGGGAGAACAATAGCTCGGTCTGTACAATGCTCTGAGATGGATCCCGGGGTATGGGGGTAGGGGGGTGAGGGGAGAGCAGATGGAAGAAGTCAAGTTTCAGCCTAACACAGAGGTTCCTTTCTGATGCCCTGGGACATATCTTGCTCATAAAACCAATAAAAGTTGGGTTTTGTTTGGTTGGTTGGTTTCAAAACAGGGTTTCTTTGTGTAGCCCTGTGTGTTCTGGAACTCACTCTGTAGACCAGGCTGGCCTCGAACTCAGAAACTCCTGCCTCTGCCTCAAGGGTGCTGGGATTAAAGGCGTGCGCCACTACGGCCTGGTTAAAGTCACTTTTTACTTGGGAGTCCTGTATCCAATTCAAACGCATCGACAAGCAGGTGCTAGAGGTAAATTCAGAGAGTCAAAGCTGAGCCAAAACCAGGGAAAGCTCAGGTGTTGCCCTACGTGGTCAAGACCGCCGCACGCCTGCAGTCTCATCCCCTCTCGCACATCCACACAGTGTGGCCAATGAGAAGAGCCAGACGTCTAAGTGGGGTGGTCATGAGGAAACACCAAGGCTCTCAAGAAAGACCACAGTCCTTCGGTGAGGGGTTATTTGCCTCCTGCTGGGCTGTCCTGGGATGTCATCGCTGGTTCAAACTGGCCCGCCCTTTGTTTCGGCTGGATTTGCCCCGCTTCTCCCTGGGAACACAGGACTCTCTGGATGTTTTCGTCATCCCCTTCACCTGCACTGGAGTGTACAGAGGGGATCCCCACTAGCCTCACATACTAAGGCCTGGGGAATGGGGAACAGACACACGTCTGGAATCCCAGCATGTAGGAGGCAGAGGCAGATGGATCTCCGTGAGTTCAAGGCCAACCCTGGTCTACATGGTGAGGCCCTGTCTCCAAAAAGAAAGAAAGAGGAGGAAGTGGGGAAGGGTGGGAGGAACGGAGAGAGCAGGGGGAGGAGGAGGGAAGATAGGAGGGAGGGGGAAGAGGAAGGGAAAAGAAAGAGACTCCAACAACTGACACACTGCATGTGTCTGTTAGGGATGTGGACCGCGCGGCGAACGCGCGGATAAGGAGGCAGCTGTAAGCTATGATACTTCACTCAGTTGTTATTATTATTTTTTATGAGACCGTTATCATCATCCACAGCCCCAGGATTAATTTAAAACAGAGAGTGATAAAGGTACACTTGAGGGAATCTGACGCTATCTACCGGATCACAAGAGGAATTAAAATTGCCCGTTTGGAATAGCCAATGCCACTTGCCTCACCAGTTCAGAAAGCAAACCCCAAAGAAGGGCACATGAGGGGCGGTAGACTCGAGGCCCACATGGGGTTCCAAGACGACACCTCTCAGGGTCCCTCTCCCTCCCACGTGCGTCACAACCTCATTCAAACAAACCTGGGGAGAGAGGAAAGAAGAGATCTTCTGGAGAGGGATCATACCCTCGCCCACACCACCACCACCACCACCCCCTTTCATTCACAGTGGACACACACAAGGCCTAGTGTCATGGCCATGACACTGCTTGTTCTCTGAGGGGGCAACCCCAACCCCACCCAATTCTCCCTGTGATTCTGACAGCACGTGGGCCCCCCTTTGAGCTCAGCTGCCCCCACACTCCCTACCCGATGTTATCTAAAGGAAACGGGAGGCCCAGCCCCAGCAGGGGGCACTCACATCAAAGATAACATCAACCAACCAAAGGAGCCCAGGGCAGCAGGGCCCCCTCAGCACGGGATGCCTACACCTCATGACCCAGCCCTGAGAAAGAGACAAACGACTCAAAGGACTGGAATGTAGGCTATGGTTGTGGATCACAGGATGTCGAGAAAGCATACAGGGCCAGGGAGACAGAGACTGACACAGTCACACAGTAGGGCCAGGCATGAGATGCCAGCGGGGCTTAGAAGCTGAACTAGTGGGCGCCACAGTCTGAGTTCAGCGCTGCAGCAGGCCCAAGCTTCCCTAAGGACGTTTAATCAGTAAGGGCGTCCCCACGGCTGTTAAGGTGCCATGGAAGCCATCTCCCTTTTCCAGGGTAAGTGTCCAGCATTTCAGGTTTATCTTTGCTCCTCTGTGGACAGACGCAGGGAGGAGGAGATGAAAAATCACCACGGAGATCATTTCCAAGACAGGATGCACTGTCCAGCCCAGATGCCCGCTCAGACTCAGAGTCCCTGAGGAAGGTGGCCATGACTCACGCTGGCCTCTCCGTCCCTTCTGACTAGCTTTTCTGCTCACAGTCTGGTCTGCCAGTGCCCCAGTTTCAAATCCTGCCCTTCTTTCTCACGATGGAGACTTGAGGTGCTTAGTGACCGTCAGCGATGGAGGGAAAGGGGTCCAACCAACCCAGAAACTCCAGTTTCCCACGAGGTTTGGCTCTCGTGTGGGGAAAGGCTCAAGCGGGGCCAATTGGCTGACAGTGCATAGTCCAAACACGGCCAAGGCCCCTTGGCCGGCAATAAACCCAGCTCTGTGGAAACAGACCCTGGAGCCAGGGATACAACCCTGGCCTCAGTAATGATTAACCAGCAGCCAGGGGGCCCTGGAGGTCAGGGTGATCATGAGAAAGCGCCCCAACCCTACCCCAAGTACAGAGGACCTGGAGGAAGCGGGCCTAGCCTCCCTGCTAACCAGGGCTTCCCACCTCCACGGAGGGCAGGGCACACTTCGCAGCCACCCAGCAGTCCCTCACTTCTGTTCTGGGAACAGGAGCCCTGACATCACAGGCCGGGAGAATAGGCCCTTGTAAAGTCCAAGGTGAGGACTTGAGTCTTCCCAGGAGGCTGCTTTTCCCCAAACCCAAGGCTGATAAGGCTTTCCAAGTAGAAGCGGCTTAGTGCTTATCTTTATTGCCTGGCTTGTCCTAAGGCACAGAAGGCCTTTCTGTTCCAGTGAAAGTAGGAACAGACATTACCAGGGGACTTCTCAGCTCTCGGGTGCCGCTGGTTCCTCCTCCATCTTTCTCCTCCTGGTCCTCCCCCTCCTCTTCCTCCCTCCCCTCCCTCCTCCTCTCCCTCCTCATCTTCCTCCCTCCCCTCCCTCCTCCTCCTCTTCCTCCTTCTTATTCTTTCCCCTTCCCCCTTCTCATAATTAATCAAAAAAAAATTTTTTTAAGATAGGGTCTTGGCATGCAAACCAAGATGGTCTCAAACTGGCAATCCACCTGCCTCAGCCTCCTGAGTGTTGGAAAAATTTCCCCCTTTAGGATGCTCATGTCTTAATTTGGGAATTCTTTTGAAATTCCTGAATTCAGGTCTGGTAAGATGGCTCGGCAGTTAAAAGCACTGACTGCTCTTCCGAAGGTCCTGAGTTCAAATCCCAGCAACCACACAGTGCCTCACAACCATCCGTAATGATATCTTCTGGTGTGTCTAAAGACAGCTACAGTGTACTTACATATAATAATAATAAAATAAATCTTTGGGCCCAAGTGAGTGGGGCCGGTGCGAGCAGAGGTCCTGAGTTCAGTTCCCAGCAACCACATGATGGCTCACAACCATCTGGACAGCTACAGTGTACTCATATACATAAAGTAAATAAATATATCTTTGAAATTCCTGAATTCAGGGAGAACTCTGCCCCAGTGTACATTCAGCCTTACGAGTCCCTGCTTTAGGACTCATGTGATGCTTCCATTGGGGCAGCAAGGCCAAGGCAGAGAGTTAAATTAATAATAATAAACAATAATTCAAAGTTCCTATAGCACTCAGGAGGCTAAAGCAGGAGGATCCTGAGTTTGAGACTGCCTTGACCTACTTAGCAAGACCCTGCCTCAAAAACAAAAACAAAACAAACAAAAAACCAAAGGGCTAAAGAAATGGCTAAGCAGCCGGGCGTGGTGGCGCACGCCTGTAATCCCAGCACTTGGGAGGCAGAGGCAGGCGGATTTCTGAGTTCGAGGCCAGCCTGGTCTACAGAGTGAGTTCCAGTACAGCCAGGGCTACACAGAAAAACCCTGTCTCAAAAAAACAAAAAAAGAAAGAAAGAAAGAAAGGAAAGAAGGAAGGAAAGGAAAGGAAAGGAAAGGAAAGGAAAGGAAAGGAAAGGAAAGGAAAGGAAAGGAAAGGAAAGGAAAGGAAAGGAAAGGAAAGGAAAGGAAAGGAAAGAAAAAAGAAAAGAAATGGCTAAGCAGTTAAGAGCACTTCTGGAGGGCCAGATTTTGGTTCTGGAAACCCAAATCAGGCTGCATACAGCTACTCGTAACTCCAGGGGTGCAGTGCCCTCTTCTGGCCTCCACAGACACTACACTTAACGTACACACACACAAACACATACACATATAGATACATGAATGCACTCACATAGTCACACAGACACACAATTAAAAATAAAAATGTTAAAAGCAAAACAATTATTAAATGAAGTCTCTCTTAAAGATGAAGAGCAGTGGAGTCCCCCGAAACCCACAGGAAGTGGGACACTCACAAAGAGGAGGTCACGTTTGTGGCTGTCAGCTGGTTGGAACGTTAGCCATCCGCTCACACTGGGCAGGACACAGCTTCCTCCGGCGTTAGGAGGAACGGACAGGCAGAGACAAAGTCTGCACAGGGTGCTGACACAGGACCCCGGAATACACAAAATCTAAAACTATAAAAATAAAATGCTAACAGAATAAAACATCACTTAGACACGAGAGAGAGAGAGAGAGAGAGAGAGAGAGAGAGAGAGAGAGAGGAACCACTGGAGGATTATTTTAAGTGGGGACTGAGGAACCAGGGAAAAGAGGGTAAAAGGTGGGTTAGCCGACACTAAGCACGACCAAGCAAAACTAGTCCAAAACTACAAAGCCCTACAGAAATCTATTAGTTCATAAGCAAATTAAAAGTATTGAGTATATTTTTGCCAAGAATGGTAGTGTATCCCTTTAATCCCTACACTTCGGGGGCAGAGGCAGGCAGATTGCTGAGTTCAAAGCCAGCCTGGTCTACAAAGCAAGTTCCAGGATAGCCATGGCTATACATATGTATTGAAAAAAAGACACATACAATATACGTATATATATGTATACACACACACATATTAAGTTTGAACAGACGTGAGCAACACTGCTCCTAGAAGACATGGGTTGTAAATGAATGTCTCTGGGTCCGGTATAGGATACCTCCTTATAAGTTATTGATCAGGGAGGCCACAGAAGCACCCAGAACAACACAGATGCTGCCAGGGCTCCTGCTTGCCCACCATAAGTAGATAGCAAGACCCTGCTGCCGGAGACACCATTCCTTTTAGATGCTGGACACACAGAAATCAGCCTCAACCCACCAGGGCACTCTCTGCCTGACAGCTGTCTTACATAGTGCCAGAGGTGGTAGGCAGGCTATTAGAGGAGAAAAGAGAGTAATGGTCTCACCCAACGCTGGGTCCTGCATGCTACAATACAACGTACCTGGCAAGATGCACCCACTGGTTCAATAGTGGTGTGACTTCCAACCAGTCTCTGATTGGCTGTGAGGCGTGCTCCCTAGGAGGGGTTTCATGCTTGGGACTGTAAAGCCGGCCCAGCACCCATGACAGGGGAGCTCACAGGCCCTGACGGGAACCTACTGTCTTTGTCTTGCCAAACGGCCATGCTGGCAAACTGCATTCTTAATCTTTTATTACTCATAGATGTGTGTCACTGTCAACTTTGGTCAGGGAAAGCCTTTTGACGATGGGTAACAGTTAATGCAGAGAATTAGATCTGGCCAAAGTGCTGTGGCTGGGGCTGAGGCTGTGAGATCTCAGCTGTGGTGGGCCATCTGCATCAATCTCCACCCCCCACTACCAGAACCCATCCAAGGCTCAGCGTACTGGCTGGTTTTGTGTGTCAACTTGACACAGGCTGGAGTTACCACAGAGAAAGGAGCTTTAGGTGAGGAAATTCCTCCATGAGATCCAGCTGTGGGGCATTTTCTCAATTAGTGATCACCATTGTGGGTGGTGCCATCCCTGGGCTGGTAGTCTGGAGTTCTATAAGAAAGCAAGCTGAGGCCGGGCAGTGGTGGCACACGCCTTTAATCCCAGCACTTGGGAGGCAGAGGCAGGAGGATTTCTGAGTTCGAGGCCAGCCTGGTCTACAGAGTGAGTTCCAGGACAACCAGGGCTATACAGAGAAACCCTGTCTCAAAAAAACAAAAAAAAACAAAAAGAAAAAAAAGAAAGGAAGGAAGGAAGGAAGGAAGGAAGGAAGAAAGAAAGAAAGAAAGAAAGAAAGAAAGAAAGAAAGAAAGAAAGAAAACTGAGAAAGCCAGGGGAAGCAAGCCAGTAAGAAACATAGAAACATCCCTCCATGGCCTCTGCATCAGCTCCTGCTTCCTGACCTGCTTGAGTTCCAGTCCTGACTTCTTTTGGTGATGAACAGCTGTGTGGAAGTGTAAGCTCAATAAACCCTTTCCTCCCCAACTTGCTTCTTGGTCATGATGGTTGTACAGGAATAGAAATCCTGACTAAGACTCTCAGGGAACACCACAGAAGAGAGAAGGGGTTGAAAGAGGGCAGGGAGGAGATCTGTGAATGACTTCTGGATGTGACTTGTGTCGTAGCAGCTACTGCTGTCACCAGATCAAGCCAGTTGTCAAAGTTCTAGCATGGGTGGGGAGGGAACCTGAGGTCTCATCCTTGGGGGGAGGATCTATTAATTGACAGTTGCAGAGCGAGGGAGACTCGGGAAGTTATTAACAATAATAACATGAGGGAGGGAGGGAGGGCGGGAAGGCCGAGGTAGGAGCCAGAGGGGAGAGTGATGGCCAGACAGATAGAATCAAAACGCACAGCATAGATGTATGAAATTCTCAAACCATAAATTAAGATGTTACTTAATAAAATGCCACCTAGAAGCCAGGCAGTGGTGGTGCATGCCTGTAATCCCAGCACTCTGGGAGGCAGAGGCAGGAGGATTTCTGAGTTCGAGGCCAGCCTGGTCTACAGAGTGAGTTCCAGGACAGCCAGGGCTATACAGAGAAACCCTGTCTCGAAAAAAACAAAAAAACAAAAAAAAACAAAAAACAAAAAACAAAAAAAAAAATGCCACCTAGAGTCAGGCATTTTTATTTCTAATGACTGGCTATTGATTAAATCACAGATGTGCAGCACTATAGTAATCTACTATACATTTTATATGTAGTGTGTATATGTATTAGTCAATGTATAGAATGATTCATATCCATGAGGCACGCTGTGACATTTGTAATACATACACACAACATATACAGTGCAGTGTGTGGCAGTCAGAGGAGGGTAATTTGACAAGGAGAAGAATCAAACCCAGTCAAGCTTCTAGATCTAATTACCAGCTTGGCAGAAGCAGAAGACTGGAAAAAGACAAGATGTTCAAGGCGCCCAGTGTAGCAAGCCTAGACTAGGGGCACTGTGTATACATGGATGCCTGTCTGATTATATTGGAGGGGGCTGCTGTGATATTTCCTATGGTTTTGTGAAAATCTGGGATCATGAGAATTAAAAATACTTAAAAGCGTTTGGAGTAGACATATGTGCATGAATCCAAAACACCATCTAAGGAAACAGCCTTCTGAAGTGGGAGCTGGTGAGGGTAGAAATTTGGAACAACACAGAGCAGACACACACACACACACACACACACACACACACACCATTCCTTGCACCAGGCCTCACTATTGTGGAGCCCCAACTCCAACTGGTTCAGAGGCCTCTAGGAACACCTTGTCTCTGAGACCACAAACTCCTGCAGTTCCCAACACGAGGGGCAACAAGCACACAGAGACTTGTACCAGCCTTGAGCTGGCCTGTCAGCCTCCAGCCCGTATGGCCTAGGTATCCAAATTGCAGGTTCTAAGTCTAACTCTGTCATTTGCCAGCTGAGTGACTGGAAAGACTGTTAAATCTTTCTGAGCACCAATGCCTCCTCTATCAAAAAGGAAAGCCATTCATACGACAAACACCTGTGTGGAGAGTTGACAGGGACGGAAGCAACCATTCCTGCATCCAGGAGCAAGAGATGTGACTTGGAATGCTGTCACATAAGGCTGGATGAGGAGTAGGGCTGTCCAGTGTGTACCACTGAGATCTGAGATGAGGGTCTAATTCTCCCAGTTATCAGGGAAGACTCTTTGGGGCAGGTGGCTTTGGGGTGGGCCCTGATACACAGCTGGTGTCCAGATGTACACATCTTGAGCCTGAAGTCAAGTGGGTACGGAGACCATGGATACCCACAAAGGGCCTTGGTTCTCTGTATGGAGACTCTAGGGAGCCACTTATTCCCAGAAGACAGACACATAGCCTGTCAGTGGACCAATTCAAAGAGAAAATAGATATCCACAGAAAACAGGAACTGTCCGGATCCCGAGTGCAGCACTGACCATGAAAGATTCTCGTTATAAGCCGGGCGGTGGTGGCGCACGCCTGTAATCCCAGCACTCTGGGAGGCAGAGGCAGGTGGATTTCTGAGTTCGAGGCTAGCCTGGTCTACAGAGTGAGTTCAGGGACAGCCAGGACTACACAGAGAAACCCTGTCTCGAAAAAAAAAAAAAAAATTCTCGTTATACATCTGGTCGTCATACTCGCGCTGATAATCAGCGAACACGTTGACTTCCAAGGCAGGCCTCATGTGGTGGGGCCCAGGGACTGCAAGCCTCAACACTGATGCAAAACATCCCTAGAAGTCTCCTTGTACTGGACTAGAATCACAGAAGCAAAGCGAGGTCAGGCCCAAATCAAGGAAATAAATCAGGCTCTCTCCATCCCTGCAGCTCATGCGTCAGCACCAGGGACACAGACTCTGAATAGTTCTGTCTGACCAGGTCCCAATGTATCACCATTCCATGGGCACAGCAAGAAGCCACTATGTGTGCTGGTCAGAGCAGTTCAAAGCTAGCCTCTCGCTACTGAATGCTCCATAGTCAGGCCTCTGTCAAGTTCTTGCACAGTAAGCTTGCCTTTCCTGGCCTCATTTTTGTATTTTTGTTTTTTTGTTTTTTGTTTTTTGTTTTTTGTTTTTCGAGGCAGGGTTTCTCTGTGTAGCCCTGGCTGTCCTGGAACTCACTCTGTAGACCAGGCTGGCCTCGAACTCAGAAATCCGCCTGCCTCTGCCTCCCAAGTGCTGGGATTAAAGGCGTGCGCTACCACGCCTGGCTTCCTGGCCTCATTTTTAATCCAAGGTTCCCCTCCACTTTTTTTTTTTTAATTGGCTTGGATTTCCAAGTATGGGAGTAGCTTTAGACAAGAATGGGGTAACTAGCGTCAGGCAGGATCAGTTATCCATCGATCAATGGGCCCCAGAGCAGCAAGGCCCAGGAGGACAGTGTAGGCAAGTCCATTAGCACGGACTTTGTCGCTGACCTGAGGAGGATGAGAAACCGCACACAGCCCTGGAGGCAGGAGAAAGGAAGCAGACACGAGACAGAGCCAGGTAAGTGGCCCCGGCCCACAGCACAGCGGTAACAGTCGTTCCTATTTGGCGGGATGACGTGAATCTATACAAACCCCCAAGAAGCTGCAGTTACTCCACTGTTTAAAGATGTGGCCATCTTTTCCTCCTGCCAAGGGTTCCTGGGAGGGGGATGGAGGAAACACTTTTTTTTGTTTGTTTGTTTTTTGTTTTTTGTTTTTTGTTTTTTTCCGAGACAGGGTTTCTCTGTGTAGCCCTGGCTGTCCTGGAACTCACTCTGTAGACCAGGCTGGCCTTGAACTCAGAAATCCGCCTGCCTCTGCCTCTGCCTCCTAAGTGCTGGGATTAAAGGCGTGTGCCACCACTGCCTGTCGAGGAAACACTTCTTTAAGTGGGTCAGAGACTGCTTCTTGGCTCTTGAGATGAAATTCAGCTCATGTGAGCAGCTAGGCAGGGTTAGTGGATGCCTTTTGTTTTTTGTTTTTTGTTGTTTTTTTCAAGGCAGGGTTTCTCTGTGTAGCCCTGGCTGTCCTGGAACTCACTCTGTAGACCAGGCTGGCCTCAAACTCAGAAATCCGCCTGCCTCTGCCTCCCAAGTGCTGGGATTAAAGGTGTGCGCCACCACCGCCCGGCTAGTGGATGCCTTTTGTAGAAGGAGCTTTGGATCACGCAGTCACAAACTGGCCAGGACCCCAAAGCCTGGGCTCTGGTCCCCACTGGCTGCTGCCTCGCTGGCCCTGGTCCATGGGACAGAGGTAAGGCTTCGATGGGATTGCCGACATGAACCTCTGCCCTCTTGGTTTTGGTAAACCAACCTAAACCCCATCACAGTCCCCAGCTGAAACTGATGAAAATTCTGTATTCAGTTCTGGTAACTCGGGGACAAGCCAGTGAGTTTGCAGAGACTCCGAAGAGACCCGGAGATGCACAGGACTGTGTGGCAGAAAACTTGTGCCCAAAGATGCCAAATCTCTCGAACCTTTGCCTGGCACCTGATACAAGCAGCTGAGATCTGTGTATTCTGGGAGCATGGGGCAAGGGTCATGACAGCCGTGGGCGTTTTTGTTCAGAACTTGAGTTAAGAAGACATTTGGAAACTTTGATGTGCGATGTCGTCGCTTAGAGCATACAGAGACGGATTTGTACTATGCTGGCTTTGAACTCAGGTCCCTAGTCTGATCTCTAAGAGGCTGCCAGAGCCTCCCGGCAGCCCAGACCACCCTTGCACTGGCCTGCTGCTCCCAGGTCGGTACTCCAGCTCCCTCAGCAACTGCTACTCCAAAGCTCTTCACTCTTCAGACACCCTAGAAGAGGGAGTCAGATCTCATTACGGACGGTTGTGAGCCACCAGGTGGTTGCTGGGATTTGAACTCGGGACCTTCAGAAGAGCAGTCGGTAATCTTAAACACTGAGCCATCTCTCCAGCCCATGTGTGTATGTTTTGCCTGCATGGATGTGTGTACACAAGTGTGCTTGGAGCCTTCAGAGGTCAGGAAAAAGGGTCAGATCCTCTGGAACTGGAGTTACAAATGGCTGTGAAGCACCATGTGGATTCTGGGAACTTTGTAAGGACAACAAGTGCTCTTAACCACTGAGCCACCTCTCCACTCTTACCCCACCCCGCCCCTTTTTTGTTTGGTTGGTTGGTTTGTTGTTGTTGTTGTTTTGTTTGTTTGTTTGTTTGTTTTTTGTCTAGACAGGGTTTCTCTGTGTAGCCCTGGCTGTCCTGGAACTCACTTCATAGACCAGGCTAGCCTCAAACTCAGAAATCCACCACCCTCTACCACCACTGCCCAACAACACTGAAGACTTAACAGGGGCCAAGCCAAGACATATCACTGCCCTAGCTGCAACTCAATGGGAACCCTGCTGTGATGCAGTACCTGACACACCTGAAGAAGCTGGTTTTAGGGGAAGTGGCCAAGCAGCCAGGCAGAGCCAGGCAGCAGCGCCCATACCCACCACTGCCTGTAGGTTCCTGGAAAAGCCCCGACCTCTGAGGGTTTGCCTGCTTTGTGCCATTACCCAGAACGCCCGTTCCCTCTTCCAGTCTCAAAGTAAAGGGCCGCCACGGGGTCTCCTGATGCAGCATAGCCTGCATAGGAAGCTGGTACCCACACGCCTAGGACGGATGCTGGAAGCCCCGCCTGCGGTGCGTGCGCACCTCCGAGCTGGATGCCGGGACGTCCGAAGCCCCGCCCCCACCCCAGCATCTGTGGAATGCAGAATTCCCGAGCAGGGGCTGGGAATGAGTCTTTTACAAGCTCTGCCTGTGACGCTTACAAGCATTAAAAGTTGTAGAGCGGATACAGTCGTTTACATTGCCTTTCTGAACGGAGCGGGCTGTCTTCTCTCGCTGGTTCTTTGCTGGCCATCAAAACATAAAAGTGTGTACTCAGGGAATGGGAGGCGGTGCGCTGCCAGCGCTTGGTCACCTCGGGAGGGCGGGACAATGGTGACTTTTACTTTTACCTTAGCGTCTATTTCATTTGAGACAGTGTTTGGTCCTTCAGTACTTCCCAAAGCACCCTGATCGTTTGCCCTTTGGTTTCCTGGGGGTGTGGGTGGGGTCACCCAGAGCAGTCAGCAATTGCAATTGCTCCCTGGATGATTTCTGGGTTCAGAGGCGCCCCTGATGGCGCTGTGCAAGCCTTGTGCAGAGGACCAGGAGAAAAGCTTTTGTAGACACAGCACATGTATACACGCTTGAACTTTTTGAATTAAAACTGTGGCAAGGGTAGCTGCTGCCTCCGCGGGGCTGGGCTTTGGCTCTGTGGCCCGTTCGGAAAATGAAAAACAGAACCCGGCAGTTCATTCCTCTCCTGCTTCAGTGAGGTGGACGATGCCGACAGACTGTAATCTGCCATGGTTTTGGCTGTTCCCTCTACACAGCCCCCAACATTTGGAGTCACACAGAGAGTCCCTTCCAGGAAGGCGGTCCAGTGAAATGGGAAAGCTGGCGGTCAACCAAGGTTACATAGTGGGAGACCCAGTCCCAATCAATCAATCAATCCATCCATCCATCCATCAATAGTTCAATGGGGAAAAAAGACTTTGGGTTCTGAAACCCAAAGACAGGAACGAACCTGAGTCAGATAAAAGTCTGGGTTTAACCTGGCGTGGCTGCATGCGGTTTTCACCCCTAGAAGCTGCTAAGCCAACAGAGTGCATACACCGCCTCCGCCGGTCCTTCCTGAACCTCACGGGTGTCTTCCCTGAGGAAGCCTCTCTGCATGTCTCAGCCTCCACGATTTAGCTAGAGTCGCGGAGCTTAAAAAGTGTCATAATGAGCCGGGTGTGGTGGCGCACACCTGTAATCCCAGCACTTGGGAGGCAGAGGCAGGTGGATTTCTGAGTTCAAGGTCAGCCTGGTCTACAAAGTGAGTTCCAGGACAGCCGGAACTACACAGAAAAACCCTGTCTCAAAAAAAACAAAAACAAAAAACAAACAAACAAACAAAAAAAGTGTCATAATGGCCACGGGTTGTCATGGCTGAGTTTGAGGCCAGCCTGATCTACACTCAAGGTCTAGTACATCCAGGACTGCCTAGGGAATCTCAATAAAAAAATACAAATAAGGGAGGGGGAACCCTTGGACCTGAGCTCTGAGAGGGAGCCCAGGGGGCTTTTAGAGCCAGCAGGTATTCTACCAACAGTCATGTGTGCACGTGTGCGTTGATTGGATCTTCTTTTCTGAGACTGGGGCTTCCTATAGAACACGGAGCTCACCCTCTCCCCCCCCCCGCCCCTCCCCCCAAGCTGGACAAGTAGGCAATCAAGTCCCAGGTATCCTCCTGTCTCTGCCCCGCCGAGCTCTGGGATTACAGGAAATCAACCTCACCCATGTCTGGCCTTTACTTGGGCTTACTGGGGATCAAACCCTGGTCCCCATACTTGTACAGCAAGCCCTTTATTGACTGAGCCATCTCCCCAGTCCCTACAACCGGTTTTGAAAGCATGAAATAACCCTGGTCAGATCTTCTATCTGGGGTGTCTTGAGGTCAGAGTTGCTTCTTTCCACCATCTTAAACAAAAGGACAGCACCCCAAAGTTTCCCAGGACTAAGGTCTTGCACAGTACCTGGAAGATAGCTGTGAGTCTAGTCTTCCAACAGATCCCCAAAGAGTGAAAACATCATCAGGAAACGGCTTGATACTGCTGGGGTAAGAGACCCGTGGTTACTTGGGCCCACCAGCCAGCTGCTTACCCACATCCCTGCTGACTGGACGTCTGTCTGCCATGACAGCTATTCAGACTCTGCCTGGCATTGGGGGTGGAACAGGGGTTATTATAAGATAGTCTTTGGGTAGCCGGGCGGTGGTGGCGCATGCCTTTAATCCCAGCACTTGGGAGGCAGAGGCAGGCGGATTTCTGAGTTCGAGGCCAGCCTGCTCTACAAAGTGAGTTCCAGGACAGCCAGGGCTACACAGAGAAACCCTGTCTCAAAAAAAAAGAAAAAATAGTCTTTGGGTAAAGGCAAAGAGAAAAGATGCTGTTTAAGGAGTTCTCTTAAGCCCCAGGAATGTTATCAATGATTTAAAGTTTCTGAAGACCTTGTCAGTACCCTGCGTTCAAAGCCTGCTTGGGGCCAGTCTTTCCCCCTTGGCAGCCACCTGACATGCCCCTTTAATCGTAGAGAATGAACAATTTCCCACTCCCTTACACCCAAATGCACTCCTCGGGATATAAGCGAGAGACGCTATTAAAATAGGAGACCTCTGCAGGGCGAGGGGAAGACTTTGGAAGTCTCACTGGGTATAACCCCCTGATAGTCTGGGACTTGCTATGTAGACCAGGGTGCACTCAAACTCAAAGAGATCCTCCTGCCTCTGCCTCTCAAGCGCTGAGGTTAAAGACACTCAGCGTCTGCATCTGCCGCACTGCGGTTTTCTTGCGGAAGGATCCGGATGCCCTTCGCTAGAGATGGAACTGACCGGAACCTGAGCAGCCCTGCAGATTCTTACCCCGGAGCCAGGTCAGTGTGCTTCCTGGGGCACTGAGAGGACCTCAGGGCTCCTTCTGTTTGGACACAATGTAATCTCTGTACCTGCAGCCCTTGAGCGAAGTAGCTGTCAAGAGCTGTCTCTGACCTTTGCATTTAAGGTCCCCCCCCCCCGCCCCCAGGATACATATCTCCAGTACCTAGGAGACTGGCGTGGCTACAAAGTCTATTCGGTTCGTAAGAGAGAAGCTCAGCTCCAGCCCTGGACTGACTGCCTTAAAAAACAAACAAACAAACAAAAAAAAACAACAAAAAACAAAAACAAAAAAAAACCTGGTTTTTTTTTTTTGTTTGTTTGTTTTGGTTTTTGTTTGTTATGGTTAATTCTGTCCCAAATCCATTTGTTCTAGGACAAAAGACTGAGAAGCAATACCTTTTCAACCACAGAGGAGGAAAAAGCAGAGTGAAATAACTGTCAATAGCTGTCTCTCGCCTTTGCATTTGAGGATTTTTTTTTCCCCAGCATACTTATTTCCAGGTCAAAAAAAAAATGGTGTATCATCCCACAACTTATTATAAAGAAGGGGGAGGAGTTGGTGGGGGGAGGGGAGGAGGGGAGGAGGAGGAGGAGGAGGAGGAGGAGGAGGAGGAGGAGGAGGAGGAGAAAGAAGGAAAGAAGAAAAAGAGAATCCACCACACACGTGGAGCCGGTCACAGGCGCCGCTCAGTCTGCAGCTGGCCCACGTTTATCTCTGCCCATTCCCCGGCAGTTTGAAACATTACAGTTCACTGATAACCAGAAATGACTAAGCGCCAAGGCTGCTCCAATGTCACCCCTGCAGCACCAATAAAAAGCCCATAACTCCTGCCCTGGCAGAGAACTGTGGCCAGCACGCCGAGGAAGGGGTGGTTATATTACCCGACCACGGGTTACAAATGGCTTTGTAATCAGTTTCTTCCTTCCCCAGCTTAGCCTGAGTGGCCCTCAAGCCCACACAGCCTGCAGCAGGCGGGAGGCCGTCCGCTTCCTGGAAGTGGGTGTCTGAGAACTGAACATTCCTGGAGCTAGCTTTCTCAGAGCTCAGCTCCATCCCCGTGCAACCCGAAGCTAACGCACTGGCCATTTGGAGGACAGCACTGTCTGGCCGGCCCAGCTCCTACCATAAGTGAGAGAGTCACAGGGCAGTGAGAATCTCTCAAAGAATCTGAAGGCCATTGAGGCAGATTCCCTCCTTACCCCCCTCCCCGAACCAGGGAAGGGACCACATGCCAGCCGGGACTAAGATTGCTGTAGTCTTAAATTTTTTATCTTTACTTTTATTTTATGTGTACAATGAAGAGATGGTTATTTTAGGTCTGTGGATGTTTGCCTGTATGCGACTATGTGCACTGCATGCATGCAGTACCCAAGGAGACCAGAAGAGGGCATCAGATTCCTCCTGGATCTGGAGATTAAGATCTCATATGGTTGTGAGCCACCATAGGAGAGTCAGAAACCCAACCCAAATCCTCTGCGGGAACAGACAGTGCTTTTAACCACTGAGCCATCTCTCTACTCCCCCCTCCCGCCCCCTCCTGTTGTTACTGTTTTAAAGAGTGATGCCTATGAGACAAACAAATGTGTTTAATTTTTAAATATAGGGCTAAAATGAGATGTGCAGATAGCAGCTCCCACTGAGCTGTGTGGGATTTGTCCTGTGGGCTTTGTTCCACGCTTCCAGCAGACAACCAGTTGGTGATGTTATTCAGTGATCAAAAAGACGGGCTTTATTGCTTTTTTTTTTTTTTTTTTTTTGCATCATTTGGATAGTAAGACGCACATTCTAACAGAATGCTGTGCGTGTACTCATCCCCGCGTGCAGCAGCCAGAGACGAGCGATCGTTGGAGAAGAGCATTCCTGTGTCCTGGTGCCCCTACACCCTTCCCACACTCAGTCCGTCAGTCCCCTCAGCCTTTCACTCCGACGGAAGTATTGTCTGAACGTCTAGCACCGTAGATGTGTGGTATCCATTTTCAGAAGTTGATTAAATGTATTCACAGATAGGGTACCCTCGAGTCTCTGGCTTCTTTATCATTCAACATTAAGTCTTTGATATCTTTGTGTATTGGCTGTATATAGTAAGTAGTTTCGTTGATGAGTTGTTGTTGTTATTATTACTACAACTACACAGGTCTTACTATGTAGCCCAGGCTGACCCAAAACTCACAATCCTTCTGCCTCCCAAGAATTACCAGGAGCCTGGCTGATCTTTCTGTTTGACCCCTCCAACCCCGCCCCCACCCCGCCCTCCCATTCTCACCCCCACCACATAAACGATGGCACATTCTCCCACTCAGATCAGCACTTCATCTTGCCCACGCTCCTGGCACACAGATGGTATGACCCTTCCGCCATCCCTAAAGCTCCTCTGCTGGAGGCATCTTGTTTATAAGAGGCTCAAGGATGTTGGCCGTGGCGGTAGATTCTGGGAAGCCAGCTGGGAAATGTCTTCCCTGAATGAGTTTAATCCCCAGCAAGAAACCAAGCTGGCTCTGAAAGCAATGGCTATGTTTGGGTCTGAGGTCACTGCCGCACTCTGTTCTCTGAGAGCGGCGGCCAACAGAGAGAGTTCCACCACAGCTGAATAGAAAAGTCAACAGGAGCGCATGAATCCTAACAAAGTGGCAAGGGACGCTCCCTGTGTCGGGCAGCCGGGAGAGCCCAGTGACAAGCAAGGAGGGGGCAGAGCGCCTTGCCCCCAGGGTCCAGGAAGGTGCCTCTCCCCATCCCCCCCCCCCGCTGTGACGGCGGGAAACTAAAGACTTACAAAAAAAAAAGGCTTTAAAGACCACAGATGTATAAATTCTGATACCAACTCGCAACTGCATGTAACTGCCAAATCAGCCAGTAGGTGGCAGCCTAAGACCAATCATTCTCCACGGAGCAACCTGACCCGCTAAGGAATAAATAGCCTCCCCCAGCCATGAGTCAGAAAGACCCGGAGGAGTGAATACGTCTCCGGTGTAGAAGGACACGTATCTCCCCGCCACAATGAGACTATCACGGCCCAAAGTCTTACAGGAATTATTTCAACTCTTACTTTAGCCTTTAGCTAAGACCGTGGAAATTAGCCTTCTGTTCTTGTCTCCCAACCCCGCCCACCCCCTTTCCCGGATCATCAAAACAAACAAACAAACAAACCTCTAAGTTAGGGGGAAAACCCAGCAATTTGCTATTTGGTGCTTTTTGAGAGTTCACTATAGAGCTCTAAGAGGGTACACATGTGTGATTCTCTCTGCAGCGAGACACCCAAAGACATCCCACTGAAATTCAGGATGCTAACAGTTTCTGGTTCCCTGAATGCAAGGTCTCAGACCGCAGCAGTTCTAAATCCGCTTGCCTGCAATATTCCTGGTCACCAAAGCTACACCCCCCTTCCCTCTTAGGAAACCGTTAGCCTCCTGGGTTCAGTACAAGGATTCCAACAAACCCCGCCCTCTACCATGAGCTACTGTTTTGACGGTGAGTTGACATCTCCGAGGATACTTGAATCACTGTTAATCCCTGCAGTCCGCAAGCCAATCCCTGTCCAACTGTATTTTGCTTTCGCCATCGTTGTCTTATTTTAGGCACCTTCCACCAAAAGAAGCAGGACCCTGTGTTTGCCTTTCGGCCTTTGTTATTATTGCCGTCTGACTGTGCTGGGCTTGTGGCCTGTGGCTGGCCCCAAGGGAAGCACAGTGTGTGTGTGTACTTTCATTGTCACAGCTCCTCGAGGGCAGGTGTTACAATTACCCTGTTCTACAGAGTCTCAAAACAAGATTTGCTCGAAGCCACAGAAGTAAGGAGTGTGTGCGTCTTGCAAGGAAGTCACGGCAACAGGAAGTGTCTAAGGCTGGCAGGCGGGTGGGGTCCTCATGGTGCGGGCCTGAGTCCCCAGACAGCACCACCCCATCTGCATTTCAGGGGAAGACCCCAGTGAGGTTGGTAAACGCCCCGACTGTAGAAATGGACTGTGGGATGAAGAGGGACATGCCTGAAGCATGTGGCTCTTACCCAAGAGTCCAGGTGTGGGGTCACCCTGCTGCCCCAGCTGCGAAAACTTTAAGGGTTCCCAGTGAAGATGAAAGGGGGCAGGGAGACCATTCGATTCAAGGGCTGAAGAGTTTTACAGATATGCCACTTCCTGTCTCTGCTCCAGGATGAACTAGCTCAAAACTCTCTACATTATTTTATACGGTTAGTGTGTGTGTGTTGCGTGCTCACGTGCCTGTCTCTCTGTGTGTGTGTGTGTGTGTGTGTGTGTGTGTCCACATGTGTGTGCATGCCAGTGCACTTGCTTGTAAGTGTGTACGTGGATGTCAGAAGCCAAAACTCAGATGTGTTCTACCATCGCCTTTCTATTTATTTGTTTGTTTTTAATTTTATGTGTTCTGCCTGCGTGCATATCTGCATACTGTGTGTGTCTGGTGCCCACAGAGGCTGGAAGAGGGCACTGGATCCTCTGGGACTGGAGTTATAGACAGTTGTGAGCTGCCGTGTGGATGCTGAGAATTGAACCCAGGTCCTCTGGAGGGGCAGTGGGTGACTCTTAACCACTGAGCCATCTCTCTAGCTCCAACCTTGCTCTGGTTGGTTTTGTTTGTTTTTTGTTTGTTTCGGAGATGGGGTTCCTCTGAACCTGGGCCTTTCCCGTTGTCTAGACTGGTGGCCGGTGAGTCCCAGGAGCTGCCTGACTTCACAGGCCATCAGTACCTGTGTGCCTAGCTTTAGGTAGGTGCTGGGATCCGAACTCTGGTCCTCGAGCTTACACAGCATGCCATGTGCCCACTGACCCATCTTCCTGGCCCTGCTGTGCCTCAAATCTGTCTCCCAAAGTTTGTATGTTGGAAACGTCATTCCAGGGCAGCGCTGCTGTGAGATGGGACCTGAAGGTAGGTGTGGCGGTCCTAAGAGCTCCACCCTCAGGCGCACCCTGGTGCTGGTTATCAGAGGGCTTGAGGCTGCCACCTTGACCTCTTCCTCTCTCTTGTAGGCTCACTTCCCAGGATAGTACGAGGCCACGTGAAGACCCTCGCCTGGTGCAGCCCCTTAATCACAGATTTCCCCGCTTCCAAAACCACTCTTCCTGTACAGCTCTGCCTTAGGGTTTCCGTTATGGGAGCACAAGTTGCCGGGATAGAGCGTCTGTCCAAACTCCTTCCTCTCTGTCATTCTATCTCACCAAACTCAAGGTTACCCCCCAGTGCCGCTCACACCCCACGCTCCATGCTACCCCTTTGCCCCACCCTGGTTCTGGCTCTCTCCTTATTGCAATGGGACTTCTACAAAGAGCCCATCTGACTCTCCCGCAATCGTGACAAACCCTGAGTCAGCTCATGCCTGCAAGAGGCTCCCCAAGATGCGAGGCTGTCTTGGCCACGCACCCACCAACCTCTGCGCACCTTCCTGAGGCCCTGTATGACAGGCTCAGCCCTGTCAGCTCAGGGAATGTGCAAGACTCCCCCCACCCACCCCCCACCCACCCCTTGTTGGTCTCATGACCCCACCTATTCCCGCTGTCTGTTCTTAAGTGTGGGTTGTATTATTAATCAGCTGCGGTCAGGCTAATGGATCAGGAGCCAGCTGCCATTGGCACTGAGAATGCTGGGAAGCTATTGTTACTCACAGATCCCCCCCAAGAGGCCACAGCACACCACATGGGGCCAGACAGGGAAGCACGGGGGTTGGTCAGGGGGAAGAGGAAGGGAACAGCATAGAAAGCTTTCGTTGTGGTCTCTGTGGGAAGGAACAGTCAAGGCACAGTAAGCGGGTGCTGGGTCGGCGTGGCTGGTTCATGTCACTGAGCTCTGTACAGAGGGGCTGTCGAGACTTTTCTGGTCCTGCCTTTGGGGTGTCTAGAACAGAGTGGAAGAGCTCATTGATGACTCCGAACAGAGAGAGTGGTTTGTCTTCTGCAGGCATCTACTAGTCCTGGAGGCTGGCCCTGCAAGCTTTGGGATCCCTGAGGTCAAAGGACACAGTTCAGGGTGTAAAGCAATGTAGCAAACACGACCTTCTGGTCCCTCCGTTGATCCTGGCTGGCGTCAGTCAGCATAATGTGACCCAGGGCTGGACTCTGGTAGCTCCTACATAAGGTGATCCTCTCCAAGCCTCTGTTCCCCAGCTAGAGGAGGGTGCCTGGCACACGGATGGTCCTAAGAATGTTGGCTCTCTCTCCTGCGTGTGTCAGTCCCTGTCATTTCTGCCCTTGGTCCGGCTTAGCTGCCCCCACTTCCTCTGCACATGCTCTATGGAGCACACAGCACTGGTCACATGGGATCAAAGACACCTTTTCCCTGCTCCAACCCCCAGACAGGAAGGCATCTGAGTTCAGGAGCTGGACACTAGATCTGAACCCCAAGGGCCCACCACAGACCCCAGCCCCCTGTCACATGCTCAGCCCAGTAACCATTTGCAGAATAAATGAATGAATTGTGATCGGCTCCCCAACTAGAGTGTCACTCCGCGGCCTGGCCTCGCCGGGACAGACGCGGGCTTTCTTGTTCTGACTCCTCTCTCCGGTCCTTTCTTGACATCAGAGCAAGGCATTAATCCATCTGCCCCTTGGGCCGGGCAGGCACCAGCTGGAGTGGGGCATCTGAACTTGAGAATTGATTTCCCAAGTGCACGGAGCCCGTGTGCACACCAAATGAGGCCGAAACCCCCGCTAATGAGAGCAGCCCAGCCCCGCAGCCTGCTGGGAAATGAGCCAATCTCACCTCGGCCTGCCAAGCAGGGCTCCTGGGCTCGGGCCGGGCTGTTCTCTCTCCCACACCCCCTCGGTCTGCTTCCCCGGTCATCTCCATTCATCCCAAGCTGAAGCCAGTCTCGCTTTACGGAAAACCTCAGAGTATTAAAGGAGCACATTACATCTGGCAAGGGAGAGATCTCCAGTCCTGGATCAATCCACGGCCGCTTACGTCCACTCGCGGAGGCCATCATGGCCTGCTCGCTGGCTGAGTCTCATTACCTCTGAGTCTGTTTTCCACGGTGGCCAGAGTGGATCGTCTGTGGGTAGCCTCTCCGACGGTTTCCTGCACGCATGGACGAGAGCTCGCAGCTCCCGGATCTCAAATTAGCAGGCTCCCCTCTTTGCTAAAGCATTTCCTCCTCAGCTGTTGGGTGGCTTGTGACATCTGCTCCTGAGGAAGAGAGGAAGAGGAGTGGAAGAGCAGGCAGCTGCCCTGTCACCCTGGCCTCTGGGAGCGTGGGGACCACAGGGCAAGGTTGGCGAGGCAGCTGCCACCAGCAGGCCTCCTAATTCCCTAATCCCTCGGGGCTTCCTGCCACAGAAGTGCCTCCACAACAGGCCCAGAGTCCCCCGGGGAGAGCATGGCAGCAAGGAGGGATCCTATTTTGTCTCTGATAAATACTTAGTAAGTTTCATGCACCAGACAGGGGATAGGAATGGAAGATACAAACAGGGGAAAAGAGGTTTCCTGAAAGGTTCAGAGGTTCTGGTAGAAGGGCCCAATAAGAAAACATGAATAGCCGGGCGTGGTGGCGCATGCCTTTAATCCCAGCACTTGGGAGGCAGAGGCAGGCAGATCTCTGAGTTCGAGGCCAGCCTGGTCTACAGAGCTAGTTCCAGGACAGCCAGGGCTACACAGAGAAACCCTGTCTCGAAAAACCAAAAAAAAAAAAAAAAAAAAAAAAGAAAACATGAATAAACCAGTGGGCTGGAGAGATGGTTCAGTGGTTAAGAACACTGATTCCTCTCCTAGAGGTCCTGAGTTCAAATCCCAGCACCCACATGGAGGCTCACAACCATCTGTAACTTCAGTCCCAGGGGATCTGAAGCTTTTTGCTGCTGGGTATCTGTGGGCACAGCATCCATATAGTATGCATACAAACCTGGAGGAAAAACCCTCACGCGCATAAAGTAAAAAATTAAATAAATCGTGAAGGGGCTGGAGAGATAGCTCAGCAGTTAAGAGCAGACTGCAGTTCTTCGCGAGAACCAGAGTTCAGTTCCTGGCACCCACCCTGGATGGTGCACAGTCAGCTCTGTACTCCTACGCTGGCTGGTTTTATGTCAGCTTGACACAGTTTGAAGTCATCTGAGAGGAGGGAGCCTCAGCTGAGACACGCCCCCAGAAGACCCGGCTGCAGGCAAGGGGGCGGAGCATTCTCTTAATTAGCGATGGATGAGGGCGGTACCAGCCAACTGGGGGGGGGCGGCAACCGTAGGCTTATGGTCCTAGGTTTTACAAAGACGGAGGCTGAGCAACCCATGAGGAGCAAGCCAGTAAGCAGCATCCCTCTGTGGCCCCCGCATCAGCTCCTGCCTCCGGGTTCCTGCCTTGGCTTCTGTCAGGAGATTGTGATCTGGGACACATGAGCCAAATAGACCCTTACTTCCCCAGGTTGCTTTTGATCATGGTGTTTATCACATCAATCCCTAAGACAGCACTCAGGTCTACAGACCTACCACACACACACACACACACACACACACACACACTCATACTCTAAAACAAAACAAAAAACAAAACAAAACAAACAAACAAACAAAAAACCCAAAACATGCCCCGGAACCCTGCGTTCAGCCTGCGAGGAGGGCCGGGAGCTTCTGGGTAGCTCGACGTTTTGGCTGAGTCTGGAAGAAGACGTGAAACACACAGAGAAACGTGGGCACAGGGTGAGAGGGCACAGGGTGAGAGGGCACAGGGTGAGAGGGCACAGGGTGAGAGGGCACGCTGCCCCAGCATCGAGCAGGACAAACTGGATACAGCTTGGTTGGAGATCCCGAGCGCACAGACTTCATTCCGAGGATCTCAGTGAGAATGCACAGCGGAGAGTCACTGACGTCTACACGTGTCAAACCCAAGCGTGGGCACAGGTCCCCAGGGCCACCGTGGCAGGCACTCGCCATCCCAGCACTCAGGAGCTTGAGGAAGAATCCCCAGCTTTGGATTAGACTGGGCTACACAGTGATCTCTTGATGTCTCGGAGAGAAACAAATGGAGCTCTGGGTGTGGCTTAGTGGGAGGACACTTGCCTCATATGCACGACATCCTACGTCTGGTCCCCAGAACTGCCAAAAAAAAAAAAAAAATCAATCAATAAAACAAACATACAATGAAAAAGTGAAGTAAGGGCTGGGGGAAAACCAACAGGCTGCACGTGATAGTCTAAAATCCAGCATCTACCAGCAGCCTTGTGTGTTTAATATGAACACACTTTTGATAGTAAGAATTAAGCAGCCGGGCGTGGTGGCACACACCTGTCATCCCAGCACTTGGGAGGCAGAGGAAGGCGGATTTCTGAGTTTGAGGCCAGCCTGGTCTACAGAGTGAGTTCCAGGACAGCCAGGGCTACACAGAGAAACCCTGTCTCAAAAAACAAAAACAAAAAATTAAGCGAGAAGCTCTACCTCACAGACCCTGGAGCCTGGGCCAAGTCGGCCATAGTGGGTTCAGTGACCCAGTAACGTCACCAGAGGCCCAGCCCAACTCTCGGCCTCAGCGGGTGTTCTTCTAGCCCAAAGATGGCAGCCCTAGCTCAAGGGGGCTGCTATGGGGCTCAGCGTTAAAGCCTAGGGAAATGTTAAGGCCTAGATGGAATGTTAAGGCCTAGGGAAATGCCAAGGCCTGGCTAGGTACCTGTCACCTGGCTAGCCTGTCATTATAAGGAAACTTTCTCGTACGTTTCTGCTGTTACCGGGGAAACGTTCTAATGCCAAGACTGACTACATATTCTGTTGTGTGCTGTGCCCTTGGAAACCAATCACGATGAAAGTCACTAGAACTGTTTTGTATAGCTACCCACAATTAGCTTGGACTCCAACCAATCACCCAACTGCACTTCCCGCACCCGTGTATAAGCCTTTATGGTACAAGTGGCCCCTGGGATGGATGCCAATGTAGGAGAGACACCTGCACCGATATAAAAAGCCATTTGATGCCTGGTGGTGGTGGTGGCGCACGCCTATAATCCCAGCACTTGGGAGGCAGAGGCAGGTGGATTTCTGAGTTCGAGGTCAGCTTGGTCTAGAGAGTGAGTTCCAGGACAGCCAGGGCTACACAGAGAAATCCTGTCTCGAAAAAAAAAAAAAAAGCCATTTGAAATAAGACTTCCATTTTGAGTAGTGGTCCAGTAGAGTTTAAGTTCCCAAGACCTCCCTGGGAGCTGACATCCTACTTGGCCGAAAGAGACGTGTACATAGGTAACTTACATCCTGGTTGGCTTAAGACATGATTATCAGGCAAATCTCATTCTCATAGACAAGTTAGGACTTGAATATTAGATAACCAACAATTTGAAAGTCAATACGCCTTTTGTCTTAGTTAGGGTCTCTATTGCTATGCTAAAACACCAAGATCAAAAGCAACAAGGGGAGGAAAGGGTTTTTCTCCTCTTACAGTTTACATTAGGCACTGCCGGAACTCAAGGCAGGGGCTCCAGCAGGAACCAGGAGGCAGGAACTGAAGCAGACACCACGGGGGACACTGCTTCCTGGCTGGCTTCCCATGGCTTGCTCAGTCTGCTTTCTCATGCCCCGCAGGCCAATATGACAGAGACGGTTGTTCAGCTGAGGGTCCCTCTTCGAAGATACTCTTAGCTGTGTCGAGTTGACAGGAAAAACTGAACCAAAAAACCAACAGCACAGTTCGCATAGGTGTATATGTATGGGAAGGGGGGGGGAGACCCTGAAGTCACATATCTAGGTTTCTGCCCAAAGAAATTAAAGAAAGAAAGAAAAAAGGACAAATACCAAGTTAACAGAAATACAAGTCAATAAAATAGAAAACAGAAGCACACAGAGACAAAGAGAAAATCAGCGTAATCAAAATTGGTTCTTTGAAAGAGTAAACGGTGATGTTCTTTCTACACTGATCAAGACAAAGGGGGCTAATGAGAGAGCAAGCTGGATATGCAAATCAGCGATGCGATACGTAGATATGCAATGCACGCGTGGTGCTCTGCCCTCAGCCCCAGGCGAAAGGCAAATCCCCTCACTTGTGACGATGTGGATGAATGCGGAGGACTTTAGGAGACAGAAAGCAAGAACATGCGGTTTACTGAAGCCGATGTTTCTATTCGTCTTAATAAGGACGACATCCTGATGCTTGGCTCACGGTCATGCTCCAGGGAGACTAGGCTGACAGCAAGCAGGCAAGCACCAGGACCTGCTCTCCAGACCACCTCACACACGTGACCATGACGTCACAGCCGCGTCTCCAGCCCTGGGAAAACCACTTTCGGGCTGAGATGAAACGTTCTCTTTAATTGGCCTATGAACTTTCACAACCTGTTTCTCGGCTCTTTTCTGTTTTATAAGTGTCTGGGGACGCCATCTCCTGCTGTTGCCGCCAGGCCCGGACATGCCTTCCTGCGCTGTCATTTGTAAAAAGGCCGGTGGATGACTCTCAGTGCAGCGCAAAAGGCTAAAGTGGCCTGTTGGTTTTTAGCAGCCGAGAGGTTTGAGCACTTGATTGGTACCAAGAAAGATAAGGCTGTTAGCCGCCATGTGAATCCTGGTATAGGAGACCTTGGGCTTCCTGTTCCCCTGTGAGTTCACCCTTCAAGTGACACTTGGTGACAGAAGTAGTATGCTTAGACAGAATGGCAGGAGACAAATTGAAAGAGAAGAGAGGTTCTTGAGCAAAGAGGTGGCTTTGACATAGAGGCTCAGGAGCAGACTTAGGCTCTCCCTCCCAAACATACTTTACTGCATAGGAGAAAGCTTTTACTGACGGCATCAGGCTTGAAACCAAGGATGAAGCGAGGATGAGTTCCATGTTCAATTGTCATATGATGACTTAAAGCTGTCCATGCAAGTAGCAAGTAACGGTGTCAGCTGATCTCATGGTAAATAAATTTAAAATGCAAAAGGGATAGTGACTCAAAGTCTGTGGGTTTCTCATGAAAGAAAGGAAGAAAGAAAGAAAGAAAGAAGGAAGGAAGGAAGGAAGGAAGGAAGGAAGGAAGGAAGGAGGAAAGAAAGAAAGAAAGAAAGAAAGAAAGAAAGAAAGAAAGAAAGAAAGAAAGAAAGAAAGAAAGAAACAGTAGAGGCTGGAGAGATGCTTCAGTGATTGGGGGCACAATCAAGGCTGCTCTTCAAGAGGACCCGGGTTCAAATCCCAGACAATATCTGCATGGTAGCTCACAACTATCTAACTCTAAGATCTGACACTCACATAGACATACATGTAGGCAAAACACCAATGCACATAAAATAAAGATTGTAGCAGCTTGTGTTCTCATGCTAATTATATTACCCAAAAACCTGTCTGCAGTGTCCTGAACGTAGGACTAAGGAAACCTGTCCCCATTTGGCTTTTGACTAGTCAATACAGTTACCGTTGGCCAATAGTTGGGCAGGGAGACAGGCGGGACTTCTAAGTTTAGGAAGGGACCAAGGACCGAGGAATAGGGGATTCCACCCTCAGGTGGAGACGGACCACCCTGGAAAGGTGCATGGACAGCCGACATGTAGGCGCGGGGGAGAGCGGCCCCGGGAGAGCTGCCCAGCAGGGTCCAGGGCAGCAAAGATGAAATACAGATTTAGTATGTATCAACTCAGGAGCATCAGAGGGGAGTGTGTTAGCCAGCCACAAGGGGGTAGGGAGCGGCTCAGCCATTGAGCTGCTTAGGGCATATTAGAAATAAGGTGGTGTGTGTGTGTGTCTTTCATTCTTGAATTCAAAAAATTTGGGCGGGTAGCAAGAAGCATGCACACACCCGCCGGAGAGTTTAGAGTGGATTGAAATACTGCCGTTTCAAAAGATTGAAAAAAAGAAAAGCCAACCCTGTTGTTGGAACAGGGTCCAGGGAATGAGCCCAGTGAGGATTCTGAGTGCTTATGAGAACATCCCCCTCCCCCCCCCAAAAAAAAAAAAAAAACAATGCCCAAGTCTTGTGACCTCAGTTTCTTCAAAGCATGGAATCGCTCTTGGAATATGTGTTTGTGCTGTTCCCGGGTGTAGCGGATCGGAGTGAGTTTACTTCAGATTACTCATTGCTTGCGGCTGTTAATCTAGGAAATGTTACCCCTATGGAAAAACATGGTTTTGTCACATGTGTCTTGTCTTTGTGATGGTATACGGTTTGAACCCATGAGAACTTTACTCATGTAATTTTTTTCCCCATAACCCTTAGAGTATAAATTGTCTGAGGCTCTGAATAAAGTTGTCTGTGGCATGACTTTATCAGCCCCGTTCTCCCAGATCTCACCGCCTCTGCAGCGGAGACAGGATGGTATCGCAGACCTATGGCCTCAAGACTCAAGAGGCTGAGGCAGGAGGATCATGAAGTTCAAGGCCAGTATGGACAAAACAACAAGACCCCCATCTCAAAATATGGGGTAGAGTTAAAGGGGGTACCTTTCTTTATAAGCTGTCAGTGAGGTCTCTGAGGTCTCTAAAATAACACAGGTACTGCCTTGGGTTGCACTCTGGAACTAGGCACGAGACCCCGGTGCTGAAGAACTCCTATGCTTTGGTTGGTGAACATTGAGAAACCAGGCCAGAACCAATCTGGAAGTTTCCACCCAGTTGAATAGTGCTTTAGTCAGCGTTCTATTGCTGTGAGGAGACGCCATGACAAGACAACTCTTATGAGAGAAAGCATTTAACAATGGCTTGCTTAGTTTCAGACACTCAGTCTATCCTCACGATAGGGAACAGGTGCGAGGCATGGTGCTGGAAAAGCATCTGGAAGTTTTCCATCCGGATCCACGGGTAGGCAGGCAGGCAGAGAAAGAGAAAGGGACTGCCATGGGGTTTTTGAAACCTCAGAGCCCGTCCCTAGTGACACACTTCCTCCAAGGCCACAGCAACGGAAGCCTATGGGGTCCATTCTTATTCAAACCACAGGCAGATTTCGTAGAGTCAAAAAGCACTAGGTGTTATTCAGACATCTGGAAGAGAAAAGTCAGCCCTAAGGGGCCAGCTACCTCTGTTTCACTAAAAGTGCATTCTCTGTCCGCCAAACTCCCCTCGAAATGTTTATGTCATACTTATAGATAGTGCCACTCTTAGCACTGGGCAGAGAAGTCTTCTCTTTCTGCTGGGGATCCCAAACACTACACCACAACCTTACACCACAACCTGCTAGGCAAGGTGTGCTTACTGGCTTGTGGCTAGCGTGGCTGTCCCAGGGGCGACTCACTACTCCCTGATTGGAGCTGAGGCTCACACCAAAGGAGGGAATCCAGGCCCATTACTCTAAGCCCATTCAGAAGTCCATGATACGATCATAGGCCCTTAATGACAAATTGGGATTCGGGACCAGTTCTTCAGCAGAGGAACACGTCCCCATTCGGCTCTGCGCAAGGGATCAGCTCCTCCACCTTACGCCAGTGCAGGCTCTCAGTGGAAGCTGCTGGAGCCTCCAAGGTTGCGTGGGGAAGCCCCGGATGGCCTCTGCGGCACGCTTCAGCACAGAATGAGAAGGCAAACCTCGTTGTTCCCACTTCTCATGCGGTACTAGCGATGTCAGCCAGTCCTCACTCACCATGGGCTACATTCTTGTACCATGTGTTCACTGTTAGCCTTACAAGAATCTATTACTCGGGCCGGAGAGCTGGCTCAGCGGCTAAGAGCACTGATTGCTCTTCCGAAGGTCCTGAGTTCAAATCCCAGCAACCACACGGTGGCTCGCAACCATCGCGTAAGGAGATCTGACGCCCTCTTCTGGAGTGTCTGAAGACAGCAACAGTGTACTCACAAATAATAATAATAATAAGTAAATCTTAAAAAAAAAAAAAAGAATCTATTACTTTTGTCAACTTTAGTGGTGGAGAAACTGAAAGCCGATGAAACAAATTAAATGGAGTTTTAAAACGTGTGTGTGTGTGTGTGTGTGTGTGTGTGTATGTGTGTGTGTGTGTGTGTGTGTGTGTGTGTGTATACATCACAGGCCCTAGTGGGGAAGTGTCTACTGCTGTTTTGCTAAGTGGATATACATGTGTCCATCAAACTGCCCTCACAATGTTTATGTTCATACCTATAGATTAGTGCTGCTCCCACCTCCGGTCAGAGCAGCCTCTTTTTGAAGGAGACGGTGGTGGTGGTGGTGGTTACCACCGAGACTCGCAATTGGTTGGAGAGCTGACAGGGACGATAGCATCAGCCGAACGGCAAGCCATGCGTATGTTAAGTGCACGTGAGACATCCAGATAGACCGCCCGTGGGCCATACAAACCAACCTTAGCAAAGCTTTAAACACTGAAATCATGCAAAAGACAAGAGAGCTAAGCTATAAATAACAGAATAACTTATGTCAGCAGGAGCAGATGGCTGGGCTTGTCGCTGGAGAGGTGACGCATGTGCTGGCAGGGTGTGAGGCTGAGCAGAGCCGGGAGTCATCGCCGCAAAGCCCCCAAGTGCCTGTGACATTTCTCCTGTGTCGCCACCGGCAACAGGGGGGAAGAGGTTAGCAGGGGTGAATCGCAACCGCACAGGCCTGTGGCTCCGTGGCATTCCACACAGAAGGATGTGACACCGGGTCACACCAGCCTTGCAGTTAACTCCTCATTTGACACTCCCACCTCCTTCCTCCCGTCTGACCTCAAGCAAGCATCTCAGGAAGGCCTCTCAGTCTGTCCACCTCACAGTCTAGCCTGGGTCCCTCTGACATCCACGCACTCCGTGGTGTCTCTTTGGGAATCCTGTACCCATCCCTAAGACACCATGCACAGAGGCAGAGCTGATGAGTCATTTCAGTATCCACACCGCAGCATGAAAGCAGGCGGAGGCGCCAACTTCCAGGCGTGGAGATTTTCCCTTAAATCACATTTCAGCGGAACACCTGCAAAGTTCCCGTATATTCTTTTTTTTTTTTTTTTTTTTTTTTTGGTTTTTCGAGACAGGGTTTCTCTGTGTAGTCCTGGCTGTCCTGGAACTCACTCTGTAGACCAGGCTGGCCTCGAACTCAGAAATCCGCCTGCCTCTGCCTCCCAAGTGCTGGGATTACAGGCGTGCGCCACCACGCCCGTCTTGTTCCCGTATATTCTTGACCTTGGAGGAAAAGGCTGGTAGAGAGGTTGGCAAAGCAGGAAACTGCTTCCTTCTCCTGCAGATCTTCCTAGGATCTCTTCCTCACACCCTCATCTTGCTACTTCCTGCAGGAAGCTGCCTTGAGAAGGTTCGATGTTCTTCTCTGCCCCTGAGGACATGGGTGGCTTTATAAAGTGTCCTAAAGCCAGGAACTTGGGGTGTTCGGGACAGGTGGTTTGGAGACACTCCTGCTGTGATGAGTGTTTGCTGTAACAATGATGGAGAACCTGGCTTTTCATTGTAGATGTTTCTGAAACGCTTATTCTGGGATACTCTATGAATCCCTCTTTGCCCTTAACACCCTTAGTTTACAGCCCATCTTCCAGCAGAGAGCTTAGGGACACATCTGGGACTCTCAAAAGCATCCCACTGTGACACTAAGATTCTGTCATCCTGGTCAGCCCGGGTCTTGGGGTGAATATGTTAAAGCTATCCTCATTCCTAGCATGTCTAGTAAGTCCCAACCCAGTGTAACTCCCATACCAAGGAATCCGACATCCTCTTTTGGCCTCTGTGGGCGATGCATTCACATGCATATACTCTCTGCATATACATATAATTAAAAATATAGATAGTTAAGAGCACTTGCTGGTCTTCAGAGGACCCAGGCTGATACCACATGGTAGCTTACAGCCATCCATGTATAACCATACCTCGGTGAGGCAACATCTCCTGGAGGACCACTGGTACTGGCCAGTCAGCCTCTGCTAAGGGACCAGTACAGTCCTCTTCAGCCCCCACAGCATTTAATAGCCTCAGTTCTTTAAAAATATATGAATACCCATCCTCAAAGCAGATAAACTAGTCGGGCAGTGATGGCATCTGCCTTTAATCCCAGCGCTTGGGAGGCAGAGGCAGACAGATCTCTGAGTTCGAGGCCAGCCTTGTCTACAGAGTGAGTTCCAGGACAGCCAGGGCTACACAGCCGGGGGTGGGGGGGGGGAGATATCACCACCACCACCACCAAGAGCAGGTGAACTAAAATTAGAGTTTACAATTGCTTTTCAAAAGCACCCAAAATTCTCTTAAGCGTTGGGAACTAAGAACTGCTGGCTTTATGTGCTTCTCATCCCAGAACGAAGAGAGTGTAAACTCCTGCTCTGGAATCAATCCCAATGGTAGCCCTAAGCGCCCGCACTGTGGCCTAGCCACATGCTGAGGTGGACTACGTGCTAAGCACATGGGAGTGTTATCTTTCATTCTGAGACAGGATCTCATTTTGTTAGCCCAGCCTGCCCCACCCCACCCCCCAAACTCAAGGCAATTCTCCGGCCTCACTCAAGCACTGGGATTACAGGCACAAGTCACCTTTTACAAGTGGTTTCTAAACAACCTAAAATCGACCCTGTGAGGCAGCTGCCGTTCCTCGTTTTATTTTATTGGAAACAGCTTGAATGAGGTTAAGTAATGTGAAATTTACACAGCTGTTTAGACAGAGAAGTCAATAGCTAATTCCAAAGCTCCAGGGTTTGTCCCCATGCCGTACTGTCGTCAGACAACCTTCAGCGGGCACAGGAGCTGACTCAGTGTGGGCATGATCAGTATGTGTCTCCCCCGCCCCCCCCCCAGTAGTTCACGAATAGAAAATCCATGTCAGAAGTCCATTTCTCCAGAGAGTCCTGGCGTGAGGACAGCTGCCCGCGTGCAAGAGGCTCTGCTCCTGTATTACCCTAATCTCATTTTAGAGAACAGCAAAACAGAGGATAATTCGGGGCTAAATCGCATTTGTGTTTTTAATCAAGTAGCCAATGTAATTGATTATGTAATAATTCCATTCTCTGGTTATGTTTAATCCTCAGGAAAACAGTAACTCTCCATATTAAACTCTTTCTGACCCCGATTTTCAAGACTCATTGCAATGCCTGCATCTGACAAGACTCACATGGCAAACATGGAAATGAGGTGTGTGAAAAGTCAAAATGGAGAGAGTACCTTTAATTGCAGAAGTGACTTCCTACAAGAATGCAGACACCATCCTAAAAGGGCTATGGAGAGATTTCTCTGTCTTGTTTCCACGGTGACAGCATTGCCACTGACAGCCACACTCTGTTTTGATTTTCTAACTGCTGCCGGGAAACCAAAAAGATCTTGTCTGAGTTCACCACAAACAGCGTCACCTAGTATTCTGATAAAGTCACACACTGCTGCTTACCAGGTTAAACCTGTGGCAGACATCCTTGGTTGGTTGTCAACCTGACAATGTCTGGAATTAACTGAAACCCAATGGCTGGGTATATCTGTGAGGAATTTTTTTTTTTCCTCAATTAAATCATTTGAAGTGGGAAGACTCATTTCTAATCGGGATCTTTTGAGGTGGGAAGATCCACCTCTAATGCGGTCCACAACTTCTGCTGACAGTCTGGATGAGGGAGACGGAAGAAGGACGTTTCTTTCTCTCTGCCTGCTGGTTCTCACTCTCACTAGCATGTCCGTCCCTTCACTGGCATCAGAGCCTACTTCTTTGGGATTCCAGCGTATCCTGAACACCAGTGGCGACATCCAGCCTCATGGACTAAACAGCTGCTGGATGCTTGGACTTCCTGTTGGTTAACAGCCATTGTCGGACTAGCTAGACTGTAGCCTGTAAGCCATTCTAAAAAAATCTCCATACACATGCATACATACGTACATACATGCATACATACATACGTACATATCTACAGTACTGGCTGGTTTTGTGTGTCAACTTGACACAAGCTGGAGTTGTCACAGAGAAAGGAGCTTTATTTAGGTGAGGAAATGCCTCCATGAGATCCAGCTCTGGGGCATTTTCTCAATTGGTGATCAAGGGGGGAGGGCCCCTTGTGGGTGGGGCCATCCCTGGGCTGGTAGTCTTGGGTTCTATAAGAGAGCAGGCTGAGCAAACCAGGGGAAGCAAGCCAGTAAGAGACATCCCTCTATGGCCTCTGCATCAGCTCCTGCTTCCTGACCTGCTTGAGTTCCAGTCCTGACTTCCTTTGGTGATGAACAGCAGTGTGGAAGTGTAAGCAGAATAAACCCTTTCCTGCCCAACTTGCTTCTTGGTCATGATGTTTTGTGCAGGAATAGAAACCCTGACTAAGCCGGGCAGTGGTGGTACACGCCTTTAATCCCAGCACTTGGGAGGCAGAGGCAAGTGGATCTCAGAATTTGAGGCCAGCCTGGTCTGCAGAGTGAGTTCCAGGACAGCCAGGGCTACACAGAGAAACCCTGTCTTGAAAAACCAAAAAACAAAAAACAAAAAACAAAAAGAAAAAAAAGAAGAAATCTTGACTAAGACACATACATACATACACACACATATATTCACACACATACATGCATGCACATACACATATGCTTGCATGCATGCATATGCATGTAAGTTCTGTCCTCTAGAAAACCCTAAGACGCTGGGCAGCGGTGGTGGTGCATGCCTGTAATCCCAGCACTCTGGGAGGCAGAGGCAGGCGGATCTCTGAGTTCGAGACCAGCCTGGTCTACTGAGTGAGTTCCAGGACAGCCAGGAGGGTTATACAGAGAAACCCTGTCTCAAAAAAACCAAAAAAAAAAAAAAGGAAAATCCTAAGACAATATCCTTCTGCAAACCAAAGAATTAACCTTCGGCGGTCAAGGCCTATGATCATTGTGTAGGGGACGCAGCATGTGCGGGACAAGGCAACTAAGAGCCCTCATAGAAACAGAGACGGATGACCCCTGCTAACTCTGGCTTTCCAGGTGTGTGGCAGTCTCTTGTTGTGCGGGTATTCTGGATTGAAACGAACACGGAACGCGCACGCGCACGCGCGATGGCCAACCCTGCGCTTTCGCTTTCAAGGAGGCTCATAAATATTTAGTGAGAAAATGGGGGAGCTGAGGGGAAGGGTGATGCATGCCTAACGCATCGGCGTTTTAGACATTTAATCTTACAGTGTCCACCCAGACACACTGAGCGGTGAAAAGTCCCTCATCCCGCAACATGTAAGTGCCGGGACAGTTTTCAAACCAGTTCTGCTTTGTTTTGTTGAACTGGGCTGCTTACCACAGTGTACCGTTCTGTCGACTTGACACACACTAGAATCAGCCATCTTTGTGACACTGCAAGGAAGGACATTAAAACCCAGTCTTGGGACACTTTTCTTGGGGCCCATTTCTACTCTACCTAGCCTCAAGTCCCAGTGGGATGGCTTTGCACTCGGGACGTGTCGGGCAGAGACTGCCTGGGTGCGGCCCAAGCAGGAGGAGTCTAGTTAATGGCAAGCCATCCTCTCATTAGCATCCCAGGCATCTGCGGAATAATAAGCCAAGTCAATTTACCAGAAACAAATACTAGTACCGGAACTCTAGCCACCCCATGCTGTTGCCAGGTAACCGTGGGGCGGAGCTTAGACGAAACTCCCGACGGACGACTGTCTACCCTCTGCACTCTCAATCTTTTCCATCCGCCCTGGGAAGCTAGAGAAACAGCAATCATCTCTGGTGCCCCCTCCTTCATCTTACAGCCAAGTCCCACCCGAGTCTCATCACAACCACGACATGCTGTGCCCCGTACCCTAGCCCAGGAGCACCGGGCACAGGGCACTGGCACAGCATCATAAACTATCTCGCTCTGGGTAACATCAAGTTAATGTACTTTGCATTTAGCCCTAAAAGTTTAGCATGAAGAACAGAATGTCAATAATACCTACAAATTGACATCACAGCGTTCATACTGCATTTAAAAAGGGCCTTTCAGAGCCGGGTGGTGGTGGTGCACGCCTGTAATCCCAGCACTCTGGGAAGCAGAGGCAGGCGGATTTCTGAGTTCGAGGCCAGCCTGGTCTACAGAGTTAGTTCCAGGACAGCCATGGCTATACAGAGAAACCCTGTCATGGGAAAAAAAAATTCTTTTTGTAGTGGGTGTGTTGGTTTGAAAGAGGATGGACCCCATAGGATCATATGTTTGAATTCTTGGTTTCCAGTTGGTGGAAGTGTTTGGGAAGGATTAGGGGTGGCCTTGTTGGAGGAGGTGTGCCACCGTGGACAGACTCTGTGGTTCCAAAAGCCACCCAGCATTCCATTCCCAGCGTCCCTCTCTCTGCCTCTTGTAGATCAAGATAAGACACACACTTGGGAAGCAGAGGCAGGTAGATAGCTGTGAGTTTGAGGCCAGTCTGGTCTACAGAGTGAGTTCCAGGACAGCTCGGGTTGCACAGAGAAACCCTGACTTGGGGGAGGGGGAGGAGATGTGAGCTCTCAGCTATTCCTGAAGCGGTTTCTTTGCCCCACCACCATGGATTCAAGCCCTCTCAAGGTATAAGACCAATTAACACTTTTTTTTAAAAAATAGGTTGCCTTGATCGGGTTATTTTATCACAGCAATAGAAAAATAACGAAGAATGACGTACACATAGGGCACCAGGGGAAAGGTCTGTTGCTTACCTGTAGCTAAATTTTCTAATTTTTCTGTGACTACAGCTAATCATCTTGTCCCACTGACAGCAATTCTGTGTGTCTGCTTTCTGTGTCATGTGATCAGCACCACACCCCCACCTGAAGTATAGACACAACTCTAGCACGTTATTTAAAAAAAATTAGTCAGCCGGGCGTGGTGGCACACGCCTGTAATCCCAGCACTTGGGAGGCAGAGGCAGGCGGATTTCTAAGTTCGAGGCCAGCCTGGTCTACAGAGTGAGTTCCAGGACAGCCAGGACTACACAGAGAAACCCTGTCTCGGAAAAAAAAAAAAAAAAAAAAGCCAAAAAAAAAAAAAAAAAAGCCAAAAAAAAAATTAGTCGCCAGTAAAAGTCTAACCAAGAACATAAATCCATTCCTGTGGCTTAAAATAAACACTACTTGAAAAATGGTCTCTAGCCAAAACTCTTGCTGGAAAAATCAAGGCTAATGTGCTAAAAAAAAAAAAAAAAAAAAAAAAAAAAAAAAAAAACAAACGAGGGGCTGGAGAGATGGCTCAGCGCTTAAGAGCACTGACTGTTCTTCCAGAGGTCCTGAGTTCAAATCCCTGCAACCACATGGTGGCTCACAACCATCTGTAATGAGATCTGATGCCCTCTTCTGGTGTGTCTGAAGAGAGCTACAGTGTACTTATATATAATGAGTGAGTTCCAGGACAGTCAGAGCTACACAGAGAACCCCGTCTCAAAACAAACAAACAAACAAACAACAACAACAACAAAAAAACCAGAAGCTGGGTGGTGGTGGCGGCGGCGCACGCCTGTAATCCCAGCACTTGGGAGGCAGAAGCAGGCAGATTTCTGAGTTCAAGGCCAGCCTGGTCTACAGAGTGAGTTCCAGGACAGCCAGGACTACACAGAGAAACCCTGACTCGGAAAAAAAAAAAAAAAAAAAAAAAGCCAAAAAAAAAAAAAAAAGCCAAAAAAAAAATTAGTCGCCAGTAAAAGTCTAACCAAGAACATAAATCCATTCCTGTGGCTTAAAATAAACACTACTTGAAAAATGGTCTCTAGCCAAAACTCTTGCTGGAAAAATCAAGGCTAATGTGCTAAAAAAAAAAAAAAACAAAAAAACAAAAAAAAAAAAAACAAACGAGGGGCTGGAGAGATGGCTCAGCGCTTAAGAGCACTGACTGTTCTTCCAGAGGTCCTGAGTTCAAATCCCTGCAACCACATGGTGGCTCACAACCATCTGTAATGAGATCTGATGCCCTCTTCTGGTGTGTCTGAAGAGAGCTACAGTGTACTTATATATAATGAGTGAGTTCCAGGACAGTCAGAGCTACACAGAGAACCCCGTCTCAAAACAAACAAACAAACAAACAACAACAACAACAAAAAAAACCAGAAGCTGGGTGGTGGTGGCGGCGCACGCCTGTAATCCCAGCACTTGGGAGGCAGAAGCAGGCAGATTTCTGAGTTCAAGGCCAGCCTGGTCTACAGAGTGAGTTCCAGGACAGCCAGGGCTACATAGAGAAACCCTGTCTCGAAAAAACAAAAAAACAAAAACAAAAACAAAACAAAAAACCACCACCACCACCACCACCACCAACAACAACAACAACAACAACAACAACAAAAACTGAAATGGTCCAAATATGCACACAGAATATTCTTCTTCAAACGCTTGCAGCGGGTGGAGGCTTTATCAACTAAGTATGACAGTCTGAACGGGAATGGCTCCTATAAGCTCAGTTGAACTTTTTTCCACCATCCATGTCTTTCCCCCACCTGTGTAGTCCTGGATATCTTGGAACTCACTCTGTAGACCAGGCTGGCCTTGAACTCAGGGATCTGCCGGCCTCTGCCTCCTGAGTGCTGGGGTTAATGCATGTGCTGCCTTCTCCTACCCCCACACCCCCACACCCCACCCCCGGCCACGCTGGATCCTTGACTCTCAGTTGGTGGAAGTGTTTGGGAAGCATCAGGTGCTTCTACCAATGGCTGGGAGAGACTGAGGTTTCAAAAGTTTCCTGATGTTCAGCGTGCTATCTCGGCTCCCACGCCTGTACTCAGCCATCATGGACTCTAACCTTTTCGAAACCATAAGTCCAATTAAACACTTTCTTTAAGTTACATTGGTTGTGATGTTTTATAACAGTAATGGAAACGTGACGACGTACCAAGAGTAGCATTTTAAAAAGTAGTAAAATTGTTTTACTTTTCTCCAATACTGTCTACAAGTGACCCAGTGTATGTCTTCAGGAATTTACTAGGGAGTTCTTACGAATTAACACTATTACATGGTAGGTCATGCTACTGACACTTCATTTTAGGGACAAGGTCTCATGTGACCTAGGATGGCCTCAAATCTGTATAGCTGAGGTCGGCTTTGAATCCCCAATCCTTCTGCATCCACCTCCTGAGTGCTGAGTCTGTAGGCCACACCACCGTGCCTGGCTTCCTTGGGTGTTTTAAAAGGTAAGTCTTTCTTTACAGAGGCTATAGAATAAAGTCTCTTCAAACCCACAAATCAGCAAGGTGTTCTGTATATGCTGAGTGGACGTGCCCAGTGCGTGTCTGACATATCAGATCAACTCTTTTCTCTTTGAAATCTTAATAAAGGCATATCCCTCCTCTTTTCTTAGGAAGAGGACCAGAGTCAAGTTCCCAACTGTAAACTGCAGCAATCCATGATCATCTAGAATGAACAGCAACGAGCAGCCTGAAGCAGTGAACCGAGACATGGGAGGAGAAAGTGTGGGCCCATCTGCCTGTCAGTGGTTTTCCACCCTGAAGAGGGGTGAGGCTCCCAAAGCAACTTTGAGCAGGTTCAAAGAATCTTAGAAAGCTTCCAATGGGGGGGAGGCAGAGGCAGGTGGATCTCTGAGTTCAAGGCTAGCCTGGTCTAGAGAGGGAGTTCCAGGACAGGCAGGGCTACAGAGAGAAACCCTGTCTCAACACACACACACACACACACACACACACACACACACACACACACCTGGGGTGGGTGGGGAGGGAGGGAGAGATTGAACCCTTGCTCCCAATGCTGTTGGCCTGACACTTCATTTCCTGCCGTTAGCTCCTCCCACTGATGAATACAGCAGCCCCAGGTAGGCAGGACCAGGCGCTCCTGCTTCCCAATGCCGTCCCAGTCCAACTCAAGTACAGCAACCCACAAGGTAGCTTTCAAGCGCTATGCTGTTATCCTCGCTAAGATGCCTTTAGGATCTGGTTGATAACACTCACATCAGATCAATGTCGGAGCCCCAAATATGTCTCAAATGCGTTGAGATTCAGGAAGCCCAGAATCAGATTAGAACCTCCTGGATTGAGGAGGTGGGGGGTTCTTCACCTCCACTCCGTGAAGGAAAATCTTTGTGGGGATTTAGCTCAGGAACCAGAACATTCTACAATTCTCCAGATTTAAGGACGGCCAGTCTGACCATTGAAACGGCTATCTTTCTTAGTATGAAGCCAGTTCTTTTGGTGGGGGGAGGGTGTTTTTGTTTGTTCTTAGACACAGGATTTCTCTGCATAGTCCTGGTCATCCCAGAACTCACTCTGTAGACCAGGCTAACCCCCAACGCCTGTTTCTGTCTCCTAGATGCTGGGACTAAAGGCATGCACTACCACTACTCTGTGTAATATTAAAACGGTTCTTGAAGAAATCACAGTGTGAGCTGTTTTTTTTTTTCTACAACTTTTCTCAGGAGTCAGCCTTGAGAACAACTTGGCAACCTATTCTTAGGGCAAAAGTGAAATGCTCATTTGGTACGGGCTTCTCAACTCTATTCCCGGCCAGATCGTTAACCAGCACTCTTCCATCCCCTCCTTTCAACCAATCTTGGATTTCTAGATCCCCGTTCTGGACCCGCACCCCATGGATACTACGCTGCAACCTCCACCTGTTCTTTAAAGCTTCCTTTCCCACCAAACCAGGCCACCTTTCTCAGAAGGTGATTTTTTTAAATGATTTACTTATTATATATAAGTACACTGTAGCTGTCTTGAGACACACCAGAAGAGGGTGTCAGATCTCAGTACAATGTGGCTGCTAGGATTTGAACTCAGAACTTTCAGAAGAGCAGTTGGTACTCTTAACCACTGAGCCATCTCTCCAGCCCAGAAGGTGATTTTTTTTTTTCGAGACATGGTTTCTCTGTGTAGCCCTGGCTATCCTGGAACTCACTTTGTAGACCAGGCTGGCCTCGAACTCAGAAATCCTCCTGCCTCTGCCTCCCAAGTGCCGGGATTAACAGCATGCACTACCACTGCCCGGCAGAAGGTGATTTCTTTAGTGACAAAGACTGTGTATGCCTTGCAATTCCTCAAGGATGACAAATAAAAGTGTCAGTTACTGGTTAAAAATAAAGAGGAAAAAAACTGTTTAATGTTCTTACATTCACCCAAAAAGTCTAACAGGGGACAAGTTCCTAACTCATTCTGCGAGGCCACCACAAGACAAAAAGCAGAAGGAGGCTGGGATACAGGTCATTGATAAGAGAGTGGAAGGCCCCGATTTGATTTTCAGCATCGCAAGACACAAACACAAAGGGAAAGGAAAAACACAAAAACTACAGACCAGCATGTTGTAGATTTGGACAAACACTTGTGTCTTAGTCAGGGTTGCTATTCCTGCACAAACATCATGACCAAGAAGCAAGTTGGGGAGAAAAGGCTTTATTCAGCTTACACATCCACATTGCTGTTCATCACCAAAGGAAGCCAGGACTGGAACTCAGGTAGGTCAGGAAGCAGGAGCTGATGCAGAGGCCATGGAGGGATGTTCCTTACTGGCTTGCTTCCCCGGCTTGCTCAGTCTGCTCTCTTATAGAACCCAAGACTGCCAGCCCAGGGATGGCACCACCTACAGGGAGTCCTCCCCCATTGATCACTAATTGAGAAAATGCCCCACAGCTGAATGTCATGGAGGCATGTCCCCAAGGGAGCCTCCTTCTCTGTGATAACTCCAGCCTGTGTCAAGTCACACAAAACCAGTCAGTACAACTTTTTATTTGATTTTCCAATATTGCACAAGAATCCTTATGTAAGACGCTGAGGGTCTCTGCCTCCGGTTGGTTCTGATTGGTAAATAAAGTTGCTGGTGGCCAATGGCTGGGCAGGGAGGCAGAGGCAAGACTTTAGCATCCCCATGCCAGGAAAGGAATAACGTCCAGGCTTGAGAGCTGCAGGAGAGCATACTACAGGGAGAGAGTGGCCCCAGCCCCACCACCCCCAATTTAGTCTAGAGTAGCAAAGATGGAACATGAGTACTCAGGAGTAGCAGCGGGGAGGCATCAGCACATGGACGTTTGGGAGTGGCCCAGCCACTGGGCTGATCAAGGCATATTAAATATATGGCTGCATGTGTGTCGTTCATTTGGGAACTCAGAACATGTAAGGAATTCGCACAGCTGCCAGTATCAGTCAACGGAAAACTGGCCAACCAAATTCTACCAAATGGCTCAGCAGCTATGTAAAAAGATTACATACTAAAACCTTGGGTTCACTTCCAGAATGCAAGGATACGTCCTTCTTTCCTTTTTTTCTTTTCTTCCTTCCTTCCTTTTGTTTTTTCGAGACAGGGTTTCTTTGTATGTATAGTCCTGGCTGTCCTGGAACTCACTCTGTAGACCAGGCTGGCCTTGAACTCAGGAATCCGCCTGCCTCTGCCTCCCAAGTGCTGGGAATAAAGGCCTGTGCCACCACTGCCCGGCTTTGCAAGGAGAGTTTCTTAAATGACCACAGCTGTCACATGCCACACCGAGGCAACGATGAGGGTGAACAATTACGTCAGCAGCTCAGACATGGGAGGAAATGTCATGTTTCCAGTCTGCCCTCAAAATGATAAAGGCCACGTGGGAAAAACTGTAGATGATGTCACCACAGCGTGATAGGTGGAGCTTCCCTTGGGGATCAGGAAGATGCCCCGCCCGCCCGCTCCTACAGCTTCCATTCAGAGTGGCGCTGGAGGCTCTGGCCAGAGCCACTGGACTACAAAAGGAAGTGTGACGCTGACGCATCCGAATCGGAAACAAAGAGGCCAGGCTACAGTCTACAAGAGCCTCGACTAGCACTGGTCAGTGGGTCTGAGTGCAGACAACAGGGAAACGCAAACCAAACCATTAGGAGATAGAGCGCGTTACACCTATCTCCATGGCAATTACTCAACCATAAACCTCAACCGGTGTGTGCTGGGAGGCTGAGAACGCAGACTGGTGAGGTGCTGGCAGGCGTAAGCTGGCACAGGTACGGGAAGCAGCTGGGTTGGTGGCTTAAACTTAACAGCACAGAATTCCATATGATCCAGCACTTCCCACATACCCAGGAAGAGAGACTCCAGGGCTCAAACGTGCACACTCGAGCACACAAATCTCCATCTGTCATCAAATGATGGGGCAGAGACAATGAAATGTTCTTTAAGCTTTGTTTTGTTCCTACGGTTTTGTAAGACAGACTTTCTTTGTGTTATTTAAGCTTTGTAAGAAAGGAAATTCTCTCTGAGGCAGAAGGATGGCAAGCTTAAAACCAGCCTGTGATATTTAGCAAAACTGAATTAAAAGAAAAAAGTCAGTGTCGACACACACTAGTGCACAACCGAGCCTTGGGGACCTCTCAATAAGACACACAACCCTTCACAGTCCGCCTGTGAGGGTCACACAGCTTCCACACACTCTCAACAAGACACACAACCCTTCACACTCCGCCTGTGAGGGTCACACAGCTTCCACACTCAACAAGACATACAACCCTTCACACTCCGCGCCTGTGAGGTCTCACAGCTGCCACACACACCTGTGGGGACCAGAGGCTCGGCTGCTCCAGGGCAGGCAGGGAGGGAGGGAGGGAGAGGGGCGTGGCTACATAATAAAGACAGAGAGCTGTGGTGGAGCACGACTTTATTCCCAGCACTTGGGAGGGAGAGGTAGGCGGATCTCTGAGTTCAAGGCCAGCCTGGTCTACAGAATGAGTTCCAGGACAGCCAGGGTTACACTCGGAGACCCTATCTCGAAAAACCAAAACAAAGATGGAGAACTCCCAAGGTCACTGGCATCCTTACCTTCCTGAGGAGACAGACTGGCAGCTTAAAACTAAAGCTTTAGCCGGGAGGGAGGTGGTGGGGCACCTTTAATCCCAGCAGAGGCAGAGGCAGAGGCAGAGGCAGAGGCAGAGGCAGAGGCAGAGGCAGAGGCAGAGGCAGAGGCAGAGGCAGAGGCAGAGGCAGAGGCAGGCGGATTTCTGAGTTCGAGGCCAGCCTGGTCTACAGAGTGAGTTCCAGGACAGCCAGGGCTATACAGAGAAACCCTGTCTCGAAAAACCAAAAACCAAAACAAAACTAAAGCTTTGTAGGCTTACCTCCCGCCAGCAGCCTCTGCCACCTCCAACAGCCAAACATTTATCTCCAACCCTTCCATTTATCCCCCCACCCCTGCTTTCCAGAGGATGTGTCTGCTGCCTGTTTCCACACACCCCAAAACCGCCTTCCCTCACCCGTTCGCTGCTGTCTTATGTGTTTGAGACTTCTCCAAACCACCTGCATGCCAGTTCTTTTTCCTGTTTTAACTCTGTTACTAGCAAAAGACCATGAAGCCGGTCAGGACCCTCAGACTGCACCACGAGGAGACACTGTTTAACACGACAGAGTCCTGCCCAGACAGACAGCTCGGGCAGCAGGACAAGGAGCTAGGTGCACTTAGCTCCGTTAACTGGACCCTCCAGAGGGTCAGAATGACCATCGTTTTACCTCACCACAAAGAAAACAACGGCTACGGTTATGAGCTCAGGTACCCACGTTGTAACCGGTTGGAACCTGATGTAGCACTCTCAGCTGAGTGTCTGGTAGAGTTCTCGGCTTCTAGAGAGACTTCGGAAGAACTGAAATACTCGTTCCAGGGCGAGAGACCAACATCCACACGTTCTTCCTTCGGGAGCTCCGAGACAGGCGGAAGCCACTGCAGAGGGCTGGGAGGACTGTGGGTGGCGACTGACCAGTAAGAAGGAAGGGCTCTAGCCGGGCGGTGGTGGTGCACGCCTGTAATCCTAGAACTTGGGAGGCAGAGGCAGGTGGATTTCTGAGTTTGAGGCCAGCCTGGTCTACAAAGTTGAGGACAGCCAGGACTACACAGAGAAACCCTGTCTCGAAAAACACACACAACACACACACACACACACACACACACACACACACACAGACACAAAGGAAGGGCTCTGAGCAAACCTGGGGGCATGATTGCATCTGCTCCCAGTGAAACGAGAAATGTGCTGCAGACGTGGACCGGCATGTCCTCCTGATGGGGCTCACTTACTGCTGAGAACTGCCTTTCAGAGCCGTAACAAAGCAGACTTCATTAGGTGGCTCTCGGGGGTATCAGTTCTCAGAACAGAGGGCTGCTGGGACAAAAGGGAGGCCCAGAGACAGATGACCACCTCAACGACCGGAGCCTGAGTGCGTGCTCGAGACGGTGCCGGAGCAGAGGAGGGACAGACACTGGTCTCTGGGAACTTACCTCTTATAAACTAGAGGTCTGTCTCAAAAGGCGTGCCACGTCAGAACAGCCAGTCTGGCCTGGGCACTCCCCGGAGGCCATGGAGGTGGCCTGCTAGGGCCAGCGGCGGGGTGACTGAGTGGCTGCTGACACGCAGGGTGCAATCCCACAGGCCCCAGCTGACGATGAGCTGAGGCCCCCAGAACCATAAGCCCAAACATACCTTTCCTTGTTCTAAGATGCTCGCTCAACTTGGGAAGTCTGGTCCCAGGCCGGAGAACGAGACCCCACAAAGCACTGTTTTCTATGTGTGTGGTTTTCTAGGGGCTCTGGAGAACAAAAGTTGCAACTCGTAAAAGGACCAACATATATTCCTGAAATGTATGCTTCTAGCTTCATTTTGGGCAAAAGGAAAAAAAAAGTTAAAAACCAACAAGCACAAATAAGCCAACTTTAATAGATATTATTTTGTTTATATAGCGCCTTCTTCAAGAACCTTTGAAACGCGTTACAGACTTCCTCTCTAATGAATCCCCACAACAACCCTGTGAGGTAGGTATTACTCCCATTTACAAGAGGGAGACTGAAGCACAGAGAGGTTAGGTGGCTTGCCCAGAGTCACACAGCTAAGCTCACTGGAGAGCGAGGACTCCAGCCCCCTGCCTCCAGCCCCCAGTCGTCCCTCACGAGAGGATCTTTAATGAAAAGCATCTTTACAGAAAGTATCGGGAAGAGCATGTTATGAGAGTGAGGTCTCCTACAGCCATCACGGAAAGAGAAACCCGACGCTGATGGCTGAGGCCACGGGCCGCTATAGCACATTTCTGGGCCCCTTCCTGAGGCACCGGCTCCTGTCTTGAGTAACCTTCTAAAGGCAAAATCCCCACGACAGAAGCTGCATGACTCAGAACGGGCTTAACTTACAATATTTACTTTTAGTTATGATAATTCATAGAAACTTTTGCTCTAATATACAGAATTCGGGACAGCTGCCCAAGCAAACATGTACATACTTACACAGCAGCTAGCCCTGTCAGGAACACGCATCTGCCCTCATCATAATCACAGGCAAACAGCAATCCCCTGAAGCGTGTGCTGGGCGGGTCACCTTCCTTTCTCACCTCCCATACCTGCTATCCCCAACCCCAACCCCAACCCTGTATGCTTTTTAAGTTTACTGAGTCTCTGATAAAGTTCAAAATGTCTCACTCAGATCCACCTGCACTATGGATAAAATGTAAATTTAGAGCCAACTCCCAGGAGTCCTTCCCCTGCACACTGCTGGGCGCAGTCCTGAGCCAAGCCGGCCTGCCCGGAGCTCGGCTCCCACGCTACACTTTGCCTCACCAAGAACCTAACTAGGTTTTTCCTGCTTGTGTTTTAACTTCAGAGCATGTGTGCGAGCAAACTCAGTGCTTCAGGGCTGCAGAGGGAGCCTCGAGGACTCAGCCCCACTTTACTTACGCCTTGTCTCTGAGCACAAAGCTCAGCGAATGCAGTTCTGAATCCGACAGTTTGGTGTCGGCCCTCACAGGCGTGTGCTCTGGGTGCTAACTCCCATGGTCTTGGCTGCAGTTCCCTGTGATGCTGGCAGATCACAAACCCAGCCAGGGTAAGGCTTCAGAAACTATCAAAATGAGTTTGCCAAAGGCCATCTTTTTCTCCCAGCACATCTGCCTACGAAGCCCGATTAGCTAAGTGACCCCGTTACAAATCTGCTTATGGGATGAAGAGATGAAGTCGTTTCCTGAGCTAAAGGTAGAAAATAAGTGTTAATCACAGCAGCACAAAAACATTTCTTTCTGCTCTTTGCTTATCGGTCAACAGTTTTAGTAAAATAGCTTTAGAAACCAGGGGCTTTCTCAACAGGTGGCCGCCAGCACTGCAGGAGGAGGGAAGTACGAGCCCACCCAGGGTCGACAGCTGCGACTTTGACTAGAATCCTCAGCCACTTTCTGCAAGTTACATTCAGTCACTGTCACAGCACTGGATGCCTGGCCATATGTGGAGACCCCGTACTGTCTCTTAAACTCCCAACAGATCTAGCTGTAAGCATCTGAACACAGTTCGAATAGGACACTCAGGTCAGGAGGGGGAGGGCCTTCTTCTTGAGATTACTACTTTTCCAAACTGTAATCTCCCAAAGCGAGCTGCCTGGCTGCCGGGGTTCTGGCTGTTCTCCTATTCCTCCCCAAGGCTAAAAAGAGAAGCCTCAGCTGTGCGGTCCTGGGTTCCGGCTGGCAGCGCCGGCTTCACGCTGGGGTTTCCTTTATCATTCTAGACAGGGAATTCCTACTTTACTGAAATTAAAGCTTTTTAAAAAGTGACGAACTATAACCAAAGAGCAAATGCTCAGCCAGAGACAGCCCCTCCCGACAGCAGCGACCCCACTCATTGCAATCATCTCATGATTATCTTAGTGATTTCAGCTAGAATGTTCAGTTCACCTTGAAAGCAGAAACAAACAACAGGACTACTTCGCTGACAAACTAATAAAATATGCTAAGACTTGCTGGTAGAGTCGCCGCACTTCACACAATGCTTGCACTCAACCAGTTTAAGTAAAATAAATAAGGAAAAAAGATCATTACAAAGCCAGTCTTTCCCCTTGGGGAATCAAGAAGCCAGTTTTGACCAGCTGTTCCCTCCATGTACATACACTGTATATGATCACACGCTTCTCCAGAGAAGCAGGGTATCTTTGACCTCCTGACACTGGGCTCCGTGTGTCTGTGCTGCGCGTCAGGAAGGCAACTTGCAAGTGTTGGGCCCAAAGGTACTTTCCGGGATGCCAGGCAAGCCCGCCACTGCTCCCGTCCCCAGTGTAGCATCCCGCGCTGGGCAGTGCAGTGCGCTTGGTCTAATTCTTCCACTGCCCTCCCGAGGAACTCAAATCATCATTGGTGCAATCACTACAGAAAATGTGTTGGCAGCTGGCAGCTGCTTTACAAGAGAGCTGGTGTCTCTGATTTCACTTCCTTGTGTGGAACTGCACAGACAGCATGATTCCTGAGCAAAAAATTCAACTACTGTGACCGGAAGGGCGTGTTAATCCACAGTCTTTGCTTTATTGTATGCAAAGTGAGCTACTGCCCTGAGCGTTCTGCGTCTGTCTCTCTCTCTCTCTTTCTGTCTTCTTGAACATCAGCTCGATCCTTTCTGAAACAACCAGAGAAGCACGCGGAAGCTTCTCTCCACCGTGGTTCCCTTCAGTCCCGAGACTGATAGAACAGGATGTACCCAGACTCCGAGTTCTTGGAGATGTCAGATGTCAATCCGTAGAATTCTTCAATAGCTTGTGCATCTATTTTCTGTGAGGCAGAACAGAAACATTAGTACTTCCAGCTTTGACAATCATGCTTTAAATTCCAATGAACAAGCCGGGCGGTGGTGGCGCATGCCTGTAATCCCAGCACTCTGGGAGGCAGAGGCAGGCGGATTTCTGAGTTCGAGGCCAGCCTGGTCTACAGAGTGAGCTCCAGGACAGCCAGGGCTACACAGAGAAACCCTGTCTCGAAAAAAAAAAAACAAAAACAAAACAAAAACCCAAACAAAAACCAAAAAAAAAAAAAAGACACCCAGCTATGAAGAAAAAAAAATTCCAACGAACAACAGTATCCAGAGTCACTGAGAATGGGGCAAACCATGTCAGCCACACGGAAACACCTCGAGCAACAGGTCCAAAGCTCAACACAACAGCTACCCTTGAGCCAGCACCTCTCTCCAAGTGTCAGCTGAACCACATAAAACACATTAACTGTCAACTATTTTGGATGTGTAAAAATGGTCACCCCAACAGTCTAGCCTAAAGAGACGCTGTCACTGAAGGTCCAGCACAAGGCCTGATCAGAAGGGTCGACACTGATGAAACGCCAGTGTCTCAACTGCTCTATCCGTCCAAGTCACCCGCAGCCAACGGCACAGCAGCAAGCAGGGGCACTGGCACGGCAGTGGGCACTGTGGGGATGACGCTCACAGCAGCGTGAGGCTGAGAGCCAGGCTCAGAGGCACCGTGCAAATGTGCTCACAAAGCACAGGGAAACTCTAATCACTACTGTGAAAATCCAAACAGCAAGAGCTAGGGGATGGGGGGCAGGGGTGTGGAGGGCCTGCGGGGGTGAGGGCTCACCACACTTTTATACACCCGGTGGCTACGCACAGCCATTGGGCATGTCCGCCTTTGCAAAAAAAAAAAAAAAAGTTCGCAAAAAAACAAAACAAAACAAACCAACCAACCAAACAAACAATAACAACAACAACAACAACAACAAAGCCGGGCAGTGGTGGCGCACGCCTTTAATCCCAGCACTTGGGAGGCAAAGGCAGGTGGATTTCTGAGTTCGAGGCCAGCCTGGTCTACAGAGTGAGTTCCAGGATAGCCAGGGCTACACAGAGAAACCCTGTCTCAAGAAAAAAAAAAAAAAAGAAAGAAAAGAGAAGTTCGCAATGGGTGTGGTGGTTGGACTGAGAATGGCCCCTATGAACTCAGATGTTTGGCTGCTTGGTCTCCGGTTGGAGCAGCTTTTGGAGCAGGATTAGGTGGTGTCACTGGGGGTGGGCTTTGTAGCTTTATTCCCACTCTCCCCTCTCCCTGCATGGTTCCTCTGCCTCCTGCATGCAGATCAAGGTATGAGCTCTTCCTGCCTCTATGGTGGACTCTAAACATCTGAAACCATAAGCTCAATTCAATGCTTTACTTTATAAGGTGCCTTGGTCATAGAGTTTTATCACAGCAACAAAGCCTCACTAAACTGGTTTAGACATCCGTTGTTGAACTCTGACTACATACAGAGTCCTGACCAACAACTATCTAATTAATACCACCAGCCGTACGTGAATGAGAAGCTACGAAGGGAAAAAGTAAAGAAATGTACAACCCAAGGCAATTAAGAAGCCACTTACCTCTACAATGTCATCGTCAAATAACAACCAAAAATCATGACTCTTAACTATTGCGATATAATGGCCTCTGTTGGGACCGCTAAAACAAAAGAAAAAAGAAAACTTAGTTAAAATAAAACATTATTTATATTACCTTCTTGTCCCAAATTGTAAAGCTAAAAAAATGATACACATACACACACACACAGTGCAGGTGCCCTCAGCAGGCCCCAGGAGGGCTTCCGAGCCCTTGGGGCTGGGGCCCACCTCCTGAGACTGGTGGCGGGAGTCCCTTCCTGCTGCAGAGAAATGCTATGAGATCTGGCATGCAACGGTGGCACGGCATTTGCTCAGCACGGGTAAGGCTCTGGGTTCAGCCCCCAAACCACACATCCCTGCAAGAAAGGGCTAAAGGCTTATGCGTCCACAGAGAACACACGTCCTGTGCGTCCGGCTGCCTGGGATGACCGAAGCACACAGAGGGGTGGTGCACTGCTGACTGTAATGTCCACCGCCACGCAAATACTTCTCACGGCCATTGATGAGAAGACACCTAAGCACACTTGGACACAGTCTGTCTTGTAAAATCTATTCAAGTAGCATCATTTCGACACCAGAACCAAGAAAGGGAAAGCAAACCAAGTTCTATACACTGTGACAGCGGGCCCTTAGACTAAGAGTCAGACGGGAATAAAAATGAAGGCATAAAGTGTTACAGGTTTAAAGGAAGGGGTAATAACGTATGTATCTCAAAAGCCAATTTCAAAACAAATTGATATTGAGAAAGATGAAAAACATTAGAGTCAGGTGTGGGGCGCAGACCTGGGAATCTAGCGCTGAGGAGGCTGAGGCCACTCTGGCTTCACAACAAAGAGTCTGTCTTTTTCTTTCTTTTTTTTTTTTTAAAGGGGGGATGTGGGGGTGCTGGAGAGATGGCCCAGGGGTTAAGAGCACTGGCTGCTTCTGCAGAGAACCTGGGTTCAGGTCCCAGCACAACATGTTGGCTCACAACCATCTATAACTCTAGTTCTAGTAGATCTGATGCCCTCTTCAGGGCTCTCAGGGCACCAGGCATACACACAGGAAAAACACAGACAAAATAATAATAATAATAATAATAATAATAATAATAACAACATTATTATTATTATTATTATTATTATTATTACTACAACAACAACAACAAAGTCTCTACTTTTGCTCAGTCACTGTGAATACCCTGAACACATATGCTCTCCAGAGTCACAATTACCTTCCACAGTGAACCACAACAGCGACCAGGTCATACATTCTGTCAGGGTTGGTTGCGTCCCCGGACGTGTTAAACAGACGGAGTTCTAAAGGAAACACCACCCGGTAGGAGAGCTTTGTGTACCGATGGAGCTGGTCCATGTACTTAAATCTCTTCAGGTGCAGAGCCAGGATCATGGGTAGTTTCTTAACTTTCATCCTGAAAAGTAAAGATGAAGACAGACTTTTAGAAAGCATTCACTGTGAGCTTAAAAGAATTATTAAGTTGGTACGAAAGAATTATGGTTTTGACCCTGCTGAAATCTGACTTTAATGCTGTGTAGCTCAGGCTGTCCTGGAACTCCCTTTGTAGCCCACACTGACCTCAACCTCACAGGGACCCAACCCACCCTGCTGCCTCCCGAGGGCTGGGATGGAAGGTTTGTTCCCTGCTCCATTCTCAACAAGTATGTCTCGGCGCACGCAGCTCGTCTCGTGGTTTCTGATAATGATTATTTACTTATATTTATTTTATACTACGGAACTGATATTAAACAAAAAGCAGATGTGAGAAGTTGTCTTTTCTGACTTGAAAACGCATCAGGAAGCAGCAGAGACAGCTGTCAACATCAGCATCTCCTCTGACCCAGGAATGCCTGCCGAGGCAGCACAGTGCGGGGCTGGGGGAAGACGGTTCACAGAGGAGAGGAGTCCCTGAAGATGAGGAGCACCGCGGCAGCATCGGGAGCTGCCCATGTGAGCATCCAGCAGCGCGGCCCTCTTACGGATGCAGAAGCGTCATCTGTCCTCTCTTTCCAAAAGTGACCCACTCTTGATTTGACTGTGACCTGGGGACAAGTGGGTGTGGCCAGCGCCAGTGACTGGCTAAGCTGCAGCAGCTGCAGCAGCCCCAGAGCACACCCCAGAGCTGGTCACCCACAGCCTGCTGCTCTATGAGCCACTACGACTTCCCAGATCCCAGCAAAGCCCTGCATCTGAGGTAATGCTCACATCACAGCAAGAGACTGCAGCCGCACTCTCAGCACACAGGCTTGTTCTCCCACAGCAGCGGCTCCGGCGGCCGAGGTCAGCTGTAAGCGCCAGTAAGGCTCTGGAGCTTTGTCCTGCCCACCATGTTCACCTAATCACCTAACTTCCCCAAGCACCTTGACAACATTTTTCAGGGCAGACACTTCCACAAGTAGCAGGACACAGAAAATGCTTTCTAGGAGCTTAATGGATCCCAAAGCATGAATTTTTACACTAAAGGGATAATAAACCTATTTCTCACCGGCAAAAATGTCTTGATTGTTTTGGTTCCTACTTTGATTAACACATGCGTGAGCCTGATTATGATGACTTAACTTGCTCTGCCCAGATAGCAGAGTGATAAAAGTAGCTTCCCCAAGAGCCTAGCCTCAGGTTCTGGGCCTGATGTGGGTTTCATCTGAAGCAGTGGCCCTTAAATCCAATCAAAATGAATCTCTCCAAACTAATCCTATTGGTTCCTCTCCCTAGAGAACTCGAATTACACTGAGAAAGAGAACTCTTCACGGGAGCTACTGCACACTGAGCAGGGAAACCCAGGGGTGTAGCTTTTCAAAGTCACTGGCCAGTTCCGGGGAGTCACCACAACAAACTCAATGCTATACCAAGCTGGACGGCGGAATTTCCTAGGTCTTCTGTACCTGAACTGAATGGTTATTTCCACAAGGAAACTCCCACAACAGTATTAAAGATGAAGTCAGAGTGTCTGTCACAGTTAAGAATCACAAGGTGTAACAATGAGCTATATCTACAAGGGCATAAAATAATCTGGTCATCAAAGAATTTGGCTTTTAACCGTGAAACATCCTAATACTGTCTTTATTTTCTTCCTCCCTGCCACCTCTCCCACTGTCGCCTGCCCTCACAGTCAATTCTCTGACGAGCAAAGCTCCTGCCTCTCCCACCCTCCACCAAAACTTTACTGGCTGGCCCTGACCCCTGTACTGCTCCACGTCCCAATCTCAACTTTTTTTTCCTTCTTTTTATGAGCAATCCATTTGGACTATTAGGACCAGAAAAGAGCAGTTTGTATAAGCAAGGGAGGAGGGACTGAGGGCATCTGCAGGAAGGATGGGAGAGGGTCAGGCTGGGAGAGAGAGGCCGGCTACTTACAGGGTGCTAACCAAAAGTAGAGTAAAAGCTGCAGGTTATTTGATCACACTGTGAACCCCAAGACTTGTGTGCGGTCTGGCTCAGCCTTAGCACACACCTCTAACCCCTCTGGCTGGATACAGACCAGCTCTTAGCACACACCTTTAACCCCTCTGGCTGGATACAGACCAGCTCTTAGCACACACCTTTAATCGCAAACAATAAGGTAAAGTTAGTTTGTAGGAGGAAGCAAGCATGTTTGAAGGTGACGTCTAGTTGAGAGGCAAACAAAGTGACAATCAGAAAGATTTGACAGAAGAGGATAAGCCCAATTCTCCTGAGAACAGAGAGCAAAGGGCGGCTACCTAAGAGCAGGCGAAGAGGGAGGGAGGAGGCAGTTTTACCAGGACACTTATAGAGAAACAAGTTGCTCGAGTACAAGCTAGACACAGGTGAAGACAAAAAAGGCCAGGGAATGAGAAGGAACCAGATTAGAACAGATTGCCAACGTTACTCTGAGGCCAAACAGAGCAATTCAGTCAGAAGCTGAGAGAAGCCAGACTGAATCAGTCCGCTTGGAGAGGAGTTTGAGCCAGAATAGCTGAGTTGACCAGCCAGCCAGAGCTCAGAAAGAACTAGGAAGGGGTGAGTTTATTTAGCAGTAAGTTTCGGAGGCTAAAAAACACTCTAGGTCTAGATAAAATTGTACAGAAGCTATAAGTTTCTAGAACTAGGCTAGATTAGCAGATTGAGGCAATAAGCATCTGAGACAAGAATTATATCAGGCAAATAAAAGATATTTTTACAAGTAAAGACGGCAGGAACCAATCTTCGCTACAGCGGAGGGAACCGCAGAGGTAAGCAGGAAGCTCGGCAAGGAAGCCCTTGCTGTCAGCTGCAACGGAGCCGCAGCAAATTCCCGGCTCTCGGTGCAGACGCAGACTCATGCATGTCCACACGTCCTCCGCTCAGTCCAGGAACGGCTCGGGAATAGTGGCATCTGAGTCCTAGACGCCATTTCCCCAGAACAGGAGCACAGAGCAGCAGAGGATCAGCTAGTTCCAAGGTGAGGCTCGCGCGAGATCAGAACATGTGATGGTGCAACAGCCCGGAGGCGCCACAGGCCCTCCCCTCCCCACAGGCCCTCCCCGCCCCACAGGCCCTCCCCTCCCCACAGGGCCTCCCCTCCTTAGCAGCTGGGCTGGGATAACCAGAGCGCGGGAACTGCAAGAGTAACAGACTGTCTGAGTGTGCCTCAAGGTTTGTTTTTGGTTTTTTTGATTTTTTTTTTTCCGAGACAGGGTTTCTCTGTGTAGTCCTGGCTGTCCTGGAACTCTGTAGACCAGGCTGGCCTCGAACTCAGAAATCCGCCTGCCTCTGCCTCCCAAGTGCTGGGATTACAGGTGTGCGCCACCACGCCCGGCATGCCTCAAGTTTTTAAAATGGCAATTTAATGAAGAATAAAGTGTTTGCAATCTCTAAATAGCTCTACACTAAATATTTAAAAATTGCAACAGGAGAAATGTAGCTTTCATGAAGAATTCCAGGAAATACCTTAACCAGGAGTTAGGTGACAGCAGCAGCAGCAGTGTCACGTGCAGAGACCCAGCATGGCCAGCAGAGTCCCAGGAAGCCTGGCTCTAGGAATGTGGGAACTCAGGTCTAAAGAACACCTCAAATCCCAAGCCTCAGCTCTCCCCTCGGGCCCAGGTTTGAGCAGTATGGTTAATTCTGAGCACCTGCTCCCCTTCTGAGAGCCTGGAAGTTGGAGCAGAGAAAGCCTACATGACAAGCAGGGAATGGGAATCCAGGGCATGGAGCCTGCAAGGAGCTTCCCGAGACGCCACTAGGCGGGGAACCGGTGTCTTGTGGCACACTGGAGCAGGGCCTCTTGGAGCTCTGCCTGGCTGTCCTTTGTTCTGCATCTTCCTCAGTGATAATATTGGCTGTGAGCCTGACTGTATACCAAGTACCAAGTCCTAGAAAGCCAGCAAGCACAGGGACACTCGAATACCGAGGACACACTATAATTACATGCCACTCAGCAAGATGTATACCTGCCAGGCTCCTTTCTAAGACATCTAAGCCCAACACCTGAAGACATGAACCATGGATGCAGGGCTGGCTTCCGGCCTGGGCACCGTTCATCCAGCAATCTCCACGGAGCCTTAACTGCTAACACTAACAGTGAGAATGTGGGACTGGGGCTGGACAGATGGCACAGCTGTTCACAGCTAAACTCACAACCTAAGTGTAGAACTGGAGATGGCTCAGGGGGTGAGAATGCTTGCTGTGCAAGCACGAGAATCTGCATTTGGATCCCAGTGCCCATGCTGTTAAAAATAAAACAAAACCCTGAGCCAGGTACAGTGGGGCGTGCCTTTTATCCCACCACTTTGGAGGCAGAGGCAGGCAGCTCTCAGGATCTAAGACCAGCCTGAAACAACAACAACAAAAATGAAAACAGGCGCTCATACAAAAACTGCCCAGGCATTTGCTTGCTGGGCAGTGGTGGCGCACACCTTTAATCCCAGCACTTGGGAGGCAGAGGCAGGCGGATTTCTTTTTTCTTTTTTTTTTGGTTTTTCGAGACAGGGTTTCTCTGTGTGGTCCTGGCTGTCCTGGAACTCACTCTGTAGACAAGGCTGGCCTCGAACTCAGAAATCCGCCTGCCTCTGCCTCCCAAGTGCTGGGATTACAGGCGTGCGCCACCACGGCCCAGCTCCAGGCGGATTTCTGACTACAGAGTGAGTTCCAGCACAGCCAGAGCTACTCAGAGAAACCCTGTCTCGAAAAACAAAACAAAACAAAAACCCCCAAAAAACAAAAAAATAAGACCAGCCTGATTTACAAAGGGAGTTCTAAGACAGCCAGGGCTGCATGATGGGACACCCCAATGGTAGGAGGAACATGGGCATGGAGACAGGAGGATCACGGGAGTGCACCAGCTACACCTACCACAGAACAGTGAGTGAGCACAGGTTCAGTGCTAGACCCCGTCAGAGGGAGAGTAAGGCAGAGAGCGACGAGAAGACCCAGTTCCCTGTCCTCCTCTGCCTCCGCACGAGTCACATATACCAACATTGCGCACGCGCGCGCACACACACAGAGTCAAGAAGCAGCACTCAGTGTACAGTCGTGGAGATCATTTTCAGATAGAAAAGCCCACCTCCAACATACATGGCCAAAGAATCATTAAAGTAATTTTGAAATAGGCCGGCAAAATAGTTCCCCACACACTCACACCACCACAGTCTGATGTCCTGACTCGGCATCCCCACACACTCACACCACCACAGTCTGATGTCCTGACTCGGCATCCCCACACACTCACACCACCACAGGCTGAGGTGAGGCGGGAGGCGCCGACAGACATACCGTTTGTGTGCTTCCTGCTTGCTCCGGCACTCTTCACAGTAGTATTTATATTCACTGCACAGAGTTTCTGTGTTACTGAAGCCTCTGTGAAAAATACAAAATGAGCTTGTTAGGTATACCTGAGAATTACTAATTTGCTTAAAAATATTCTAAACCAAAAGTAAATATTAAACTGCAAAGGAAATAATTCAACACAAACCTTAAGCAGTGAGTAATTGATGTGTTTTGTTCCACGTCAACAGAAAGGTCTAAAAAATCTTCATCTTTGCTGCTTACCTGTAAAACAGGAGTTATTTCAATGACCAGGAAACCAGTTTCCAGCTGCCAGGTTAAATGTCCTATACTCAAAAGACAACTACTTGGTCTGAAATACCAAAAAAGCCCCGAGCACCTGTCCGCCTCTTACACCTCCTGTGTGGGAAGACACTGAACACGGGCCACCTACCGGCTGAGAACGAGAGGACTAGAATTTTGCTGCTCCCCAGAGTGAGGACAGGCCAAGTGTGTGGTGTCACACACTCTGGTTCTCACAAGCACAGGCTCCCTCTGGCAAAGCCGCGTTGCACTTTTGAACACTGCCCGGTTGCTTTGGACTAGAACCTCAAGATCCATCTAGGGTGGAGATCTGGGCGGTACTCACTCGGCTTGTGATAATGAATATGTTCCTGATGCAGAGTGAGAGCCACATACAGTGAAACTCGGAACATCCACATTGAAGGGGAAAATGTTAAAAGAAAAGGCAAGGCATGTGACTGAGATCAACCCTGGGAGAACAGAGGAAGGCAGACGGAGACAGAGACAGAGACAGAGACAGAGACAGAGAGAGAGAGAGAGAGAGAGAGAGAGAGAGAGAGAGAGAGAGAACACGCTGGCTGGTTCCCTTCCGAGGCCCTTCGCTGCACCCACTGCACACTTAACTCAGGATGGAGCCCGTCCTGGCCTTTGTTAATGGTCTGGACATCATGGGTCAATCTCTGCTCCTGCTGGGGGTCGTGAAGGTAGGACTTCAGCTTAATAATCTTTTCTACCCTCTACTCACCTTCTCTCTGGCAGAGCTGGGTCTTAGATTTGTGTGTTATCAAATAAAGAAACGAGTGTATTACACACTCTGGAGAACACCTAGATTTCACCCCTAGCTTATTTCAATAAAAGCAGCAACCTGAGCACTGACTGTGAATCGGCATAATGATGGCTTAGCGCTTAAGGAAATTCTCTGCAATGTATATTGCAGGCCACAGAACTTATTGGGAGAAAAATAGTATCCTACATAAATTACATTAATAAATAGCCAAACATTTGAACAGAACAGCTAATATCGCTTTCTCTTTCAAAAAGGTTTCTTCTGGTTTCCCATCCAATACAAACTTGACTTCAAAGGCCTGGCAGGGCATTCCAGAGTCTTCCAGAGGCCCTAATCTACATCTAAGTCCCACCTCTTACTGCATTTCTCAACATGTTAACCATTTTGTTTTATTGAAGACGAAACTGTGTATGTGTGTGCCACATACTTATGTGTACACATATATTGATTTCTTGTAACAGATCAAAGTAAACATAAAAAAATGTCCAATTCCCTAATCATATCTAATATTCCAATGGAAACACTGCTGTAATAACTAGCAACCAAACACTGCCCCTGCACCACTGACTGCTGATTCAGGCAAAGAAAAAGGCCCACATGACAACAGCCTTCCTCTAGCCAGAAGCATCTTCACAGACTGCTGTAGGATGTGCTCTTCCTCGACCTGATGAGACCAGCCAGGAAGAATCACATAGGAAGGCCATTTTATTTATTTCCTGGTGCAAGGTTGTCTAACTCTTGGCAACCAATCTGAAGCTTTGTCTTGACTCAGTGTCCACCCACAGGGCACTCCCGTCCTTGAGGGCACAGGGTACAGTTCTAGCCCAACAAACACATGCGCAACTGTAGAAAGGGGAAATAAATACCCAGCTGTGGGGGTTTCTATATGCTTGGCCCAGGGAGTGGCACTCTTAGAAGGTGTGGCCCTATTGGAGTAGGTGTGTCACTGTGGGCGTGGGCTTTAAGACCTTCACCCTAGCTGCCTGGAAGCCAGTCTTCCACCAGCAGCCTGCAGATGAAGATGTAGAGCTCTCAGCTCTGCCTGCACTATGTCTACCTGGACACTGCCATGCTTCCGCCTTGATAATGGACTGAACCTGTGAGCCAGCACCAAATATATGTTGGTCATGGTATCTGTTCACAACAGTGAAACCCTAAGACACCACCAGTCATGTGCCACATTGCTGTCATTAATAGCCCACACCAAGGACAGTGATCTTGTAGGATTATTATGGGACTACGAAGTCCCCATCACCTAGCAACACTGCAGCCCTGAGATGACATCATCAGTAAGCCCACCGCACTGGCCGTCATGCCGGAGGAGCGCACACAACGCTTTACCTCAGTTCCGTGCTCGCTCCACTTACAGTTTTGCTTTTGATTTCATTTTACATTCCTTTATCTCAGCAAATGTTCACAAGAGCAGAGCACTGCGTTACATGGTAGCACCCTGCACCCCTGGCCTGAGCATGTCCTCTGATGATCTTCAGACTCGGCACGGAGGAAGCACACTGGCTGGCTATGTGGCCCTGAGGTGACGACTCGGAGCTCTGCTCCCTTGACCCTTATGCGTCCTCTCGGCTTAGGCGGTCCTAGAGCCTCGTAAGCTATAACAACTCCACGATGCAGCCTGCAGTGAGCACCGTGGCATCCTCAGGACAGGCACACAGCACCTGACAGGGCTACACAAAAGCACAGGCAGGGCCTTCAGACTGACAACTATGCTGATGGACTTACAGTTTCACAAGTAAGACACCTGGTTTCATTAGTTAATGTTCCCTGAAAAATCTCGTGGACCCACGTTGGGTCTGGTGTGCTGTTGTTCTCCTCGCTGTCCACGTCTCCGTTCCGCAATCGGCCATTTTGCTTCTCCTGTTTTCTTTCTTCTTGTAGAATATCAGCAACTGTATTGAGTAGGTAGTTTAAGAACTCATGGGCATCTTGTTGCATGTAGTTGTCAAACAGCTCTAAAAATAAAATAGGAAAATGAGATTCTGCTATAAAATCCGGTATTTTATCAGAACTAGAAGCACATGTTAATTATAGACAATATACAAGAAAACAGACAACTTCCACATCTAAACCTTCTGACTGAATCAGAGGGCAATGAACTCTAGGTGAAGGCAGGCTGAGAAACCGCAGCACCGATGGATCCATGCTAGGGAGGCTCGGGCCGCAGCCAATGGTCATCACCTGGTCCTTCCGCGAACGCAGAGGCAAACCCATCAGCAGGAGCCACAGCAGCCGACACTGCGTCCTCGGAACGAGGCCGAGCAAACTGTGAGGGCTGGTACGAAAGGAAATGACCAGGCCATGGCTCCAGAGACTGATTTAGCGGGAAGAGGAGTGAGACTTGTAGTGAGACTCCTACAGCTGACCGCCATGCAGTCAGGTGTGGATGTGTCGCCAAGAACTTCCCACTCAGGCCACACAGTCACTACAGTCTACTCCGACTCTGAGCTCCGAGAACATTCCTTCCCAGCAGCCACGGACAGATGTGACACAAACCCTGGCTGCCCCTCGGGTCCCCTAAGTGCATGCGAGTTCTCTGCAGTCAACAGCCTCAGGCCTTGCTTTATATCAGCTGGGGACTTCATTTTACAAGGACTGGAAAAGTAAAGTCTTCCTGCCAGGAAAAATGGAGCCAATAAAATAAAATAAAAAACACCTCCCCTAGCCCTGGCACTATACAAAGCAGGCCTACTAGCTGGGAGTCCCTGACTGCAGAGCTGTACTAGTAAACCTTGTTTTTACACCCTCGTGCATAGTAAGGGAAACCACAACTGTCTCTTTTAAAGCAAACACAGGGCTGGGAATATTAATCAATGGGGAAACACTTGCCTAGCATCATGAGACCATAGGTCAACTCCTGGCACCTACACACACCTACACACACACACACACACACACACACACACACACACACATCTTTAGAAAAACATGTCTAAATGTTTTTAGCGAATGTCTAAAACAGAAACTATGGAATGCTTTTTTTTAAGAGCTACAGATGAACACATTAAAGTCAGCTCCATGATGCACTGTGTCATTTCCAAAGCCAGGGCCTTTACAGCATTCCAGTGTGGAGTGTGACTACTGGGTCAAGACTGAATGCCGCAGGCAGTGACATTCACCTGAGCCTCGGCTCTCAGCCAACACCAGTGGCCCACCTCGTGCAGCTGTAGCCAAGATTCTGAGCATGGAGAACACAGAACTGTAAGCTCAAGGCCAGTGCACTGCCCCCCACCCCACCCCACCCCCTGCACTGGCTCCCATGGCTCCCGCTGATGGGAACACTGGCTTCTCAGACGGCAGGAACAAAGGACAGAGCAGCAGGAGTGCACACTGCACACCAGTCACCCGGGTGTTCTAGAACAAACCGAAGACCAACGCCTAAACCTTCTTTGCAAAGGTACAAGAAAACAACCAGAAAACTGGGGAAGGAGATGAACAGGTGACACAGACTAAAAATTCAGATACTTAGCAATACTTAACTGGAAGACAAAAATTAAAATGGGGAAGCCATGATTTTGGCCGTCACTTTGCCAGTGTGAGGACATGCCTTAGTTGGCTTGAGTGGAAAGGGCCGTTCTCCAACTCTGGAGCTCAGGCAATAGTGAACAGGCAGCCATGTGCTAACGGGCAGTTTGCGTGGAGATTCAAAATGCAGTCTAGCCTCAAGGGCGCAGCCAGGTGAATCTGACTGCACAACGAAAGCCTGGGCACGGCCCCCCATTTATAACGACAGATGTCTGGAAACATCCTAAATACTAATGAAATTTAAGTCATGATATGGCTCTGCTATGGTTATGAGGAAACAGTTCTTTGTGACCGAGCATGGCTACATTTCCAAAACACTCAGTAGGAAGGAAGCGGAGCACGTAACGGCTCCATCAAACCCGACCTGCACTTTCTATCTGGACATGATTAAGTGCATACAGAAAGCTCTGCTAAGACCCAGTTGTTCCTCAGGAGCGTCTAGCTTTTCTGTAGAGTCTCCCAGAGCACATGGCATATTGATTATACACTGAACTAAAGTGCAACCCTCCCCGCCGGCTCTCGCCTGCGGGCCGCATACCCTTCCCATCCGGCTGCTTCTCATGCTCTCCAATGCTTTTCCTTCCTTTCTTAGACATGGTCTCAGGCCGGTCTGCATCCCCTCACAATCCTCAAGCTTCAGCCTCTCAGTGCTGCGGTTCTCGGTGGGAGCCACCCCTGTGCCTCAGCCTGCCCATTCCCACCACAACCTACCCAGTGTAAGGTGGCTCCCGTACTTGGCCCACAAAGTCTCCCTCAGTAGAACACTGAGGATAACAAGTCTGACTTGAGATCTGAGCCTTTTTACCTCCAGTACTGCAACTGCTTCTGCACACTCAAACCATGCCACACTGGGTTTCAATCTCAAACCAATGCAGTAATGCAGGTGAGCGGCCCTTCACCTCACCGCCTGGGGATTCCAGCCCCTGAAAGCCCCTGTGACATGTATAAGAGTCCCAAGGCTGCCACATGCCCTAGCCCAAACAGACTTAATTAACATCAACTTGATCTTTTAGCTCTCTATACTTGCTTGCTGGGATTTGCCCATCAGGGACAGTTGATCCAAAGCACTGTGGCCCACTTCCCATTCCTGCCCAGCAAGAGCACTGCAGCCTGCCCCACCCCTGCAGCCTGCCCCACCCCTGCAGGGAGAGCACTGCAGCCTGCCCCACCCCTGCAGGGAGTGGATGCTGCCGGCCACTCTACAGACCCTCAGCAGGCTCCACCTGAAGTCATGCAAACCACACCATAAGCCCAACAGCTCCAACACGGCAAGCTCTAGGGCAAAGGGGAGAGGGGTGGGAGTCAGCAAGCCCCCTCTGGGGTGCTACCTTCCAGATGCTGGTGCTCCTTAACTCTCTGCCCATCCTCCATGCTGCCTCTGGGTTGTGTCTCAGCCACCTCTGTCCCTTCCCAGCCTGCAGCTGCCACTTCTAGCTCACTTCATGCTTGCGTACCAGAGGCCGCCAAGGGAAAAGCGTAAAGATCTGCCATGCCAAGAGCCACCACCTCTCACTGACTGCCTGCCAACGTCTCCCAACTCACCGATGGCCTGACTCACGGACCACCCAACACCCGGCAACCTTAATAGCTCAGTGTCAAGGCCACTTCTTGAATAGAACCGCTTTTTCTTTAAAACACAAAAACAGCAAAAATAAGAGCTTTTTACTTGCTCTCAAGTTTTATCAGAAGAATGATAAAAAGACATTAGAAGATGAGAAATGGCCTGGGCGATGCCTCTTACCTGTAACCTTGACACTGGAGGCCGAGACATGGTGAGTTCGATGCCAGCCTGAGTTAGAGTTCAAGGCTAGTGTAGGCTTCAGAGGAGATGCGCAGGAGGAAAAGCCAGGGTGAGCGGTAACGGGAGGCAGGAAGGCTTTCTAAGAATAGCTGGGAACCTAGTTACCAGCTTTGATGATTACCTCAGCGCAGTGGGCAGCACAGGCTGGACCACTGCCACCATCTGTAACACTGTAATCTTCTCTTAAAAGCCACTTTCATGTATAAGCACGTTCTTTCAAAATAACTATGTTTATTGCCCAAAAATGCAAATGAGTTTTTAATGGAAATCTTCTTGCGGAGGAGAAAGGAGTAGTCCACATCACAGTGACTTCAGAGCCATTAGAAAAGTCCCATCTGGAACTTTTAGAAATGATCCATGAGGCAGGGCAGCAGCCTTGTGTGCTTTCAGTAACTGTTATGCTCAGTATACCAGCATCTTGCAATCCTTAGAAGATGGCTACTTGTAGTTTAAATTTTTTTATTTTATTTATTTGTTTGTTTGTTTGTTTGTTTGGGTTTTTTTTTTTTTTTTTTGAGACAGGATTTCTCTGTGTAGCCCTGGCTGTCCTGGAACTCACTCTGTAGACCAGGCTGGCCTCGAACTCAGAAATCCACCTGCCTCTGCCTCCCAAGTGTTGGGATTAAAGGCATGCGCCACCACGGCCCGGCTGCTACTCGTGGTTTAAAGAGCCCACAGAACTCTACAAATACCCACACACAAGGCAGAGGGAGGGGCGGGAGGGCTGCGGGCTCACTGTAAACACGGGTTTCTTACGGTGCTCTCCCACTCTACTAAGTATTATAATGGGAAAGATGGACTTCAAAATTGCTTTGATAAGTTAAACAAGTTCACTCATTCATTCAACAAATATTGAATAAGCACCTACTATGAGCCAGGAACTAGATTATGTGCTGGGAATACAATGGTGAGGAAAAACTCCATCAGGAACTGACCGTCTAGTGGGAGAGACATCTTCATTATTAACAGTGTATGAGAAGAAGCTCCATCAGTCCAATACAGCAGCAACTTAACACAAAATAGGAAGAGTTAAGTTACTGCTTACAATGGCCTTGTCTTCTTCCTAATACAGAAACAGCTAGAGCTTTCATAAGAAAGTACTGTGCTTAGGTGAAACAGAACTGGATAATAGAAATATGAGACATGTACTCAAATATTTCTAGTAAATGTCATTTTAAAACAACTGGTATCTGATCATTTGAAGCGCATCAAGGCTTAAATACACAGATTTATGTTTCCATAGACATGTGATTTTGTCATCACTCCACAGCACCTCAGAAACCTCTCTTCGCATTCAGATTCCTTCAGAACTAAGACCCTCAGCCAGCACAGCTGCACTGCCAGCAGCACAGCAGGGCAGCGGGAGAGATCCAGGAGGAGTTGAAGGTTTTATGAATGAATGAATGAATGAATGAACGAACAACTGAACAAAAGACAGGCACTCAGCTATGATGATATGTGTAAAGAAAATGTGGTTCATAAGAACTTGAAAAACTGTTATATACATACATGCACACATATGTCATATATGTATACATGCTAAGGTTTATGAAATCAGACAGAGCTCAAAGACACTGCTAAGGCCTCAAGCCCACCTTAGCGCCTGTGACCTGTTCAGCTACAGTGAGCACTGACAGTCACCTCACTGACCCGCTGCATTTCCTCCACAGTAAAATGGCAAGCCTACAGGAAGCAGCATCTGCTAGAGGGGCGCACGTCTTCCCTGAGGACTGCAGCGGCCTCGGCAGCGGCCCTGCCCTACCTCTCCAATGCTCCAAGGCAATGTTCTTGCCTTCCAATACCCATCCACAGGGATCCTGTCCTAATGAGAATTACAGCCCACGACAGCTTCCCAAGCTCTGGGCTCCAGTCTGCACTTAATGGCCTTTGCGGTCCCACGCTGCTGCCAACCACAAGCTTTCTGCTGGCCACCCACCCTCCAGTGCTCCTCACAGCAAGGTAAGCTTCCATCGTGCTTACCCGGGGCTACCAGGTGCCTTCAACACGTCAAGCCTCTCATCTCCCTTGATCAAGAGAGTCAACACCCACACCCTAGATGGCCGCTCCCACTTCATGCCTCCTCTGCTTGCTTCTCCTTCCTAGTAAGGTCACACCACATAACAGTTGTTGGCTCCTGTGAAGGGTCAGATTCCCAGGGGCTTATTTCTAGATTCCCAGGCCTCTACAGAGCTAGCGCACAACAGAAAATCAGTATGTAATAATCAATTCCAACAATTACCTAGTCATCAAAGATAGTCTCACTGTGGAGCTGGAGGAGTCATGCTACCTGTGGGGAGCACCTACGCTTGTGCAGACACTGGGAGTTAAAACCTAAGAAAACGGACTTATTGAATGAATAGAAGTCAAAGTCTGTTCCTTCTCCAGGTACCGAAACAATTAACAAATAGAAGCAGCACGCTAAGCAAAACCAGGGTGACTCTGTACTGACAATACATGCCACCTTTAACCCAGAGCAGAGGAGGTTAAGGCAGGCAAGCCGTCCAACAGTGGGCACCAACAATGGTTACATGACTAACATGTTTTCCAGACACTTAAAATAAAGCCTCAGAAGGAAAACATGCTACAGGTAAGACAGTAACCCACTTTCATCCATGTACACTACACAATTCTCTAGAAGAAATCCAAAACCCTGGGGTAAATATTAAAACATATTTACTGATGCCAGCAATACCAAGAAATAAGAATTCTTTTCTAGTAAGCTGATTTCTTTTTTTTTTTTTTTTTTTTTGGTTTTTCGAGACAGGGTTTCTCTGTGTAGCCCTGGCCGTCCTGGAACTCACTCTGTAGACCAGGCTGGTCTCGAACTCAGAAATCCGCCTGCCTCTGCCTCCCAAGTGCTGAGATTACAGGCATGCGCCACCACCTCCAGGCTAGTAAACTGATTTCTGAAGTTGAGAAAAAAGAATAGAAAGTATGAGAAGACACGTTCATTATAAATATTTATTCTGGCATCCATCTCATTGAAGCAGGGATTAAGTAGGTCTGTTGCTTTATCAATTTACTCTTCCTAAATACAAAAAACTTTAAAAATCCTCTACAAAAATGTCTCAGGTTTTGGCAAACAGGAGAAGTCTTCAAGCATGTGATTGAATAGGATGTTAAAAACACTGGAACTTGAGGCCTTGGGCCACTAATCACTTGCTAACTTGTGCACTCCCCCCAACCCCCGCCCCGTGTGTGTGTGTGTGTGTGTGTGTGTGTGTGTGTACTCAGCTTGACCTGTGCCCAGCATCAATCAATCAACCTTTAATAAAAACAAGTCATAGTGCATTTAAGAAGCACAGGTGCTCCACACCTGAGACCTAGCGCGTGGTCTGTATAAGCACAGAGGCACAGTGCAGTTTCCCAGCAGATCCCCTGCAGAGGTCAGCCTCACACAGACAAGGACAGGACTGCACTACAGTACTTAAACCACATTCCGAAGGCTTAGTCGGAGTTTCTTTTCTTCCCTCTCTTTTGGTTTTCAAGATGGGGCTTCTCTGTGTAGCCCTGGCTGTCCTGGAACTTGCTTTGTAGACCAGGCTGGCCTAAGAGATCCACTTGCCTTGGAGGCATGCTGCCTCATCCTGGGCTTGAGTTTCTTAAAAATAGAAAAATCTGCAGATCTGGAATCTAAACAAGTAAATACCTCTCACGAGAGGGAAATGTGGTCTGCAAGAAAAGACTCAAATGTTACGTAGATGAGGAAGACAAACACTTCTCAGACCTCTTCAGAATGCCCATGGGCTCCAACAATAGCCTCTAAGCGTGCCCTGTCAGTCTAGAGTCGGGCTAGCTCTTACTAGGCTCATTCCAATTCACTCAATGAGCAGTGTAACTGACTACCTTACACTTCACCATTACACATTAGTATACTCAACAACCGGCCTTAAAGACCTCCTCAGTCACAGCTGTGATATCTCACTTGATAGGTAGATCAAACTCAACAATTCAACATCCTTTCTACATTGATTGAAATATCTACACTGACCAGCAGACTCTCATTCATGCTTCTGAGGCAGCAGCACTGTCATTCAAGATGGAGCTGGTTTATGAAGGAAGGAGGCCAAAGCCAGCTCTGTCACCTCTCAGGAACTACGCAACCTTAGGGGAAACGATGCACAACTCGTGGAAGTAATGTCTAACTTAAAGTCTTGTAGAAATTAAATGAGGAGAACCTCAAATTAGAAGGAGATGGGGCCAGGTGGCAGGGGCAATGGCAGACACCTTTTTTTTTGGGGGGGGTGAAACAGGGTTTCTCTGTGTAGCCCTGGCTGTCCTAGAATTCACGCTGTAGACCAGGCTGGCCTCGAACTCAGAAATCTGCCTGCCTCTACCCTGCAAGTACTGAGATTAAAGGTGTGCGCCACCACTGCCCAGCAGCATACACCTTTTAATCCTGGCATTCAGGAGGCAAGATTAGGCAGATCTCTGTGAGTTTGAGGCCAGCCTGGTCTATACAATGAGTTCCAGGACAGCCAGGGTTATATAGAGAAATCCTGTCAAGAACAAAACAAAAACAAAAATGCAAAACAAAACAACAAAAAGTAGGAAAGAAAAATGATGGGTCCTCTCAGCGGCTTGGCCGATGGAATTTTTGTTCTGTGGGCAAAGCAAGGGGAGTGAATAATGGACTCTATCTGAAGATGTTTGTTTCAAGAGAAATGAATTAACATAGAAAAGCAATGTACAACCAAGGAATCGCATTCCATGTGAGTTCTGTTTTTGTTTTGTTTTGCTTTGTCTTACAGGACGGATGCAAGGACGCAGCACCTCACACAGTCCAGGCCAGCCACAAACTGGTTATCTCCATGTCTGACTCCTGAGCACTGGAGTTCCAGGCACGTGCCATCACAGAAGGCACAGACAACCACTCCTGAGAGACACGGCAAGTGGGCAGAAGACAGCAGGGGCTCGTCACTCACTGGCACGTGGCATCTGAGCTGAGTAACACATCCCAACACGGATGGATCACACTTCACAGGGCCCTCCAGAGCTGTGGCAGGCGCCCCACACCTCTGCTCCCTCAGGCTTATGTGTTGGAATACCTGGTTCAGTAGTAATGCTTTGGTTATGGAACCTTTCAGAAGTTGAGACTTCCTACACGTAGCAGTCATTGGGGAAGGTGTGAACTTTTACACCTTGACTCCGCTTCCTGTTCTATGTGCTTCCTGTGACTGGTTAAAATACGGTCCCTCTAATGGGCAGCTACATTCCTTCTGCTATGTTTTCCCAGACAAAACAAAATACACTCCCCTCTAGAGGTGAACGTCAGAACAAACTCTTTCTCCCCTGTTCTCATAAAACAGCTAATGCAATATGAGGTATAAACAGATGATGTTCAAAGAAAAAAACCCAGCCTGCGTTACAGCATGCTCTATTTACCTTCCCAGGACATGAGCAACGGTACAGAGGAAAGAGAAGAATTACCGTTTTCTTTCCGCAATCTGGTGATGAACTTCTTGGGCGGGATCACGCCAACCTTCTTCTTCTGGGTGGCGATGCTGTGGAAGAGGTCTGCCAGGCAGGTGAGAAGGTTCTCCTTTTTTCTGGGCTGGCTCTTGTATGCTAGAACTTTTTCCCGAAATGGACGACAAAAATAAAGTGCTTGAAGAACTGAGTTGCAGTAGCAGGTATTCCCAAACTGCAGAGGAAAGAGTGGCCCGATTAAAGATGGAGGAAGGGCTGTGTGCCGAGCGACAAGCAAGCGGGGGGGGGGGGGGGGGAGACGGACAGGAGAGCTCTTTGTCCCACAGCCTACCGTTCTTAACTCTGGTTGGACCATAAGTGTTTTATGCCGTGGTTTTAAAATACGACTCACAGGCCAGGTGTGGTCCCCTTTAATCCCAGCACTCGGGAGGCAGAGGCAGGCAGATCTCTAAGTTAACGGCCAGCCTGGTCTACAAAGTGAGTTCCAGGATAGCCAGAGCTACACAAAGAAAGTCTGTCTCAAAAACAAACAAACAAATAAATAACAACAACCCTCAACCCAAACTCTTCCAAGAAATACACCAAAGTAAACATTTTCTACCAATGTCTCACAGGTGCTACATACCAAGCACAAACAGAAAACAAAAAACTAAAAACAAGGCTGGCTGGGACGTTAGTCACGGAGGAGACAGCCTTGGAGGATCAGAGGCCACAGGCAGTGCTGGCAAGGGCGTCATCCCCTGCAGGTCCCAGGCAGTGCTGCTGCCCCTTAATCAACTCCTACTCTTCCCTTCAAAAGCACGAGGACACTACCTTACAGAGCCGACAGGGTTGGTAACTCCCTTCTCTGAGGTAAATGGAACCCTCATGTGTCAAGTTAAAAGCAAATGCAGAGCCTGTGTAGAGTAACAGCCGCACAGCAGAAACAGGCACCGCCCACGGCTCCAGAGTTGACAGCGTGAAGCGGCACCAGCGAACCTTCCACCTGCATGTTCTCCAGGAGACGAAGCCCCCAGAACAGTTGACATCTTTTTTTTTTTTTTTTTTTAAAGAAATCTGATTTAAAAGATATGAAGACTGTGAGAATGTGTAACTTCCCATCTTAATGCCTGATTGGGAGAGTCAAGCACTGGCTTCAGACAGACACTGAAATGAAGATGTCCCGGGACAGCTACTCAAGCCTACGCTACAGCTCACCGAGATACTACTGGCTAGCTGCAGAGAAAGTGCCCCTGCAGAACACATACCACTAAGATGCATTATTAATTAGCCAGCATCATTTCATCTGCAAGGTAGAATCCATACCACAACCACAGAAACCTAACAGCACATTCTGGTTCTGCCAAACAGACAGCCATGACTTGGACAACCAGCCTTTGGGTACCCTTTATCAAAAGGTATGTAATAGATATTTAACTTCCACAGAAATAAGAGGAAAACACAGTACCTCACAGTTACATCAGAAATGGTTAAGACAACAAGGATTCATCGTCTGTAAAAAATACAAGCAAGTGGCACAGGCTGAGAACCCAGATGCACCTGCAGTGTGTGTATAGAAGACTACAAGCCAGGCTCGGGCCTAGTCAGGGCCTACTGCTGTGATGAAACACCATGACCAAAAGCACCCTGGAGAGGACAGGGTTTGTTTGGCTCACACTTCCACATTGCAGTCCATCACTGAAGGAAGTCAGGACAGAAACTCAAACAGGGCAGGATCCCAGAGGCAGGGGCTGATGCGGAGGCCACAGAGGGGTGTTGTTTACTGGCTTGCTCCTCATGGCTTGCTCAGCCTGCGTTCTTACAGAACCCAGGACCACCAGTCTCGGGATTGATGGCCCTACCCACAATGGGCTGGGCCCTTCCCCATGGACTACCAATTACGAACATGCCACACAGGCTTACGTACAATATGCTCTTCAGGCAAATCCTTAACTGAGGCTCCCTTCTCTCAGATGATTTTAGCCTGTGTCAAGCTGACATAAAACTTTCCAGTGTAGGCCCCCACTGTGTCAACACAGCCAGCCCATCTTCTGAAGTAGCACACACCCAGCCCTGAGCTCTGCCATTGGGTAGTTTTCAGTTCTATTAAGGGAATCATTAAGGAAAGAAAGGATTCTTTCTCAACAGTTTATATTAAATCCTCACAATAATTAATAAATTCCGTGGTGGCTTGAATATGCTTGGCCTAGGGAGTAACACTGTTAGGAGGTGTGGCCTTAGAGTAGGTGTGACCTTGTTGGAGGAAGCATCACTGTGGGGGTGAGCTTTGAGACCCTCCTCCTAGCTGCTGGAGGACAGTCTGCTCCTGGCTTCCTTTGGATGAAGATGTAGCTCTCAGTTCTTCCAGCACCATGGGGGTGCTACTGTGGTTCCTGTCATGATGATAATGGACTAAACTCAGCCCCAATAATGTCTACCTTTATAAGAGTTGCCTTGGTCATGGAGTCTGTTCACAGCAGTAAAACCCAAACAGATAATACACACACACACACACACACACACACCCTTCTTTTGTTTTTCAATAGAGAGTTCTCTTAGTGTAGCCATGGTTGTTCTGGAACACACTATGTAGACTAGGCTGGCCTTGAACTCACAGAGATCCTCTGCCTTCCAAGAGTTGGGATTAAAGATGTATGCTACCATTCCTGGCTTTAAAAACTTAGAAGAGGGAGTCAGGCAGCCTGGATTGGAGTTACAAGTGACTGAGGGCCAACTGAAATGGCCTACCAAGAGCCAGACTTTCTCCAGCTCCTAAGATACTTTTAAAAATTCATATTCAGGCCGGGCGTGGTGGCGCCGCCTTTAATCCCAGCACTTGGGAGGCAGAGGCAGGTGGATTTCTGAGTTCGAGGCCAGCCTGGTCTACAGAGTGAGTTCCAGGACAGCCAGAGCTACACAGAGAAACCCTGTGTCAAAAAACCAAAAAAAAAAAAAAAAAAAAAAGCCGGGCGTAGTGGCGCACGCCTGTAATCCCAGCACTTGGGAGGCAGAGGCAGGTGGATTTCTGAGTTTGAGGCCAGCCTGGTCTACAGAGTGAGTTCCAGGATAGCCAGGGCTACACAGAGAAATCCTGTCTCAAAAATCAAAAACAAAACAAAAAAAAATTTCATATTAATCTATGTGGACGTGTGTGTATGGCAAGCTAGCATTTTTACCTATTCAGCCATCTCCCTGGCCACTAAGAAAATACCTTCTTCAACCAGTAAGCCCTGGAGACCCCAACCTCTCCATTTGCCCAAGTGGTCCAAAGGCTGTGAATAAATCTAGAAGCCTTTCCACCCACACATCCCCCACGCACGAGGACTCTGCTGCTCACTCCCACGCCACTCTACTGCCCCTGCCTCCTGTGGGAGCCAACTCCTTCCCTCCACATCCTGTCCCATAGCTGATCACTCCCATCTCGTCACGTCTGTGGGAGACAGGGCACCTCGACAATCTAGCTTGAACCCATGGACCAGCTTCCTTCGACTAGGCAATCTCTGGCATCTCTGGAACACAGGCTGTGCCTACCAGGTGGAGAGATGCAGGACAGGAATGAAATGGATTTGCAAGAAAACAGAACCAGGACACCTTCACCTAAACAGGCCTGTAACCCAGAGGCAAAGAAAATGACTTTATTCTCCTCTCCACAGGTCTTGTTTCAAACAACTCAGCTTAAACAATCCATCATAATAGTCTAAGAAGGGAACATAGTTTGTTTTTTTTTTTTTAAAGATTTATTTATTTATTGTATGTGAGTACACTGTAGCTGTCTTCAGACACCCCAAAAGAGGCCATCAGATCTCATTACAGATGGTTGTGAGCCACCATGTGGTTGCTGGGATTTGAACTCAGGACCTTCGGAAGAGCAGTCAGTGCTCTTAACTGCTGAGCCATCTCTCCAGCCCGGGAACGTAATTTTCTAAAAAATTTTTGGAATTTTATTTTTATTTTATGTGTACATGTGTCTATGAACCACTTCCATGCAATGCCCAGGGAGGCCAAAGGAAGGTATATAATCTCCTGAGACTGGAGTTACAGGTGATCAGGAGCCACCATTTAAGAGCTGGGACCAGAACCCAGGCCCTCCGCAACAACAGCCACTGCTCTAACCCCTGAGCCTTCTCTCCAGCACCAGCAATCATAACTTTGCTAACAGGGACCCGCAGGAGCCTCACGATGGAGCTGCCGGGCGTGTCCTGGAAGAGTGGTCCCGGGAGGCACACCCAGCAGTGAGGAGACAGCACTCCACCCCCCGCCCTGCTCCGTGCATGTCCTGTACCACAGACAAGTAGAAGCTTGGTGATCCTAGAGTGCCTTGCCAGCCAAAACAACGGATGTATGCACACAACTACATGACCAAAGTTCAAAGAATTTGGCTAATAAAAATTCTAAAACAGATAAAAAAACAAAACAAAACCAACCTGTAACTAAAAATAGATTAACCAGGTGATCAGAAACAATGCTGAGAAAAATCCCAAATGTTTCTTTCTTGTAGGCTGATGAAACAGGTTGTCCCACTGTTTGCAAACACAAAGGCCTTGGCTCCCACAGGTGAGCGCATTTGATGACCCACCCTCGAAACCCAAAAGGGGCCTCAGAAGGCAGATGGAGCAGCAACTCTTCCTATGTCCTTCCTGGAACAGCAAAGACATCTGGAAATGCGGCCACTCACAGGGAGTAAGGGAAGTGGCCTCTCCCTTAACAATCCCCAGAGTGTCTTCCCTCCTGCAAGCCCCACCCCCTTTAATTTCGGGAGCATGGAATCCAGGGCCTTGAGCACACTGCACAGTGCTCCACCACCCAGGATGTCTGACCCATTTCAGAGTTTCTAGAACAGCTCCACGGACGCAGTACTGCTCACGGTGCTCAGAAGTTACAGACAGGAACGTGACTTAAACTCCTGACCTCTGAGTTACCCAACCATTCCCCACATCACCACCCCCAGGTCCAACACTGTTGTTTTTAAGCAAAGCTGGAGTTTTGATACAGACTTAATCACACACAATAATACAAAAGGACAGTTGTACACCCCAAGTGTGGGTGCAGGCGTCTCAAGAGCGTTGAGCCAATCTTGATATTTAAGGGACTCCTATGAGTAAGTAGTGTTATAATTCTAAAAATAAAACAGCAGCCAAGCTAGCAAGAGAAAAGCAGAGATGAAAAGAATAAGAACTGTGCAGAAAAGGCAGAAGCAACAGAAGCTGTCCAAAGTATAGGTCGCGGGCAGCCCGCCTCCTGCAACCAGACTGCTATCGAGCAGAGCCCACCCTAACTCTTGGGTTCTGAGACCCCTCACAGTGGCGGGATTGTATAATAATGAGGCATGAAGCTCAGAAGCTGGATTTCCATCACCAAACAAATCCAATGGGCTCTTCATGGTTTATCCCTCCCGTTTATCCTGACCTGGCTATGTGGCTTGAAGAGAAGCATAAACAGTTTATATTTACATTGACTCATGATAACTTTTTATAAAACAACTCAAAATTAACCAGACCTGAATATGATACAACTCCATGATCGTCTAGTGAGAGCAGACATCCTGGACAGGGCTGTGGAGTTTCACTATCAAATGTATTTTTTTTGTTGCTTTTGTTTTTTTTGTTTTTCAAGACAGGGTTTCTCTGTGTAGCCTTGGCTGTCCTGGAACTCACTCTGTAGACCAGGCTGGCCTCGAACTCAGAAATCCCCCTGCCTCTGCCTCCCAAGTGCTGGGATTACAGGCGTGCGCCATCACCGCCCGGCTCAAATGTATTTTTATGCCATATCTACCACTAAGACTGAAATATACAGGATGGACTTGGAACTAGGAAAATAATATGTTTTTCCTTTTTTGAATTTCAGTTGTGTAAAAAAAAAACTTGTTCACTAAATTCCAAAGTTCTTGCCAGGCTTTCTGGACAGGGGCACAGCGGCTCCTCTGTGGGAAGCTCTTACATGGCCTTACATGTACGAGGTACCTCCAGTTAAAGAACTCTTAAATATCACACGACCACTTGTCTAATTAAAATCAAACTTTTGCTTTGAGAGCTCTGTTGCCAGAACTGTGAGATTTGCCTGAGAGTCTTAAGACCTCAGACAGCTTTACCGCCTTTCACACAGGTTTAAATCCTAACAACACAAACAGGTTTCCTTTACCGGGGGAGGAGTGCACTGACAGCGCTGCAGAGCTTGAGGCTGGGACGCACTTACATTGACTAATCCAAAATAGTGCTCGTTGACCGGAAACTGTTCTGGACCAATCTCTTTCTCTAATGCCGAGGCATTGGCGCCCTGTAAAATGAAAACCACAATTATCAGCGTTTACAGTATTTCTATAATGTCCAGTCATACAGGCTGAGACATTCTTTAAAAGGCCATACTCAAGTTATAGCAAACCAACATTATTCAGAAACAAAGAATGATATTGAAAATGAATAGCTTTTAAACACATGACTAAACACTAGTTTACATTAGTCAGGAATCATGTTCCTAGCACACTCCCCACACCCAAGCAATCAAGGAAAACTTTTGACTTTTATACCGTAACAGGAAGACTTTGCTGGCAACCACCTTGGAGCCAAAAGGAAGAAAGTGCAGGCCCTCACAGCACAGGGCCCAGCTAGCCTGAGCAACAGGACTCCTTAAGGATGGGGGACCCAACTGGACCAGTACCTATAACCCACCACCCTAGAGGAAGACCCAGAAGTAACAGCCAGATGCCCACAGGGGAAGCAGCATCAGTGGTCCAGAACAGCACAGGAACTCCCAATGGGAGGCAGACTTTCTGGGATCAGAAACACTAGAAGGAAGGGAACCAAAAGCCAACAGACAGGCAGACAGACAGAGAGAAAGCACACACTTCCTGCCACTCACATCAACACCCGTGTAGCCCCAGCTCTGTGCCGGTCCTCCCCACGGCCTCCTCCCTAACTCTGCTTTCATGCCTACTCTTCCCTATCCGTGTTCTTCTTCCAAAGCACACAGCCAGCCTGACCGCTGGGCCCCAATGTCCCAGCCTCCTGAGAGCGGGCACTTATCTGAGCATATTTATTATTTTTAAAAATAATTTATTTCTTTTTACTATTTTTAGTTATATGCTTGTGTGTAGAGTGTGGTTATTATATGCATGTGAGTGCAGATGTCCCTGGAAGCCAGAGACATGGGGTCCCCTGGAGATGGAGTTAGAGGTGCTGTGAGCTGTCCATCCAGGCTGATGAAGTGGCCTCAGGTCCTCCACAACAGCACTTGCCGGGAACTGCTGAGCCAACTCTCCAGAGCCTGGGCCCACTTCTTCACCTCTCTCTTTTCAGTCTACTTTTAGCCAAGAAATAATCCAGTTCCACAGGAAGACTTGTCCTCACCCCTGGGAGAGCAGGGAGAGGAAGCAAACCCCTTCCAACAACTGGAGCCCCAGGTAGACCCCAGAACCTAACGTGTGCTCAATGCAATTGACAACAGCATCGACCTGCCCAGGAGAGAAGCGCCACAGTGCCCGAAAGGAACCCCACAAACAGCAGAATTAATTTTGAACCGTGGAGGGTGGATTCAATTCCCCCACAAAAAGTTCTAGCAATATGCTAAGAAGTTTGATTTCTGAGTGAAAATTACTAACACAGGATAGATCGCATAAAGAGCAAGAAGACACGGAGCACAAGAGAGCACGAAGCTGCCTGGGCGGAAGCGCCCCGAGCGGCAGAGAGAAAGGCCAGCACTGCCACAAAGAGCAGCCACTGGCAGGAGCCTGAGGCCCCACGGGTTACCCGTCCTTAGAAGAGTAGGAATACCTACAGTAGTCCTACTAAAACCTGTGACCTCGCACACCTGTAATCCCAGAACTTGGGAGGCAGAGGCAGGCGGATTTCTGAGTTCGAGGCCAGCCTGGTCTACAGAGTGAGTTCCAGGACAGTCAGGGCTACACAGAGAAACCCTGTCTCGACAAACAAACAAAACAAACAAACACACACACCCCCCATCATGACCTCTAGGAGTCAGCCAGGTGGCTGTAACCCATTTTCCTGTCAGCAGGTGGTCAGCTAAAATTCATTTCAGTAAAAACAAATGGTGCCAGGCACACCTTTAATCCCAGCACTTGGAGATAGAAGCAGGTGGATCTTGCCAACCTGGTCTTAAAGAGCAAGTTTTAAGATAGCAGGGCTATTACTACACAGAGAAATCCTGTGTTGACCCCTTCCCCAAATATTTTACAAAAAAAAAAAAAAAAAAAAAAAACCGCTCCATGAGAGGATGAAGCCGAGGAAGGCCAGCTGCCAGGCATCTACAGCGCCGCTGGCTGTAAAGCTGTGCCTGAGGCTGCTCTGCACCCCAGCATGCAGGGAATGCCTGGGCCATTCTCCGCCTGGACCTGGGTTTCATGCCACTGTGCCTTCTTTCCAGTCACAAGTAGGCATGGCAGCCCATTACCCTTCACAATGTAGGGCGCTCCACCAAAGTCCAAAGTCTAGAACAACAGACAGGGAAGAGCCAGCCTCACAGGTCCATACTGTTATTACAGAGTTACGGTGTTAGATTATATTAGATAGAGATAATTAAAACACACAGATATTAAGAACTTGCAGGTCACAAGCAAATGCCAGATGTACCTTTCCTGACTGTCCAGGACAAATTTTGGAAAGATGAGGACTTTCCATACAGAGAGATTGTCATCAGAGGATGACAGTGACCTACAGAGACACTGTGTCCTGTCACCCTGATAGATAATAACAAAGTAGTAATGTGCTAAACACTGCTGGTAAAGCAAGGAGACCGTCTGACCCTTTCCCTCTCCGGACATACAAACACATCAAACAAGCCTTCCTTCTACCTGTTTCAGAAATACAAAGTCACATGACAGCAAGCTGACAACCTGTACTGTTTTCATTAAAATAATTCACTTACTTTAGGATAACATTATGTCCATAGAAATAAGCTAGAAATTAGAAATCTCCTGCCTCCAATATCCATATCTAAGGCCAGATGTGTGTGTGTGTGGGGGGGTACTTAGGAGGACAGGTTACTTTGAACAGTTAATTATGAACAATGTCCATGTGTATGTGCGAAGGTAATGTGCGTTAGTGAGAAATGAAGGATGTATAGCACCAGGCCTACTGCGTAGGAGGTGTCAGTATGCATGTCTGCATACCACGGTCTGCGCCCAACTATTATTTCTCCCTTCTCTTGTGGTTCAATATAAATGAGAAAGCGCAGGTAAGTTCTCTCCGTTTCATGCTCCGACCTCACTTCAGAGGCTAGCACTTCTCACTGCCGGGTTGAACATTGAACAGGGTCAGCTGAGGTCAGTGCAGCCAAGCAGGAAGGAGAAGCCGCTGTGGGGTAAGGAGGCCAGCGACCTTGGAAAACTGAGAAAGCTTCTGGAGGGCAGGAAGGAAGCAGCCCAGCAGCTGAGCTGGGAGGGTGTGAACACCACATCCCAAGAGCAGGCTGAGAATTTCTCAAGTACACGGCAATGCAGACACCACGACTTCATCCTGTACAAGAAAATGAAGCTTAACCCTCACACCCATCCTAGAATGTCCTAAAAATCTACCGAGGTCAACAAATGATACAAGAAAACAAACCATATTTGTACCAAGTTAAGAAGCACCAGAGAAAGAGGGCAGGGCGGGATCAGAGAAGACTTCTTCTAATTTGATGTCTGCCAAAAGGCTGAGAAGTAATGGAACTCCCAATCTCTGTCGGCCACCCTCTGGCCTTGCTTACTGAATTTGATTCTTGAAATAAAAGCTATGTACACATTTAATGCTGGCACTCAGGAGGCGGAGGCCCGACGGCTTCAATGGCATCCTGGTAAACAGAGAGAGTTCTAGGACAACGTGATCTACACAGTAAGGCCTAGGACAGAAATAGCTACATAGTGAGACCCTATGTAGAAAATAAGATGACGAGGAGGGGAGGAGGAGGAGGAGAGAAGGAGAAATAAGAAGGAGAAGAAAGCAGAGGCAGAGAAGGAGGAAGGAGGAGGAGAAGAAGAAGAAAGCAGAGGCGGAGAAGGAGGAAGGAGGAGGAAGGAGAAGGAAGGAGGAAGAAGGAGGAAGAAGGAGGAAGAGGAGGAGGAAGGAGGAGAGGGGAGGAGGGGGACGAGAGAGAAGGAGGGGGAGGAGGAGGAGGAGGAGGAGGAGGAGGAGGAGGAGGAAAACAAGATAAAAACTCATGCTCCAACACTGACCACCCAGCCTCTGAGGACAGAAGTGGACGACACTCTGGCATATTTGGGGTGCACATCAGCCAGGCCATGGTTTTCCTTTAGGGAACCTTTCTACAGCCACTTGGTTCCGATACAAACGCCCGCTGGAGAGCCCGCAGACAGGCTGGCAGTGAACGGGCTGAGTGGAAGCTGCACTCTTGACCTAGTTCTCACATGACCCGCAGCACTGCCCGGAATAACCAGGTGGCCTCGGTTTTCTCCCCGGCAAGGAAGCAAGCAGATCTACAGCGTGCACTGCAAGCCCCCCGCCTGCCGCCCAGAATCTCGAATGGGGTCACTTAAGTGGAAACTGAAGGGTTCTTTGGCAAGTCGGCCGATGGCGTTCTGCTGGGGCAAGCGCGTGAAGGAACGTTTCCTTAAAGCGCACACAGGTGTGAAAGGCTCGGCGGCTTCACTGAAGCAGCCCCAGGGGAGGATGCCCTGCTAAGGCAGGCGCGGGAGGACACTCGATGGAGGACTCTGACACCGCATGCACTGGTCCACCTCGCACTGCGGAGGTGAGCTCCGTTTGTCAGGACTCCACAGAGAAACGCACCAAAACCTTCTGGTGATGTACTGCATGTCTTCTGTGGACTCAGGGCTGACTGGATGCACATGCTGAGGCGAGGCTCGTGGAGGACTCGGGCTGTGTGGAGGGTGTGAGCAGGACTCCACGGAGTGATGGAGACAGAGCTTAGCTGGCTGGTGCAGTGTAACACTTGTGCTTCCCTGAGAGGGAGAGCCGAGAACTTCTCATGTTCCTGCTGGTCCCTCCTGCTGACTCCAGCTGAGGCTGATGGCCGTATCACCGCTGTTGCTAACCCAGCTCTACCAAACTAGACTGCTGGTAGAGTATGTGTGAGTAGACAGAGCCGCTGCTGCCGCTGCCCTGTGAACTGAACTGCTCATTTCCAGAAGACACAGACGGGAGTTGCTCCAAAGAACCTTTCTAAAGAGGTCCACTTGCCCGTATCCTTTCCTTCCCACTCCCTCTGCTGGGTGGTGGGTTACAAGGGAGGCTAAAACATTTAAGAGCCATCATTAAAAATAAAGTTTGAAAAAAATCAACATCATAGTACAGACACAGCTCAAGTCTGACTTTTGAAAAAGACTTAATTCCTTTGAGCTCCATATTTACAAAGCCACAAAGCAGAGTAAAGGCCACTAGTCATGGCCCACTTCTCTAGAAACCCGCAAAGGAAGAAGAAAGCAAGAGCCCAGCACCACAGCAGGCATCCCTGGAGTATAAATGCCATCTTGGAATGAGGACTTGGCACAAAGCAAGTGTGGGTAAGCATACCCTAGCCTGACAGCCAGACAGAGGAAGAGCAGGCTGCTGGCAGGATGGCACACTGGGGCAGCCGCCGGCACGCCCTCCAGTGCCCTCGCTCCGGCGCTGCCTCTGCTGCTCTCACGGCCGGCCGTATGGAAAGTAGCTCAGCACATCCTAACTGTTTGCCGTGGAGCGTCCAGGCGGGTCATCTCCCCCTCCTGCCTGCTGCCCACCACTCCCCCAAAACCTCCAGCCCCAGAGGGAAACCGGCCAGCAAGTCCTCAGTTTTTGATGTTTTTTTTCTCATGGGATAGCACAAGTGGCTGGCTTTCTCTTTATCTGTCATCTCAACAGCACATGGGTGACACTGAACATGACTCCGTCAGTCAGCTCCGAACAGCCTAAACTCTGACTACAAATGACTACATGATTGCAGATCTTAATGTACTCCTAGCATTCCATATATGTAATCATTCTCATCCAATGATAGAATACATACCACCACATCATGTAAGAACACCAAGCAACAAGTGACATTTCCCTCTTTTTATAGTTCATTAATCAAATGATCAATTAAAATAGGCATGTAATATTAACCTATTATGAATAATGTGAATACACACACATATACACACACCTGTATATATGCACATAAATAAATATAACTTGCTCAATCTATATAATATTACCTGTGTATACAATTCTATGGCTGATCAATTGGTATTAGATAACCAATTAGGGTGTTCATCCCTAAAGAAGATGATTTCTCCCCCTCTTGGTAGTCATTGGTTTTCTGTCCCTGTCTAGGGGTGGGGCCCTGTGAGATGCCCCTCCCATGTCACCATGTCTACTGCTCAGTGGTGGACTTGCTGTAGTCTAGTTTAGCCAGCCATGGTCAAGGTTTCATGAGAGAAGCTTCCCAGCCATCTCTGGAGGACGTAATCTCACAGCCCGCGGAGGCATGCCCACGGAGGCATGCCCACGGAGGCACACTGTTCGCGTGCCCGGCTGTGTTGTTCAGACGCTGATTTCTCTGCTCAGTATCTTGCTGCAATCAGAGCGGAGTATTGCAATGCTTAGTCTCCTGCCTGAATGCTGTGTAAACACTGCTCTCCAGTTATTCTGACTGGTCAATAAAAATGATCAGCAATGGCTAAGCCGAAGAGAGAATAGGGCTGAACTGTGGGGGAAACATGAAAAAAGGGGTCCAAGAGCTATCGTGGGAACACACCTCAGGCAGAGAGCCAGATCAATTCTAAAATGCGAGTATCTCAGAGACTTCGGCTGGGAGGTAGCCAGATCGGTTTAGAGGACTAGACTAATAACTGCTCATTCTCTGTAAAGCTTATCAAATAAATTTTATAGTCTTTGTCTCTTATTTGGGAGGTAGCCAGGACAGAGAAAAACTATTACATCTAAAATGGACAAGCACATTTCCTGGTCCTCTGGAATCTTTCCATACTCTCTTTAGTGATGGATTTTTGTTTGTTTTTTTGTTTTTCAAGACAGGGTTTCTCTGTGTAGTCCTGGCTGTCCTGGAACTCACTCTGTAGTCCAGGCTGGCCTCGAACTCAGAAATCCGCCTGCCTCTGCCTCCCAAATGCTGGGATTACAGGCGTGCGCCACCACGTCCAGCTAGTGATGGTTCTTGAGCCTTTGTTGCAAGAATTGTCTTGTAGATGAGGCTAAGTCCCCCTTGATCACTTTCATATGTGCTGTAAGTTTCTTTGATGAGAAGTGAGTGCTGCAATTATCTGTGGTACAAGGATAAGTACTTAGAATGCAGGGGGGAATGCTGGGTTACATTTAGTTATCCTATTAAGGTTGATCTTAAGCTGTGGTTGCCCCCAAGATGTGCCACTATTATACCCTGCCATGCTGGGCTCTGTTGTGCATTATGGACATTACAGTTCAGCAGGACTACTGGCTGCTTCCCTCCCTTGGAAACTTGAATAGCACCTTCCAACACTATGAAAGCTTGTCCTCAGAGAGGAGGCGGCTTCCAGGTCTGACCTCCAAGTCCTGTGTCTGAAGTGAGGCAATCACACGGGTCTATTGAGTCTCAAACTCAGTAAGGTATATGCTTATGTGGAATTTTCATTTTCAAGTCAGTAGAGTTCTAAGTTTTAGAATATGAAATCTTAGCCGGGCGTGGTGGTGCACGCCTTTAATCCCAGCACTTGGGAGGCAGAGGCAGGTGGATTTCTGAGTTTGAGGACAGCCTGGTCTACAGAGTGAGTTCCAGGATAGCCAGGGCTAAACAGAGAAACCCTGTCTTAAAAAAAAGAAAGAAAGAAAGAAAGAAAGAAAGAAAGAAAGAAAGAAAGGAAGGAAGAAAGAAAGAAAAAGAAAAAAACAAAACAAAAAAAAGAATATGAGATCTTAAATCTACATCACCAAGTATATTAAACATGTATTTCATGCTTGATGCCTATAAGTGTAATAATATTCACCTATAGTAGAAAAACTACCATTGCTGAAGAAACTATGGGGGTACAGAGCTGGTTCAGCAGCTAAGAGCACATACTGCCTTTGCAGAGGCCCCAGGTTCAGTTCCCAGCACCCATATCAAATGTCTCACTACCTAGAACTCCAGCCCCAGGGTATCTGACACCCTCTTCCATTCTCCATGAGCAAAGAGGAAAAAAAATCTACACCTAGAACTTTATATACAGCTCCTTAAAATTTTGGAATTTAGTCCTCAAAACAAACTCTTTACAGATACTAATTTTACATATAACAGAACCAGCATTCTCAGTTAAGCCCTAAGACACTTTTATTAATTATATTTCCTTCACTCTATAATAAAAAATTCTTTAGATAGAACAAATTCAAACATTTTAGCTTGAAATACAATTTTTCACACTTCCAAAATGTTCATCTGCTCTAGGAAAAGAGGTCAGTGACTATCCAGCCAAAAGAACAAAGCAAAGTCATGCTGAGTTTCAGAAATGCCATGAGAAGTCTTCTAAAGCAATCTGCAATACTAATAATTTGATTTGAAATTATGATAAATTGGAAGGAAGGAAGGAAGGAAGGAAGGAAGGAAGGAAGGAAGGGGAGGGAGGGAGGGAGGGAGGGAGGGAGGGAGGGGGGAGGGAGGGAAGGAGGGGGGGGAGGGAGGGAAAGGAAAAGGAGATGGGGAGGTGGGGTGAGCGAGGAGGAAGAGAGGCGGGGACGCAGCGGAAAGCACCTGTTTCTGAGCACCATCCTCTAGAGAGTTGGTGGTGGACACAGTTACAAGAGAAATACAGAACAGGTCAAGGAGCGCAGAGCCGGACTGACGTCTGCTAGCCGTGCGGCAACTGAGCCTTCGCTATCAACGGATCAGTGCTGACACGGATCACAGTCTACACAGGCAAAGTCCATGAACAAAGGAATAAAAGGAACCCTCCTCCTTAAAATGAACTGCCAACCACACACAGAAAACCCTAAATCTAATGAATAAAAATGATGAGAAACAGTATATTTGTGGTCATCTCAAAGGATCTCCTCAGAAATTAATTACAAAGTAAAACACAGCAGTAACTTCACACTGGAAAAACCTGATAAACCAGTATTCATACTCGGAAGAATCTGATGAGGAACCACATGCAGAACTGGCTTGTCCTGCTTGTCATGACAAGGTCAAATGAGACCAAAGGCACTGGCCACGCTGTGAAAGACCTGTGGTCCAGAGAGGTGGAGTGTGCGCAAGATGCAGATAACCAGTCTCACACGTGCGTGCAACTTTCCTAAAACTTCCGGTGGGATTAGCCCAGTCTCCACAATGGAGTAAAGCTGGAAACATGGCCGTCAAACATGGAAGGGACTACTGCGCAGACCTGCGCACTGCGCCTCAGCACGTGGCCAGGGCAGTTCCCACCTGTCACTAGGTCTTGTCGGAGGGCGCAGATGTCTTCTCTGAGGAGCGCGGTCTCGGACTGAAGTTGAAGGGCAGCTCCTATACTCTAAGAGCCAATGCTTGAGCCCAGCGTGCAGTCTTCCTGTGGCCACCGCTGTGCACTCCCTACCTACAAAAGCTGACTTCCCTTTACTGATCTGCCCTATTTGTCTGTTTTTTAAAGATAGATAGATTGATTGATTGATTGATTGATTGATTGACTGATTGATTTATTATATGTGAGTACACTGTAGCTATCTTCAGACACTCCAGAAGAGGGAGTTAGCTCTCATTACAGATGGTTGCAAGCCACCATGTGGTTGCTGGGACTTGAACTCAGGACCTTTGGAAGAGCAGTCAGTGCTCTTAACCACTGCGCCCTCTCTCCAGCCCTACTTGTTTGTTTTTAATGTCGTGCTGGAGTGCTTATTCAGGATTGTAGCTGGCTGCTGGCTCAATAACCAACCACTGTCTGTCTATCCATGGATGCCCTGTGGAAGGTGCTGGCAAAGCCGCAAGCCGCATGGCTTTGGCTATCTGGAAGTAAAGCAATTTGCTTGCAGGGAAGAGGCCTGAGGTCCATATGGAGGCAGTGGTAGTTCTCCCAGCTCTGTCCCACAGTGAGTCACCGAGCATTCTTCCCATAATACTCCAAGCCTCTGCACCAACTTCCACTTTACAGTAAATCAAAGGGCAAACACACATTTAAAGAGCACAGGAAACACTCAGACAAGCCCAGCAAGCCCTCGCTCGGTGTGACAAGCAGCCCGCTGCTCAACAGTCGTGGAGGAAAGAGGAGGCTGCACTAGGTTCCCGGAGCCACGGCAGCCCAAACAGCAGCGTGAGTCACTACTGGACCAGACTCCGAAGAGCAAAAGGCGACTCAAGGGGTGCTCGAGAGCAGCGAGCTCCCCAACTCCAGTCTCGGTGGCAGACGGTGCGGTAAGTAAACCCCATTGCTCTCTCTGGGTGAGAAGTGGGGATACGGGCTGTGGGGACAGCGTGGTCAGTGAGTGGTTACCAAACAATCTATTTGGAGCTGAGTTCAGTTCATAGAAACCACACATAAAAATAAAAGTGCAGCCTGGGTGGTGGTACACACCTTTAACCCAGCCCTGGGGGGAGAGGGAGGGTCAGAGGCAGGTGGATCTCTGTGTGTCTGAGGCCAGCCTGGTCTACACAGCAAGCTTCAGGACAGCTGAGACTACAGAAATTCTGCCTCAAAAATGAAGAGGAAAATAAACAGAGAAAACCAACAGTGTGGTGGAGTGCTATACTGCAGCACGGGAGACAGACTGACAGACAAGACAGCTACTTGGAGAGCTCCATGCCAGGGAAAAGCCCTGCCCCCAGCTCCCCATAAAGGAAGTGGATAGTGCCGGACTGAATTACAGCTGAGGTTGTCCTCTGGCATGTTCACACCTGCGTGCACACATGCATGCACACGCACACACTCGAGTTGTATCATCATGAAGCAGGATGGGGCACGCACCTTTGGGGCCCTGGGTCGTCTGGAGATGCCTGCAGTCTAGACAGGCTGATGGCAGTGGGTCAGCGCCCTTCCTTCTCCTTGCGACCTCTGGGTGGCTGCACTAGCTATGGTGGGGCTGTCGGGACGACCCAGTCACCTGTGCGCCTGTTTGCACCCCCACTGCTGCTCACTTGCCCCGAAAACACTTAAAAGCACGCACCCAGCTGCCTGCCCCGGCTGCCTGCCCCTTCACCTCTGCGGCCCGCTTCTGCTTCAGGAGAGTCTCGCGTGCTTTCTAGCAGTCTGCTCTGTCTACGAGGGCTTCATACCCATTCTCTGCAGGACCAATGAGGCTCAGGGCGATCAGTTAACAGATCTTGCACTTCCCTCCCAAAGGCCAACCTCCCCAAGCGACTGTCAAAGCTCACGCATCTCCCAGGAGTCTCCCTCTTGGCAACTCTGAGATGCATTGTCTTGCTTCTCACAGAGGTAGCCCTTAACCAATTTTTTCCATCAAACTAAAGCTACAATACAGATGAAGCAATACCTATCCAAGGAACTGAATTTAAATACTTTCTGCAGAGAAAAACTAAGCTCCAAGCATCTTGGAATAAGCTGGCTCACTGATTGCCTCCTACATGACCATTTTCTTCCAAAGTTTGTTGTTCCATATGGGTAACTTTTCAGAAGGAAAGGCAAATTATAACCTCAACCCACTAGCTCCCACAGAACTTACTCTAAATGACCAGGCTGCATTCACTTAGAATCTACTCGCCACTGTGAACTGCAAGCTTAGGTTTAGCCCCACAGCCCGACTCATTTGAACAAAAGGCTAGCTACCCCAAAGGCCTTTCTAACATTTTTATAACACTAAATTTTTATTATAATAGACAAGCAATAAAAAATGTGTTAGAAGACTACAGAATGAGAAAAAAAGTTAAAAGCAAAATGTACTTGATTTAAAGATCACTTGGGTGGCTAGACAGAGGATCAGAAGTTAAGAACACTACTGACCCTCCCTCCAGAGGAATCCAGTCTGGGCCACACACCCACGTGGCAGCTCACAACTAACTACCGCTCTACTACAACGCCCTCTGCTGGCTTCCTCTGGCACTGCATGCACATGGTACACTAACATACAGACAAAACACTCAGACACAGAAAATAAAACACATCAAAAACTATAACTGAAAAAGACACAGGGAGAGAAAGCAGTCGTGAAAACTAGATGCAGTCCCACGCTAGCTGTGACCTGGTCACACCACTCAACTAAAGGTGAAGGTTTTCAGACTAAAGTAAAATGCCAGGCTGGGGAGATGAGTCACTGTCAGGAGGTCTGGCCGTGCACGCACGACACCCCACAAATGGACCTCTAGCACCCGTGGAAAAGCCGCAAGGCCATTAGCAAACCTGGAGGCAGTCCCTGGGGAGGGCTGACAGTCCAGCTGGGTGGCCAGCCAGCTCCGCAGAAAATCAGTGAGCTCCACGTGTTTATCAAGAGACCGTGTCTCAGCAGAGTGAGGTGGGGCATCAGAAGAGGCCTCAGCCAGTACACACTGTACATACACACTAAAACACCACACACAAGAAAACAGACCACACACCAGGCACAACTGCAGGCTTGTCATCTAGCTACTGGGGAGGCTGAGGCAAGACTGACGAGAGTGTGCAGGCCAGCCTCAGCTACAAAGACGAAGCAGAAGAAAATGAGAAACCAGTTTTCAAAAAGCCCTCACAATCAATCTCCAACAATGCCCTAGCAATGAAGCCACCAGCACCCCAGGGGAGCCGTGCACCAGCCTTCCATCAGCACTCCAGGGGAGCCGCGCACCAGCCTTCCATCAGCACCCCAGGGGACCCGCAAACCAGCCTTCCATCAGCACCCCAGGGGAGCCGCGCACCAGCTGTCCGCCAGAATCAGCCCAAGAATGCAAGGGTAGCTTGACTGCCTAAAACTAACCCCTATAATAGAGCACACTAACTGAATTTAAGTAAAATCACATGCTCATTTCAGTAGACACGAGTGACACCTTTTCATGACCAAGGAAAACAAACACACAAACACAACAGAACAGAATCCAGAGACATTCTCAACCTGATAATATGGAGACCGTTCACCCATTTGCAAAAGTGTTTGCTTTATGCACATAGACATGACTGCAATGCCCGGAACCCACGTAAAAAGGCCAAGAGTGGTGACACGTCCGCAATCATAGCACCCAAGAGGCAACACGCACAGATTCCTGGATCATCCGCCTTGGTTCCTGAGGCAAGGTCTCTCACTAGCCTGGGCTTGCCGATTATGCTAGGCTGGCTCTTGATAGACACTTGAGGAGATCTGTCACACACACACACACACACACACACACACACACACAGAGAGAGAGAGAGAGGGGGGGGGAACATCCATAAAAACTCAACAGCAGGGCTGGAAAGATGGCTTAGCAGTTAAGAACCCCAACTACTCTTCCAGAGGTCCGAGTTCAATTCCCAGCAAACACACGGTGGCTCACAGCCATCTGTAATGGGATCTGATGCCCTCTTCTGCTATGTCTATAGACAGCTACAGTGCACCCACATACATAAAATAAATAAGTAAATCCTTAAAAAGCAAAAACAAAAAACAAAAAAAGCAAACTTCAGTGTTAAAGGAGGGACTGGCGTGTCTGTCCACACAGCACAACCTCACACCACGAGCCTTAAGCCAATACAATAGTTGTTGGAACAACAGGCTTGGAGGAGCTGGCCATAAGACACCAGACTGCTTATTTCTACATCTTTTACACTCAACAACCTTTAATAAGCCCACAATATCATCAAAACAGTCCAAATACACCAGAATCATGATTTATACTCTCCAAACTCTTAAAATTACTGAAAGAGCCGGGTGGTGGTGGTGGTGTACGACTTTAATCCCAGCACTTGGGAGGCAGAGGCAGGCAGATTTCTGAGTTTGAGGCCAGCCTGGTCTACAGAGTGAGTTCCAAGACAGCCAGGGCTACACAGAGAAACCCTGTCTTGAAAAACAAAAACAAAAAACAAACAAAAAATTACTGAAAGAAAATTAAAGACTATTGAGGGGAACAGGAAGAAAACCCATACCCACACGCCATCAGAAATCTTATGGCAATACTTCATACACGGCCAGAATGTAATCCCTATCAGAATTCCAGCAAATTATTTAGACACTGATAAGCTGATTCTAAAAACCACAGTGAATTAACATGAGACCCAGAAGAATCAACTGTGATCATGAAAAGAACAAAGTCTGAGAACCCCCACTTCCTGATTTCAAAACTCACTTCAAAGCACCCATAATCAAAGCAGTAACACTAGAGGAAGGTCACAGGGGCGAGGCAGGGAAGCAGAGCTGAGGTTTCACTGAGGTTTCAGCTGGAGTGGAGGTGCAGGCCTGTCACCCCAGCATCTGTGAGGTCACCCTCTACTTAAGTTTGAAGACAGCCTTGACACTGTCTCAAAAACATAGACCAAAACAAAAGCTAAGATCCCAGAAATAACCCACATACTCCTCCATTTCTGCTTGCTTTCAGCAAGGGCGCGAAGGCTGTTCACTGGGAAGTAGGCTGTGCATGTGTGAGTGCGCGTGTGTGCTGGGATGTGAACTGCACCACACACATGTAGAAGAGAGGACCAGAGTCGGTTCTCACCTTTACAAGGATTCCAGGGACCGGACGCTGGCCACCAGGCGGAGGCCTTCTCCTGTCGAGCCTCCTTGTGGGCCCTGACCCAGCAATGCGAAGGAAATGCCCAGCAGAAAGGAGAAGGCAGGGCCACCCCGAAACCTGCTGTCCTGACTTCACAGCACCATTTACCCACCAAAAGGCACAAACAACTCAAAGCCATCAATGAACAAACAGGTAAAAGATGTCATGTAAATACAGTAGAAAACACATACATCAGAAGGGACAAAATACTGGTCCATCTTATAACACAGAGGGATCCTGAAAATGATAGCAAGTACAGAAAGCCAGGCCCACGGGCAATAAAGAAACATGTAAATGTAGTTGCCTGACGCCGGGAGGGAGGAGAGCCGGACGAAGGTGCTGGAGGATGGCTGCTGAAGGGGACCAGTGGTCTAAGATGGAGAAATGGTCGGCAGCTGACATGACGGTCAATGTGCTAAACCACTGAGCTATAAAACACGCATCACACGGTGTATCAACTGTACCTGAGTGTTCTAAGAGCTGGGCCTGGTGACACAGGTTTGCAATCCTGGCTATTATAGGCAGGAGAGTGGTAAATTCAAGGCCAGCTGTGCCAACGCAGACCTTTCTCAAAATAAAACAGTAGGAAGAAGGCTAGGTTGGGGGTGGCTGGTTGTGAACCTAACTTGGGTGGCAGACACAGAAGAATCAGGAGTTCAAGGCCTTCCTCAGCTGCACATACACTTCTAGGCCAGCCTGGGTTACACACAAGACCCCACCTATAAAATAAATAATAAAGACCCCTGCCCAGGAGCATGTAGGAGACAAAACACTGGGAGAGTGGTGCACGAGGAAGGACCAAGACCCCGTTAGCAGAGAGCAACAGCTTTAAGAAAGAATATGGGCGCCAATGAGGTGCCATAGTCAATGTATTTAAAGCTTACTGTGTCCAAACTCAAATCCATTGACTCGATATAAATTTAGTTGTATACACAGGGTACAGATCTGTACAATTATATATAAAGCTAAAGTGACAGGAGTTCCATAAATTCTAATGACAGATTTCAAAAATGGGCATGGGCCCTTGCTTCCACAGTGGAAAGCTATGCACCGCCCACTGGTTGGTCCAGCTTCCGATCCTGCACCCTGAGCCAGCCCTCACGCACTCTCCGGGCCACCCGCCTGTCACCCGCCTGCCACCCGCCTCTCAACACTGGTGTTAGATCCAGACTCACCTCGCAGCATGGCTGCGTCTACCTCATGAACAGGAAGCGCTCTCGTCCTTATCCAGCTCAGACACACATATCTGGTGTTTTTTCTCTCACCCCCTCAGTATGTTTTTTTCCTTTACCCTCTCATATTCTGTTGAATTTCTTCGAGACTTACAAAGAAAATGAGAAAAATGAAGTTGCTAACTCTTTCTGCCTCATCCTAGCCGGTAGCTTTCCTGAGACTCCAAATCTCCCGACAGCACGGGACAGCTGGCAGACCACCCTGGCTTCTTCCGACTGTACTTTGAGTCATTCGACCCTATCCCCTACCGCACAGCAAGCTCGGAACCTTCTGACCGGCTTAAGTCAGCACCTCAGGTGCCCTCTCAGCGCTTGCTGTCCTCAGAGGCAAGGCGTGTCCAATCTTCCCTGTAATCTCAGGGTAGGTTTTAATGAAACCCACCCATCCTTTTGATAGAACTTGTAAGACTAGTCAGGAATTTAAGACGAGAAAATTAGGGGGACGCGAGGAGCCCCTTACTCCTGCTGGCTGAAAATATCTTAAGCTTTGGAGCATGCTGCAGTCACCCCTGACTTCCTGGTGGGGCACATCCGGAAGCACTCCCTTGACCTTTCTGTCCCTCGTCTGTCTCACTGACTCATCTGTGGTCTTGGACTGTAACCTTCAAGACGAACCTCCAGCCACCATAGTCACATTCACTGAGAAAGGTTCCTTACCAGAGAGTGGTGCTGCATGCCTTAATCCTGGCACTAAGGAGGCCATTAAGGCCAGCCTGGTCTACACAGTGAGCTCCAGGACAGTTAGTGCTACACAGAGAAACCCTGTCTCAAAACAACAAACAAACTGAACAGTTCCTTGGATTAAAAACAAACATATCAAAACATTTAGATTTACTTTTACTTTATTTTATAAATATGAGTGTTTTGTGGTGTGCGTGCATGCATGCGTGCGGGCCCCACAGAGCTGGCGTTCGGGGAAGTTATAGCTGCCTCAGAGGTGCTGGGAACGGAATCCAGTGCTCTGAATGAGCACCCAGCGCTCTGAACGAGAGCCATCTCTCCAGCCCTATGAATACATTTTTAATTTTTAAAATCCTTTGTGCAATGCACCTTCAAAAGCCACAAACACCCTATATATAGCTGTGGCTAAGGCATTTAAACGTGATGCTCTTCCCTTAGCACGTATGCAGTCTGTACCAAAACATTTTCTCAATATAGTCTAACTCTATTCACACTGCTTTGTTCTATAATTCTTTTAATCAGTGTAAATCAATAATCCCAGCTTCAGGATCAGAGAGATGTCTCAGTAGTTCATCACCCCCATGGGAGGAACCCCAGGGAGCCAAATTCTCTCCTTCTGGTGTCTGGGGGCACCTGCACACATTAAAACTGACACACATATATAAAAATAAAATCTTTAATTTAAAAAAGAACAGTAGTGGTGGCACAAGCCTTTAATCCCAGCACTTGGGACTTGGGCGGCAGAGGCAAGTGGATCTTTGAATTCAAGGCCACCCTGGCTTACAGAGGGAGTTCCAGGACTGCCAGGGCTACACAGAGAAACCGAGCTGGGAATCCCAGCTTCGCCCGAGCAAGGACTGCCAGTCATGATTTCAGAGTGCTCACTGCAGCCAGATCACGTTGTGTCTGTATGACCCACTCTGTCCACTTCCATAACCTCGCAAGCTACAGATTTTGCATTTACTTACAGACTCCAGAAGCTGACTCCCTCAGTAGCTGTTCTGCTGAGACTAAGCATGGTATCAGGACTCAAGGAACCGCTCTCATTTGCTATACTGGTACAAGAGGCCAGACACTCAAGCCCATCCTATGTAGGCCCGTGCTGCAGTCCTCAGAACCCACTGTGGTAAGCAGAAAAGCCCACCCTCCACCCGTGTCCACACTCTAATCCCCAGAGCATCTAAATATGATGCGTTACAGGGCAAGGGGAAATTTAGGTTGCATAAGGGCTTAAAGTTGCTAAAATCAAATGGCCTTGGTTTGGAGATTATCCTGGATTATCCAGATGGGCCTCACCGCCCACCCTACCAAGTGTCAGTGACTGACAGGAAATTGGTATCTGAGGGATGAAGGAGTGATCAGACACTGCTGACCTAAAGACATGGGAGACGCTGAGGCCAGGGAACATGGGAAGCCGCTAAGGTAGAAAGAGAAAAACAAACAAAACAAAATAAAACAACAAAAAACACAAACAAAAATAAAAATTGGGCTCCTCAGACCCTCCAAAAGAATAATCTCTGTAACATCCACTTCAAAGTTCTTACTGTGCCTCCAGAAGTACACAGTGAGAAACAGCTTGCTGTGAGCACACACGTGGCTAGAACTGTGCTCTTTAGAGCAGCCACTAGAGATTAATGTATACACAAATGGTTTGGTTTGTTGTAAACATTACATAGAGTAATGAATGCACTCTGATATGAAAACTGAAGTACTCAGCTCATCTTTCTGAATTACATATTTAAGAATCGGAAGCAGTTTTTAAACAAATAGGTTTCATAAATATGTGACTTCAAAATGTTTGTTTTAAAAAGTAGAAATGTGCCGGGCGTGGTGGCACACCCCTTTAATCCTAGTACTTGGGAGGTGGAGGCAGGTGGATCTCTGTGATGAGGATAGCCTGGTCTACACAGTGAGTTCTAGGAGAGCAAAGAGTATGTAGAGAAACCTTGAAGAAAGGAAGGAAGGAAGGAAGGAAGGAAGGAAGGAAGGAAGGAAGGAAGGAAGGCAGGCTTCTAAGACCCTTTCCTGGCCCACATAGGCACTTGAAAGAATTATTCAAGTTCTCTTCAGATATTGGTCCCTTGAGAGGACCAATACTGTGCACATGAACCCAACTTACTTCTACAACCTCAGACCTTTTTTAAAATGTTATTAGCATTTGGACTGTACAGACATCAGAAGTTAACTGCTAGCTCGATTAGTAAAGTACTGGCCTAGCGTTCTCAAAGTCCTGGGTTCGATTCCCAATACCACATAAAACCCAGCACGGACTCCCAGCCTGTAGGTCTAGCACTCAGGAGGAAGATGCAGAGGGATCAGGCGCTCAGAGAGACAGCAGATGGCCCAGTAAGCTACGCACCTGCTGCAGAGCCTGGCCACCTAACCTCAGCCCCCAACTTTGGCTCCAGGTTGTTCTCTGACCTCCGCACATGCACCACGACAAGTGTTCACACATACAAATACATAACATTTTTTTTAAAAAGTACAAAGGTCATCCTCAGCTGCCAAATTCCAGGTCAGCCAGGGATGCAGAGGAACCTACTTTAAAAAAAAAAAAAAAAAAAAAAAAAAAAAAAAGGTGCCAGGCATAGTGGCCCAGGCCCTTGATGCTAGCACTGCGGAGGCAGAGGTTGGTGGATTTCTGTGAGTTTGAGAGTCTTAGCTACAGATTGAGTCCAGGACAGCCAAGGGTCCACAGAGAAACCCTGTCTCGAAAAACCGAGTACCCTGTATCAGCAAAAGAGCCAAGCTACAATGCCTTACTGTAAAGGTTTCCCAAAGTGTTTAGCACCTCGGCCAGCCAGCTCAGATCACACTGTCCAGCAGCAATCTGGGCTTTCAGCTTTCCCCTAAGACAGAGTTTCAATACATGGCTCAAGTTGGCCTGTTACTAAAGCTCATGATCCTCCTGCCTCAGCCTCCCAGGTGTTTTAATTATAGGCCCACAGTACCACACCCCACTTCAGACTTGATAGTTACACCATTCCTACCTTCTCTGCAAACTCTGTGCATATTAAACAAGCATCCATGTGAATTCTCTGCATGGTAAACACTCAGATCTTACAAGTATTGACCACAACACTGATTCTGAGTATCCAAAAGAGTGGCCCAAATTCACATTTAGGACTTAATTATTTTTTTCCCAACACTTCAAGGTAACATATAGGTATTTAAATAATCTTCAACCCAAGAGGCAAAGTATCTACTAGCAGGTGTATCCCAAAGCAACAAAGCAGGGCTCTGGAGAGGACGGGCAGGCAGGCAGCTCAGGGTGAGGCAGCCTGAGCCTACAGCTGGAGAGCATGCTGGAGGAAGGCCAAGGCTGCCTGAAACACACATGCCTGCTCTGATTCAAGGGTGTTGTTCTATCATACTTAGAAGATGATCATAAAGTAAAGCTGGCTGTCGGAGTGGCAAAGCATAGTTTTAGCATGTGCTTAAATCACTGGGTTCAACCTTCAACGTGGTAAAAAAGTAAACATCACTCTGTCTCCTCACACAGTGCTCTCAAGCCGTCTGAACCTAAGACAGGCTGGGGTGCCACGGTCAGTCAGTCACTGCTGTTCCCAGAACAAAGTAGTTCCCAAACTATTCTAACCAGAAGAAGATGATCAATTTCATTTTTAACTTTAATGTTGTAATTTAACTTAAATATAAGTGAGCGTCCTCAGAGGCAGCTACTGCTAATAACTAATGATGAATAAACTGCTAAGTTCGGAGCAGTGGGGCAACAGAAACATCTTAAACCCCGCCCCTGCCGGGAGAAGCTGCATGGGCAGTGCACCCCTCTGAGCCAGCCAGTAGCAGGTTGTCTAGCCCAAGAAGTCATTGTCTAAAGACACCCTCCCAGTTAGGGAATGAATGTGGACCCTTAAATAAGGGAACCAATCCAAGTGCATGCTTTTCTTTCCAATAGTACAGGCAAAAACGGTGTCCAAACTGAGAAAGCCAGTTAGGGAATGAATGTGGACCCTTAAATAAGGGAACCAATCCAAGTGCATGCTTTTCTTTCCAATAGTACAGGCAAAAAACGGTGTCCAAACTGAGAAAGCCAGCCAGGTGTGGGGGTGAAGAGCAGTGACCCTGCACATCCAACCTCAGGGGCGGAGACACACTGATGAGGCTGGAAGCATCTAGAGGCTATGCACCAAGACCCAGAACAGAACAAACAGAAAGTGTCAAGGATGCAGTGTAGTATAGAGTGTGTGCCTACACCACATACAAGATCCAGAAGCTGAGGGTTAGTAAATAGCTCTTTGGATCAGTCTGATGGTAATAAAATACTGAAATCACTAATCTGCACTGAAGGGGAAAAAATGTGTATTTACTGTGGGCTGTAATTTTGCATAAATTCTGCAACACTAAAAGATGCTAGGAAAATCAAACAAGACTGCGAGCTCACAGACAGTATCATCACATCAGTTACAACTTCTCAAGGGATGAGACCTCAACGCAATGCTTGCCAAAAACTGTCTGACCTGGGCCAGCAAGATGGCCCCATGTGTTAAGGTGCTTGTCATCCGGCCCGACAATCCAGGTCCAACCCCATAACCCACCTACACATGAGGGGGCATGCTCACCACAGCACACACACTTAAATGCATAGCAGAGACACACAAATGATAGTTTTTTTTTTTTTTAATTAAAAGAAACATCTGACTCAATCCTTGTCTTCACAGATGACAAAAAACTGTTTGGAATTATAAGAAAACTTTTCCCCACACACACATCTAAATGTCAAAATCTGGGCTCAAATTTACCTCCTTTATTATAGCATGATGCAGAATAAAATGCATAATAAAACAGCCTATTGAGTGACTACTGAAAGAGAAACACCCCCAACCCCAATGTGGTTAGTCTCAGAGTTTCTGGAATTATAAGAGATGCACACATGATTAGTCTTTCCTAAGATGGTAAGTTGCAGAAGTAGAATTAGCATTACTTTACAGATAGGAAGAAAGGAAAGTGATACAGGGACCGGCAAACAATTTCATCTGCACTGGTTTGGTCTAAAGCATAGAATTAAAAAAAAAAAAAAAAAGCCTTGAGTGAGAAAGCGGTTGCCATGAGTGGATCAAGACTGGCTGGTAATTAACCAACTCGGGATCTCCTATAATATGGTTATGGAGAGGTGAGAAGAGACATCAGAAAGGTCATGTGGCATGAAGCAGGGCCACCTTACGCCCAGTGCTATTCTACTGCACGTTCAGCACAGTACCTTTACTTGTGGTAAGTGTCCAAGATTAGCAAAAGCCTGTGTCATATATAATTTTATGCCTAGGACCCTCTAATACCACAGGGTTGTCAACCTTTGGGTCGCAGTCACCACACACATCATATACTGGATTGCCTGAATATCAGATATTTACATTACGATTCTTAACAGTAGCAAAATTACAGTTATGATGCAGCAATAAAATAATTTTATGGGTGGGAATCACCACAGCATGAGGAACTGTATTAAAGGTCTCGCATCAGGAAGGTTGAGAACCACTGCTCTGATCCCATAAACACATAACCTACTGGCCACCTAATTACCTACCCCTGTGACCCAGTCACATGGCCAAATTATCTTAAAGCATTCAACTCTCCGTGCTTATTGGTCAACTTCTGAAACAATCACGGTAGTGACTGATGGGACACACTGAACTGCCACCCAAAGCCAAGCTTGGGAGCAGGGCAGAAAGCAGGCTCATGGAATACACAGCCCAGGGCTCCGCTTCTTCACTGAGTCTCCATTCCAGGAGGACCAGGACAGCTGAGACAAACGGGGTGAGCTTTAGGAGTATGTGGATGAACAATCACCCAAAATTAATTCCAAAATCAGGGTTCATTAGAAAGCTTGAGGCTGCTGGGCGTGGTGGCACACACCTGTAATCCCAGCACTTGGGAGGCAGAGGCAGGCGGATTTCTGAGTTTGAGGCCAGCCTGGTCTACAGAGTGAGTTCCAGGACAGCCAGGGCTATACAGAGAAACCCTGCTGGGGGGGGGGGGAATGGAGGAGCCCACCTCTAATCTCACAGATCGATCGGTCGATAGGCAAGACTCAGGAGTTCGCCAAACACAGAAAGGGGGTGGGGGTTGGGGGACGGAGGGACACAGAGGACAGGAGGGCAAGGGAGTGACCCGCTCACTTCTCCACACTCCTTCAAACAAAGCCCACGTGTCAGGGCTGTGCCCCGCCTTTTCTGGATGACGCTAAACTGCATGCCCACAGGCACACTAACCCAGCAAAACAGCCAGCCTGGCCTGAGACTGCCTCAACCGGTGCTTGAAGGTTTTCACTTCAGAGTCCAGTTCTGCCTACAGGACAACCTAACACCTGCCTTGTGGCTTTGACTTTACACACACATACACATACACACACATACACATACACACACACACACACACACACACACACACTCTCTCTCTCTCTCTCTCTCTCTCCTCCCTGCCTGGCAAGCAGCCAAGCCAGTGCCATCTCATGCTGAGAAGCAACTCACCTCCTTGTTTCTGCTCTGTCCCCTCCCCCTTCCCAGTAAGTCTTTCCCAAGTAGGACTCCCACAACCAGAGACACTGGCCAGCTTCAGTCAGGGCAGCACAGGTCTCCAGTAGACATCCTGGAACACCTGGACTAGCCACGGGATGCTGCTGACTTCTAACCAGAGCCCTCTGCATATACGTATACGTATAAGTATATATATATATATATATATATATATATATATATATATATATAATACATGCCTGCTGTTTGCTGATTATTAAGTATGGAACTAAGCATTTCATGAATTACACTGCACCAGGCTGTGAGGAAAACAATAATATCATTAAGGAGCACCAGCACATCAGGCTGAAGGTGTGCTAATGGTGGACAGTACATAAATGTTTCTGGAGGAAGGCTACAACACCAAGACAAACACTTCTCACTCATTTTCACACAAAAGTAGAATAGCGTGATCTGAATCAAGGCATATCTGAAGACTTATTTTTAATCTAAATCACCCAATAAAGCTACTACAGGTTTGCTCTGCACCGTATTTTGACAAGTGGACAACTTATGTAAACGTCCATATTTACAGAATAAGATTTCAACTCATCTTAAGTGTTTCTTCAAACGTCTCTGAAGCTGCTGACACTCCCGATGTGCCCATTTCTAAGTCCAGGCCCCTGCCCTCCACTGTCCCACAGGTTCACTCAGCTTGACCTCTGCCTCAAACTCACCTGGGGAGTAAATGAAGACCTTTTTCCATTGTATGACAATGTTAATGCTCCAATCAGATGGCAGAAATAGATAAGTTTTTCACTTTAAAGCCCTCAGTCTAAGCCTGGTGTGCTGGAGCATGCCTGATATCTCAGTGGCTGGGAAATGGGGACAGGAGTTCAAGGCCAGCCACCACTACATACCAAACTCAAACTCAGCATGACCTACAGAAGACCCTGTTTCAAAACTTCAGCAAAGACGGAAATCAAACAAACAAACCCCCCACAGACTAATAAAAGGGGGAACATATACAGCACAGGGTACACCTGAGATCACAAAAAATCCTGTGCAACTGTTTAAGGCAAAGGGGCAGGCTGCTCTTCAGGTCAGGTGACCTGCTGAAGAGAGAGTTACTCACTCACTGGACAGTTCACATTCCAAGCAAAACGGAACCTGCAGACACCACAGGACCTCTTTTCACTTTCGTTAGCTCTCAGAAGATGGACAGCAACCTCCTTACACTCAAATCTGCAAATCACTCTGAGACTCAGTACCTACCTGGGAGGGCAGTAGATTGATTCAAGTAGGAACGCAGACACGCCCAATCTTAATAGAACAATCTCACTTTGGTCAGGCATGGATATCTATGCATTTGCTAAAAAGCACACACACACGATGTGCAATTAATGTGCCTGGGCAGAAGCCCTAAAGAGGGTGAGCTTGGGAATGGCCATCAGCATCTCACTGGACAGAGAAACCTGCCAGGGCTCTGTCCTCCGCTGCTCTTTTCTGGTGTTGTTCTGGGGAGGTTGTTTGTTGGGGGAGGAGTGTTTATTTGGTTTTGGAGACAGGGTTTCTCTGTATAGTCCTGGCTGTCCTGGAACTGACTTTGTAGACCAGGCTGGCTTCAAACCCAGAGATCTGCTTGTCTCTGCCTTGAGAGTGTCACCACCACACCCTTTGTTGCTCTTATTTGATTATGCTACATTATTATATACATGAGTATTGTCTCCCTCAAGTAGAATGTAAACACATGAAAGGAAAGTAGGCACTATCTTTGGTTAGGGATGGGCAGTTCTTTTGAGACAAGGTCTTAGCTACACCTGCCTGGAACTTGTGATCTTTCTGAACCCAAAGTCCTGGTCTTCTAGAAGCATGCTGTAAAAAGCCCTACTGTGGGAACTGTCTGGATCACGGCTGTACCCCCAGTTCCAGTCAGCTGGCACTAGATGTATTCTTGACGAAACTGAGTGAATGAACAGTCTACAGGCATCGCACCACTCCTGAAACCCTAGACTCTGTCAGTGAACCATGACCCCAAAATATGTGGAGCTCAGCAATCTGGCAAAATTATCACTATCAAAGATTTGATTATCCCATGTGGCATGTCTAAAAATAATTAGCACAACCAATCCCAGCAACTGTTAATACATTCCCCTTCTTAACTCCAGGAAAGAACAATTTTCCACGTGGAAACATGGATCCTTCAGTGATTCCATAATCTTATTTTTTTGATGCTGTGGATTTTAAGTCCACCAAGCCCACTCCTTTTTCAATACTGTTCCACAGAATGTAGCAGAGAATCCACTTTTCCTACCTGATTCTCCACTCCTTACACACACACACACACACACACACACACACCCTACCATTGATCACTTGCAGGTGGAAGATGGTTTGGAGAATCTCCTAGATACAACCCAGGGCACAAAAACGGAACTGAAGGGTGTAGGTCTTTGATAATGTAACTCCAGGCCCACATTGCAAAGTAACTTTTTTCATTGATTCATAAATCGAAACCTCTACGTAGAAGTTCATAAAGGAGGTAACGAATTTGCCTCATCACGTGGGAAACCGTGGCGCTTCTGGCAAAGGACAAAACCACGTTTAGAACCCACCCGCTTTTCCCTTTTTTCGGGGAATCTGTGTACTTCCACCCCACACAGCAGCGCCTGCTCTATTAAAGTAAACAAATGTCAGGGAAGCTAATGCAGCTTTTCAAGATTAACACGGATTTCCAGAGACAAGGCTGCCATCTGGATGGACACAGGTTGGGAGCCGCAAGAGTTCCTTTCTCCACACAGAGTTGAAAATAAGAGAACATTTCAAGAACACTCTTAAAAAGTTTCCACCTTCACACGCCCCCTTCCCGAGCCCGGGCCCCGGGGCTCCACCTAACCGGAGGAGGAACTCTGCCAGGACTTCCGTCCTCCAGTAGGATCGAGACCCTTCCTTCCTGCCGCAGACCCCCGCCCTGGCCCGCGCAGGGCCCCAAGGAAATGCCGCGTCCCTTCCCCTGGCCCAATCCCCTGGCTTCCTGGTCCCAGTCCCGAGTTTAAAGTCCCGGCTCCAGCCCCCGGTCTCTAGTCCCCAGTCTCCAGCCTCAGTCCACACCTCGAGTCCCCGAGTCCCCAAACCCAGTCCGCAGCCCTTACCCCACCCCGTCCCTGAGCCCCCAGCCCTAGTCCCCGAGTCCCCGGTGTCCAGACCCAGACCCCGAGTTCCCCGTCCTCAGCTGCGACCCCTGGTCAGTGCCCAACCCCGAGCCCGGGTCCGTCCTATCCCCAGCGCCCCAGCCCCGCCTGCCATGTCCAACACGCCTTCCGCCGGCCCCGCGCCCCGTCCGCTCGCACTCGAACAGGCCCGCGGGCGGCGCCTCGAAGGCGGGGACCCGCCGCCCGGGCCGCGCTGCCGCCGCACCTACCATGGTACAGATGGAGGCGAATTTGGAGACTGTCATTAGGATTTCCATCCGCCCGGCGCCATCTTCCAGACAGTCGCGGCGGGCGGGGGACGCGGGGAGCCGGGCCGCCCGCTCGCTCCGCAGCCCGCGGCCGCACCCGGAGCCGCCGCGGACCCACGCTTCTAGCCTGCTGGGCCGCCGCTGCCGTCGTCGCCGCGGGCGCTCAGGCTTCCTCCGGCCCAGCCCCCGCCCGCCGGCCGCCCGCCCGCCCCCGGCTCCGCCCCGGCGCACGGCGCAGCCGCCGCCTCAGGGCCCGCGCCTGCCCGGGAAGCCGCTCGCCGCACACCCCGCCCAGCGCGCTGGGGAGCGAGCTCCGCGCAGGCCCTACCGCCCGGCCGACCTAGCAGCTTCGTTCCGCCCCGCCCCCTCCGGCGCCGTCACGCCCACCACCGCTGTGCCACGCCCATGCTGCCCCGCCCTCCCACGGGGGAGCGAGCTTGGGGCGGACGGCTCCACCCAGTGGGCGTTGGGGCGGGGCGAGACCGCTGCCGCGTCCCTCCTGCAGATGGGTCCTAGCGCCGACGCGAAGCACTACCTTAGCTTGCTAGAGCGGGTCTTAAGGGTGGGGGGAAGCGCGATCCTTTGCTCTGCGGCGTCTGTGACATCAAACAGCCTTTAGAGCGAATGACCCATAGCTCTAAAGGACAGTCAATCCCACTGTTGAAACAGAAGTCAAAGACCGTGTCTGGGAAACTGGATGGATTAGTAGGCAACCTCGCCAGTGTCCCAAGCACTTAGATGTTTTTCTGGGGTGAATCATCTGGGCCAAATCCCCTAAGAAAAGACTAATTAGATAAAAGGACAAGATGTAACTCTATGAATTAGTAGTAGTTGGGGAGAAGAGGAAGGGGAGCCAATCCTGCCTGACAGTGGGTACCAACTTGGAATTCGTAAGGGGGGGGGGGCGTGGGAATGAAGTCATGTCCCAAGAAAGAAGCAGAAGCCAGCGTGTGAGGAGCACATATGCAGTGTTAGCTAGTGGCTGGACCCTCCCTATTTTCTACCGGCAGAAAATTCATAAAACTTCATAAGTTACTACTTTAGAAAGCCTGTGATTTGTTTTGATTGTCGATCTGAGGGTGGGACCTTTTCTGCCTCCCACCCAACCCCCACCACACCCGGTCTGTGGAACTTGGGGCCCAAATTCCGACGAAAGCTCTAAAATCTGATAAGCCGCGCTTCATACTCTCAAAGCATTCAAGAGACAAAGAATTTGAACAAAATTTAGTCGAGAAACAGATTTCTGGTACATGAATACTGTTTCCATAGCAATTCCATTGTAAGCGTTGGGGGAGGGGAACACCCACTCAATACAGCTAAGTTCCTCTGGCAGCTGCGTATTCTCCCGGTACCTACCTGCGCAAGGCGGGGCCTCCCTCTTTTGTATAGATACCTTGGACTATACCCAGATACCAAACTGGGGCTTGGACTCTGGTTTACACTAGTTCAGGTCTATGCAGTGTTTGTCGCTCGCCTCTCTAGCCTCCACAACCATAGAGCATGGGTGTACAACATCTATAGTTTAAAGGTCAGGATTGGGGCTGGGCATCTGGCTTGGTTGGCCACGTGCTTGTGGAGTGCATAGGTGTTCCAAGGTTTCATATCCAACACTTCATAAATCCTAGTATGGTAAGGTCATTCTCAGCTATGTAGTTGAGTTCAAGACCAGCCTGGATCACTTGAGTCCTCCAAAAAATAAATGAATGAATAGCCAGCCATTGGGTAGGGTGGCATGCACCTATAATCCCAGCACAGGAGACGGAGAAAGGGGAGTCTCTCTGAGTTCAAGGCCAGTCTGGACTAAATAGCAAGTCTACAGATCAGCCAGATCTACAAAGGGAGACCCGGCCTCAAAAATAAATAAATAAAAGGGAACAAATAACACATGTTTGACGGTGTCAGGAGGAAATTAGCAAAAGCCAACAAGTAACTAATTAAAATGGTGAACAAATAAAACCATCAAGCCGTCAGTTTGCTGCCTCAGAACCCCCGTCACAGGCTAGGTAGGCTGCTGGATGTGTTTTCTTTTTTAAGCTTTATTTTTACTTTATGTGTATGAGCGTTGTGCTTGCTCATATGCATACAGTGTCCACGGAGGCCAGAAGGTGTCATCAGATCTTCCTGGAACTGGAGTTATACAAGGTTGTGAGTCACCAGATGGATGCTGGGAATCAACCCCAGGACCTCTGCAAGAGCAGCCAGTGCTCTTAACCTCTAAGCTGGCTCTCCAGCCCCTTTGAATGCACTAAGGACCACCCTTCCAATAACCCCAGAGATCCATCATTTCCATTGTTTTCTTTCTTTCTTTTTTAATAATTTATTTATTAGTATATGTAACTACACTGTAGCTGTCTTCAGACACACCAGAAGAGGGCATCACATCTCATCACAGATGGTTGTGAGCCACCATGTGGTTGCTAGGATTTGAACTCAGGACCTTCAGAAAAGCAGTCAGTGCTCTTAACCGCTGAGTCATCTCTCCAGCCCCAGGCCTTTTTTCTTTTCTTTTCTTTTCTTTTCTTTTCTTTTCTTTTCTTTTCTTTTCTTTTCTTTCGAGACAGGGTTTGTCTGTGTAGCCCTGGCTGTCCTGGAACTCACTTTGTAGACCAGGCTGGCCTCGAACTCAGAAATCCGCTTGCCTCTGGCTCCCAAGTGCTGGGATTAAAGGCGTGTGCCAACCCCAGGCTTGTTTTCTATGTGAAGAAGTATGTCATTCATCATTGCATGCCCAGAGAGTACAGGGTCTCCCCTACTCTTTCACAATTAAACGAGTCAACCTCCTTGGCTGCATTTAGTAATGTGGTCTAGCTGTTCAGATAGTAGATGTCAATCAAAATACCAATAGTCCTAACTCAAGTCCGTACCAGAAATTGTCTTAGTTAGGGTTCCCATTGCTCTGAAGAAACACCATGACCTAAGCAACATTCTTATAAAGGAAAACATTTCATTGAACCTGGCTTACACTTTCAGAGGTTCCTTCCATTATCATCATGGTGGGAAGCACGGCAGCATCCAGGCAGACGTGGTGCTGGAGAAGGAGCTGAGAGTTCTACATCTTGATATGAAGATAGCCAGGAGGGAACTCTCCACACTGTGCAGAGAGCTTGGGCACTAGGAGACCTCAAAGCCCTCCTACACGGTGACACACTTCCTCCAAAATGGCCACACCTATTTCAACAAGGCCACACCTCCTAATAGTGCCACGCCCCATAGGCCAAGCATATTCAAACCACCACAGGAATGGAACCCAGGACCTTATTTAGGGTAGGCAAGTGTTAAACCACTGAGTTACACTCACCGCTCAATGGCTTTTCAAGGCTCACTTCTAATCCAGTTGAGTATCTGTCCAATAGGCATAGGTCTTACAAAGGCTGCTCCAGATGAAGTATAGCCCATAAGTCTAAACACTTGTATATTTATTTTATGTATATGAGTATACTGTCCCTGTCTTCAGACACACCAAAAGAAGGCATCAGATCCCATTACAGATGGTTGTGAGCCACCATGTGATTGTTGGGAATTGAACTCAAGACCTCTGGTAGAACAGTCAGTTCTCTTAACCATTGAGCCATCTCTCCAGCTCCCATGTTGGTATTTAAACAGATTTAAAGCAGGGGTTGGAAGAGTAAGATATAGTTCAGGGAAAAAACATATACTTAGCAAGAGTTCTTGGGTTCTGTCTCTAGCATCAACAAAACAAAACTAAAATAACTAAAAGAAGAGACTTATCAGCCTCTACTTAAAACTGAAGCATGCCGGGTGGTGGTGGTGCATGCCTGTAATCCCAGCACTTTGGGAGGCAGAGGCAGGTGGATTTCTGAGTTTGAGGCCAGCCTGGTCTACAGATTGAGTTCCAGGACAGCCAGGGCTATACAGAGAAACCCTGTCTCGAAAAAACCAAAACAAACAAACAACAACAACAACAAAAAAACAACTGAAGCATGGTTTCATTCACTTTAATATAGATAGATAGTGACTTAGTCAGGGTTTCTATTCCTGCACAAACATCATGACCAAGAAGCAAGTTTGGGCCGGGCGGTGGTGGCGCACGCCTGTAATCCCAGCACTTGGGAGGCAGAGGCAGGCAGATTTCTGAGTTCGAGGCCAGCCTGGACTGCAGAGTGAGTTCCAGGACAGCCAGGGCTACACAGAGAAACCCTGTCTCAAAAAAAAAAAAAAAAAAAGAAGAAGAAGAAAAAGAAGCAAGTTGGGGAGAAAAGGCTTTATTCAGCTTACACTTCCACATTGCTGTTCATCACCAAAGGAAGTCAGGACTGGAACTAATGCAGGCAGGAAGCAGGAGCTGATGCAGAGGCCATGGAGGGATGTTTCTTACTGGCTTGCTTCCCCTGGCTTGCTCAGCTTGCTTTCTTATAGAACCCAAGACCACCAGCCCAGGGATGGCACCACCCACAAGGGGCCCTCCCCCCTTGATCACTAATTGAGAAAATGTCCTGCAGCTGGATCTCATGGAGACATTTCCTCAACGGAAGCTCCTTTTTCTGTGGTAACTCCAGCCTGTGTCAAGTTGACACACAAAACCAGCCAGTATAGATAGATAGATAGATAGATAGATAGATAGATAGATAGATAGATAGATAGTCACATCCAGTGAGTCCCTTATCTCTGACCTCTGGAAACTTGTTTACCTCTTCTCCAACCTGCCCCTCATCTTCCTCATGCCCTTTGGATAGTTCTCCATAGAGTCTTGGGGCTTTACTGGCTCCAGAAAGGATGTCCTGGGCCAGCACCAATATCCTTGGTGCTGTTGGTACTCCTCGTTGCTCCTCATCAGCCATAGTGAACAGCAGACATAAAGAGATAGGATCAGCCAGGCAGTAGTGGGGCACGCCTGTAATCCCAGCACTCTGGGAGGCAGAGGCAAGTGGATTTCTGAGTTTGAGACCAGCCTTATCTACAGAGTGAGTTCCAGGACAGCCAGGGCTACACAGAGAAACCTTGTCTCAACCCCCCTCCCAAAAAAAAAAAAAAAAAAGAGATAGGATCATGTGTCAAATTGACATGGGATGACACAAGCTTTTGGTCTGGATCTTGAAGCATAATTGCTATGAAAAGCTTAGGCCCAGACATGGTGGCACATGCCTTTAATTCCAGGAGACAGAGCCATTCAGATCTCTGAGTTCAGGGTCATTCCACAAAGCAACTTCCATGAATCCCAAGCTTAGGCAGTGAAGGAGTTGGAAAACAGAAAGCTGGTGATGATGTAAAAGAACAAGGGGGCATGTTCCAGCCCCAGCAAGCAGCAGAACTTGGCAGCTTCCACCACATGACTCTGGCTTTAGAGTCAAAAATAAAAAGGACCACTGGGACAATTGGTGCTGGTTAGCCGGAGCTAAGCAACTAGCAGTGATTAAGAAGAGATCAGCATCATAAGGTGAAATCTTCTGAGAAGTGTTTTCTGAGAGCACAAAGAAGCTGTGTTCCAGAGATAGCCAAGGTTGTACCTCGTGCTACAGCTGGACTTGGTAATGTGTAAGAATCACACAGGTGGTACTTGTTTTGGAGGATTGAAGGGGTCATGAAGAACAGCTGAGACTTGGCACTGTGAAAGGCCATAGAAGGCCATTGGTGAAGGTGCAGCCTTTCGTTGCAGTTGATAGCCCAGGCCTGAAGGGGTCATGCAAAGAAGTTGAGGTTTAGAACAATGAAGAGAGCCTATGAGAGGCTACTGGTGAAGCCTAGTTGCAGTGGAAGACCCCAGTGTATTGGAAATGCCAGTACCATGGGCTGACCACCAAGAACAGCTGCAGCAATGAGTGGAGACAACCAGAGCCTAGAGTGCTACAGAGGGCAGAGCTGGAGAAGTGACCCAAGCCCTATTCACAAAATTGTGTGTGGATCCCAGACACTGGAACAAGAAGCTGTAAAGTTGAGGTTGCCTTGGAGACCTTAAAATGTTAAAGATGCCAGAGCCACAGGATATCTGTTGAGGAAAGCTGTTAACAGGGAGCGGAAGCAGCCGAAGAGAACGAAGTCTGTTGCTGCTGAATGCCAGATCTGCCAACAGCAATCTACAAGGATAAAAGGGGTCGGAGATCTGAAGAGTGCTTAGACACCAGGCATGGAGATACAGAGGTTGGAGTTTGCCTAGCTGTCTTTTGGTCTTGCTTTTGTCCAGGATTTCCTCATTATGACACTTTGAAATGGTAATGTGTATCCTGTGATGTTGAAAGTATGTCATCTGCTTTATGATTTTGATTTTATAAGGAATTGCAGTTCAGTGTTTGGATGAATCTCAGAACTTTGAACTCTGCACTTTTAGCATTGTTGAGACTGCGATAGACTATGGGAACTTTGGAAGTTGGACTAAAGGTATTTTTCATTATACTATGGCTAGGTGTGGCCCCCATAGACGCAGGTGTTTGAACAAGGCTATGGGAGTCACAGAGTGGAATGTGGTGGTTTGAATATGCTTGGCCCAGGGACTGGCACCATTAGGAGGTGTGGCCTTATTGGAGAAAGTATATCACTGTAGGGTTGGGCTTTGAGACCCTCCTCCTAGCTGCCTTCAGCTACCTAGTCTTCTCCTGTCTGTCTTCAGATGAAGATGTAGAACTCTCAACTCCTTCAGTGCCACGCCTGCCTGGACGCTGTCATGCTTTCCCCCATGATGATGATAGACTGAACCTGTAAGTCCCAATTACTGTTGTCCTTTATAAGACTTGCCTTGGTCATGGTATCTCTTTACAGCAGTGGAAACCCTAACATAAGCTTAAAAAATTAATTTGAAAATAATTATTTAGTACACATATAATTTTATCACTAAAGACTAAAGTAGATTGGCATATTAATGAGACTATTTACTTCATTAAAATGTAAATCTTGAGCCAGTACTTGTTACTATACTAAATTTGATATCATGGAACCCACAGGATAAAAAGAGAGAACTGAATCCCATACAACCTTCCTGTCTGTGTGTACATGTGACACACAAAATGAATACTTAAAGTTAAACAATTAAAGTTTGGCTGAATGTTTGACACGGTAGGATACAGAACATTTTCAACATTTTTCCTTAGCTGAATGATATTTTAATATTATTTTATTTATTTATACATTTATCTATTAATTTGGGTTCCTTCAAGACAGAGTTTCTCCATGTAGCATTGGCTGTCCTGGAACTCACTCTGTAAACCAGGCTGGTCTTGAACCCAGAGATCTGTCTGTCTCTGCCTCCCAAGTGCTGGGATTAAAAAGTGTGTGTGTGCCACCACGGCCCAGTTATATTTTGATTTTATATTTGTCAATGCAGACAATGAAGCTTCCCCTAAACGTATAGTTCAAAATGGCAGAAGACTATTTGGGGCCATCTTGAAAACTGTTCTAACTAAACCAAAATCAAATTATACTGAACAACTTTTTTTTTTTTTTTTTTTTTGAGTCAGGGTCTCCTGCTTCCTAGGCTCACCACCTTGCTGACCTTGAACTTGCAATCTTCTGTTCTGCTCCCCAAGGCCAACATTATGCTGAGTTTCATGAATGTTTGGCAAGCACTCTACCAACTGAACTACAACCTCTAGCCCTTAATACATTTTTGTGCATTTCCTGTTAGCAATTCAAACAGCAATTTGAAAAACCAAATACCTTAACACACTACAACCTAGAGCTATAGTAATTTGATAGTTATACACTGAGGAATGACATTAGGGAAATGTTCAAAAGCCTATGGTTTCCCAAATTAAACCAAGTTTTGGCAAGAGCAGAACACTTTGTACGTACCATAGAAGCACTCCAATTCAAGACCTAGAAAAGTCTAGGACCAGAGCTGAGGTGTTGGAGAGGCATGATAGCATTTGTAGCCCAAAGTCTGGATTTTGTAGGTTTAGACCCAAGGCTACCATGAGTCACGTGATGCAACGGAGATACCTGCGTCCAGAACACCTCAGAGCCAACGTGGGCTAGACTTTCAATTAATTCCTAGTTGCCGTATATTCAGAATAGTTTTCTTGTCCAAGTTTTCATAACTCCTACATTCAGCAATACAACTCTGTGTTGGGTCTCTGTCTTAGTTAGGTTTTTACATCTGTGAACAGACACCATGACCAATGCAAGTTTTATAAAAGACAACATTTAATTGGGGTTGGCTTACAGGCTCAGAGGTTCAATCCATTGTCATCAAGGCAGAAACATGGCAGCATCCAGGCAGGCATGGTGCAGGAGGAGCTGAGAGTTCTACATCTTCATCTGAAGGCTGCTAGTAGAAGACTGACTTCTAGGTAATTAGGGTGAGGGTCTTAAGCCCACATCCACAGTGACACACCTACTACAACAAGGCCACACCTCCTAATAGGGTCACTCCCTGAACCAATCATATACAAACCATCACAGTCTCCAAACCCACAGTTTAGAAAGCTGGGGTCTAGAACACATTCAAAAGTGGCTGAGCCTCAGCTGAGAAGCAGATACCTTCCCCTACACCCCAAGACAAGAGTCTCACTATATTGCCCTGGCTAATCTGGAACTCTAGACCAGGCTGGCCCCAAACTCACAGAAATCCACCTGGCTCTGCCTCCTGAGTGCTGGGATGGAAGGCGTGTGCCACCCTGCCCAGCTGCAGATTCCTTTTTGAATGTTCTCAGGAGGCACATTTTCTTCAGTGAACTAAAGAGAACGCATGCGCCACACTGTGCAGGCTCAGCCAAGAATCCCTCCGGCTGCTCAGTACACAGCAGTGTGGACATTAATCACATTTCTCTCCATCACTATCTGACGAGGAGCTATTATTGATTGTCTCATTACTGTGAGGGGGGAAAGAGGCAAGTGTGTGATTTAAGGAAGGCAGAGTTTATTTTGACTCACAGTTCAAGGATACAGTCCCTCACGGTGGGAGACTCAAGGCATGGGAGCTGCGTCTGCAGTCAGGAAGCAAACAGCAGTGAATGCATCTCACGCCCAAACACCTTCCTCCTTACATGGCCCAGGACTTTGGGGCTGGGGAATGGTGCCTCCCACTTTTAAGCTGAATCATTCCATCTCAACCTAATCAGCATAATCCCCAATTCCCATAAGTATGCCCAGAAGCTTGTCTCCGGAGTGAGTCTAGATCCAGGAAAGTTGACCAACAACACTAAGTAAGCATCATGGTAGCTCTTATGTGATGTTTAAGAAACGAGAGATGGGGCCGGGCGGTGGTGGTGCACGCCTGTAATCCCAGTGCTTGGGAGGCAGAGGCAGGCGGATTTCTGAGTTCAAGGCCAGCCTGGTCTACAGAGTGAGTTCCAGGACAGCTAGGGCTACACAGAGAAACCCTGTCTCAAAAACAAAACAAACAAACAAAACAACAACAACAACAACAAAAAAAAAAAAAAAAAAAAAAAAAAAAAAGAAACGAGAGATGGTCAGACCTTGTTTCCTGAGCCTTTAATCCCAGCACTCAGGAGGCAAAGACAGCAGGATCTCTATGCGCCTTCTCTATACAGTGAGAGAGTGGGGGAAGGGGGAGGGAGGGGGAAAGGACGGGAAGGGAGAGGAAGAGGAAGGAAAGGGGGAGGGGAAGAGGGAGAGGAAGAGGGAGAGGGAGAGGGAGAGGGACCACACGATTTCTTCAAAACTGTGCCATCCAGTTGAAGAGAGACATTTTAGGGACAGTACAGCACACCTGGGATTTTCTGAAAAGTTCAGACAACATCCCCATTTGAGATAAATTCGACAAGTGCCAATCATGTGGTTTCTAGCCGAGACAGGCAGGGTTCACTGAGCACACCGTCTCCTTGGTGAACCATCCAGTAATGACACATGACTCCGTCCCCTTCCTCGGCTCCTGCTTTCTTGTCCCTCCCGCCTTCTTCCGATCCGTCCCTTTCTGTCTTCCCACCCTCCCCTCCTCTCGCTCCTTCCTCCATATTTTTCCTCAGAGACCAGCAAGTTTTGTCATGCCTCCGAGTGTCCACACTTGCCGTCCCTCCTCTATAGAATTTCCTCCCTCCTTTTTAGCATGGGAGATATTCAACATCAGATCTCAACCTACATGTCACCTCCTCAAGGAGGCCAGGCCTGAGCCTGGTGTCACCCCCATGACAACTGGGAAACTACTGGGTGATGTTTTAAGTTCACTGGTAGAAAAGAGTACATGCTCAGTAAATCATTGTTACTGAATGAACTGAAACTCATAAAAATACATGCCCAGCTCCAGAGGAGATAAAAACCAAAACTCTCCACTTAAGATGCTGCCCAAGGTAGCCCATTTGCCTAGCATGTAGGAGGCCCTGGTTCTATCGACACTAAGGAGGGGGAAAAGTAAAATAATTCTGATATATATGCCCTGCAGTGGAGATACACTCTTTTACGCCAGCACTTGGGAGGCAGAGGCAGGTGGATCTCTGAGTTCATGGCCAGCCTGGTCTACAGAGTAAGTTCCAGGACAGCCAGGGCTACACAGAGAAACCCTGTCTCAAAAAATGTTTTTTTTTCTGATATATAAAGTTTATTATGTTGCAGGCAGCATAATAAATGTGTCGTCTCCTCCTCTAGCACTAGTGACATCCCTCCCCACTGCCCTCTTCAGTGGGGGTCACATATCAGGCATTTGTTCCTCATTGTACTCAACTCAAACAACTCTGGGAAATTCAAAACCCCCCAAGAAAGTCTCGAGCACCGTGTTTAACTTCCCCAACCCAAACTCTCGTTTCCTCCAACGCTGCTCACTTCTCCCTGCAAGCTGGGTTTGTTTTTCCGTCTGCAGAGGCACAGTTCAACTGCCCGGAGCCTGCACTGCAAATTTTGGGCTCTGACTTGTGGCTTTGCTGTCTCCTCCAGATTCAGATGTGTACACCAGCACCCAACCGACCTCCTTCCCCTGACCCTGGAGAGTCCACTGAGGATGACTTCTGAGAGGGAATGATTTTGTCAGAGAACTCCTAAAATGTTCAACCAGGATCCTCAGTGGGAAGAGATGAGTATCGCTTTCTCTTCTATGAAAAAAAAAAAAAAAGTCCACGATTATAATAGCAAGACTCAGCAAGGTCAAAAAAAAAAAAAAAATCCTGAAGTATTTTTAGAATAAAGAAACTTCTGGATGACTAAAGATGACCAAATTGATAAAGTGTTTGTTGGGTGTCTTAGTCAGGGTTTCTATTCCTGCACAAACGTCATGACCAAGAAGCAAGTTGGGGAGGAAAGGGTTTATTCAGCTTACACCTCCACACTTCACCAAAGGAAGTCAGGACTGGGACTCAAGCAGGTCAGGAAGCAGGAGCTGATGCAGAGGCCATGGAGGGATGTTCCTTACTGGCTTGCTTCCCCTGGCTTGCTCAACTTGCTTTCTTATAAAACCCAAGACTACTAGCCCAAGGGATGGCCCCACCCACAAGGGGCCCTCCCCCCTTGGTCACTAATTGAGAAAATGCCCCACAGCTGGATCTCATGGAGGCATTTCCTCACCTAGAGCTCCTTTTTCTGTGATAACTCCAGCCTGTGTCAAGTTGACACATAACCAGCCAGGACACGGTCAGGCAGGAGGAACTGAACTCAATCCCTAGCACTTGAACTGAAGCGGGGCACAGGCCACGGCATGGGTGGCTGCACTCCCGGAGGGGAGGAGGTACAGACAGGAGAATGAGCTCCAGGCAGTGAGAGACGCTGCCTCAAAAACTAAGGTAAAGGTTAGGGATGAGCCTGGCTGGGGCAGCAAGGGACATAATATTTTTTTTATTAGAAACATGCCATCGGGGGCTGGAGAGATGGCTCAGCGGTTAAGAGCACTGACTGCTCTTCCGAAGGTCCTGAGTTCAAATCCCAGCAACCACATGGTGGCTCACTACCATCCATTATGAAATCTAATGTAATGAAATCTTCTGGTATGTCTGAAGACAGCTACAGTGTACTTAGCTATAACAAATCTTTTTTTAAAAAAATTCAGCCCCTCGCCTCTTCTTTCCTGTAAACTCTCGGAATTGCCAAAAAGTGGAGGCCATTCTCCTTTATACCACCTTGTGGGAAGCAGGGCAGAAGCCTCTCACCCAAGCTGAAGACCCGGGTATTGTCCGTTTTTCCTTTTATTTCTCAGCTCTCTCTCTCTCTCTCTCTCTCTCTCTATATATATATATATATATATATATATATATATATATATATATATATATAATTTGGTTTTTTTTTTTTTTTTTTTTTTTTTTTTTTTTTGGTTTTTTCGAGACAGGGTTTCTCTGTGTAGTCCTGGCTGTCCTGGAACTCACTTGGTAGACCAGGCTGGCCTCGAACTCAGAAATCCACCTGCCTCTGCCTCCTAAGTGCTGGGATTAAAGGCGTGCGCCACCACGCCCGGCATTATAATTTGGTTTTTTGAGACAGGGTTTCTCTGTGTAGCCCTGGCTGTCCTGGAATAATTTACCCTGTAGACCAGGCTGTCCTCGAACTCAGAGATCTGCCTGCCTCTGCCTTCCAAGTGCTGGGATTAAAGCACTGCCCGGCTGCCATGTCTCTTCTTTTTTTTTTTGGGGGGGGGTGGTTTTTTCGAGACAGGGTTTCTCTGTATAGCCTTGGCTGTCCTGGAACTCACTCTGTAGACCAGGCTGGCCTCGAACTCAGAAATCCGCCTGCCTCTGCCTCCCAGAGTGCTGGGATTACAGGCGTGTGCCACCACCGCCCGGCCCCATGTCTCTTCTTGATGCCCGGTCATTTACATCTCGGAGTCTCTGTGTTGGGTTCTTTTCCTTCGGAACCCCCGCCTTCATACTGCTTGGGATCAGGTCGTCATGACTCACGGGCAGCTCGCTGAGGACCTACAGCCACTGCCTCGCCTCTCTCTCCTCTAGTCTGTGCTTCACCGGCCCCCTCTCTCCATGCTCGCCCGGTTATCATCCCCAGTTGCAGATCTGGTCATGGTTGGTGTTTCCTGTTGAGGAAACACAGTTCGCATTTCCAGCCCCTCCCCGGCTGCGCCCCATCTCTCTTCCCACCCACTTCCAGCCTCACCGCAACATCTGGAAGTTCGCCGCCTTCCAGGGTGCTCCCATTAGCCTCCCCATCTACCCACAATCGCCCCTGCTGTCAGGGAGAGATCACGTGGCTTGGTCTCTGGTGAACCCTGTTTACAAGTGCTGTTCCTTGTTATTATAGTAGCTTCCTTTCCACGGAGTCCTGGCTTGGGCAAGGAATTATTAGATCAGGCTACAGTTGTTCTTCATTCTTCTAGAAAAATCTCTCTCCCTCCCCCAAGAGCTGATGGGGTGTCAGAAGTCCTGAGAAAGACATATCCTGCAGGGAAAATGGGGTGTGCCGACTGTGTTTCCTCTCTCTACATTTTATGCATCAACTAATGCTGTATGTAGTAGGGTGGATTGTCTTTTCATCTTTTTAAAGAATATGTGTTAATATTGTGTGTGTGTGTGCACATGCGCACGCTCCTGGGGGTGTGTATGTATGTATATATATATACATATATATATGTATATATATATACATATATAATGTGTGTATATATTCCTGCATGCATATATATATATGCATGTATATATGCATATATATGTATGTATATATATATGCATGTATATATGCATATGTATGTATGTATATGTTCCTGTATGCAGGAACCCGTGGAGGTCACAAGAAGCACCAGATCGCCTGAAATTGGAGGTATACACAATTACAAGCTGTCATGTGGGTTCTGGGAACTGACCCCAGTTCCTCTGCCAAGAACACTAAGTACTCTTTCTTTGTGTAGCCCTGGCTGTCCTGGAACTCACTCTATAGACCAGACTGGCCTCAAACTCACAAAGGTCCTCCAGCCTCTGCCTCCAAGGGCTGGGATTACAACCACCTGGCAAACCCTAAGCACTCTGAACCACTGAGTGCGTCTCCAGCCCCATGTGTCACGTTTCCGTGATCTCATGTCTGAATCCTCTGTTAGAACTCTTTTTTTGGGAGGCAGAGGCAGGCAGATTTCTGAGTTTGAGGCCAGCCTGGTCTACAGAGTGAGTTCCAGGACAGCCAGGGCTATACAGAGAAACCCTGTCTCAAAAAAAAACCAAAAAAAAAAAAAAGAAAAAAAAAAAAAAGAGTTGTTGGCAATCAGTGTGACAGAAGCTGTGGAGACCAGTGGAGACTCTGTTGAAGTCAAACCTGAGGTGAGAGAGCAACAGCTAGAGCGAGAGTGAGAGCATTTCATGATCAACACTGCTCAATTTTCTAAAACTGAGGGTTGTTTGTTTGTTTGCTTGTTTGTTTGTTTGTTTGCTTGTCTGGGTCTTTGGAGGTGAGATGGGGAGTCTCAATCAGGCTGGCCTTGAACTTCCTCTTCCCTCTTCCCTCTCCCTCCCAAGCACTGTGATTGCAACCATGTCTGACAAGAATTTTCTTTTTAATGCTCATCTTTTAGATTAGAAAAAGAAACGTTAAAGCTTCCATTCAACCCCCTTTGCAGCTTAATTCATACAGAACATCCACAAGTGTTATTCTGAAGCTGATGGATTTACTTTAATTTTATGTCTCATTTTCTTCCATCCCAACGGCCCAGATGCGGATCAGTAAAGACAAGGCGTACCTCAGGGTAGCTACTTTCCAGAATTTGCATACGTCTTCGATATGAATAACTTTTTTTTTTTCAGACTCCCAAAACGTTCAGCTTGAAACAGGAGAAGCCCATATGTAGCAGTCTGAGAGAATAATTTTGACAAAAGCACAGGGGGGAGAGAGTGCGGGAGTGTGGAACTTCAAAGACAACTCAATTACCAATCACAATTTCAAAACATATCAATGGAAAGAGAAGAAAAGTGCACTGGCCAGCACCGCTGAGAGGTAGCAGGAACACAGACAGGCCTACCCCCACCCTCCCAGCCTGCAGCTCTCCCTCAGCTCAGCCCAGCCCCCTCCCTTGCACATGGGAAGAATCCGGTACTTGTTTGCTAAGTGCATAGGGATGAAATCAGCATTCCTAAGGCGTTCCAGGAGGCCAGTTGTGTTGGTACACAACTGTAAGTCATCACAATTAGAGGCCAGCAGGGGCTACATAGCCAGTTCAAGGCCAGCCTAGGCTGCATAGTGAGACTGTATCTCAGAAAACAAAATAAATCCGGCCATGTAGCTCGCTGGTAATTGGCTGTCAAATGTGCGGCAGGCCTCCTGGGACTGGGTTGGTTGCCTTCACCGGGTCCTTTGTGTAAGGAATTTTTGTTTGGTCATCTTCTGTCTATCTTTTGCCCTGGCTGACTCATTCCTGTTCCCTCAAGGCGATTGTTTTGAGCTATTAGTCACCTTGGTGGCTTTCTTTGAGCTCATCCCCAGGCACAATAATACCCTTCCTGCAAACCCACAGAGGTTAAAGCTGGAGGCAAGCTCCATCAGACAATCCAGAGACAGAGAACATAACATAACCCCTTCTATGAGTCTCTAAAACAAACTAGGAAAAACTTAGCAGTTGTGCCCCCAAGGAGTAAATAAGCAAGTCAATGGGTCTAGTGGTACCCTTAAATCTTTAAAGAATACCTTTAAAGGGGCTGGAGAGAAGGCTCAGCAGTTAAGAGCACTGGTTGCTCTTCCAGAGGTCCTGAGTTCAATTCCCAGCAACCACATGGTGGCTCACAACCATCTGTAATGAGATCTGATGCCCTCTTCTGGTGTGTCTGAAGATAGCTACAGTGTACTCATATACATAAAATAAATAAATCTTAAAAAAAAATAAGCAAACTACATACATAGTGTTCCATGAAGGAAGCCAAAGCATGGAAAAAGAAATCATCCATAGTCCAGTGCCTCCTCAAGCCTTACCTCTGGGGAAAGCATTAAAATATTACAGCTATTACAGCTATTGGGATCGTTCCTTGATAAACAAAATCATAGTTTACAATGTAGAAAAGAGAGGTTATATTGGCTTGGAAGGTAAGCGCTCAGTTTACATAATCACAGAAAATAAGTAAGCAATATTCACATAAAGCAGATGAGACCAATACATTTTAAGTTTCTTTTGCCTCTTTCAAATGTGTACGTGTGCGTGTGTATGTGTGTGCGTGTGTGTGTGTGTGTGTGTGTGTGTGTGTATGTGCATGTGTGAATTTATGTGCACCACATTTGTTCAGGAGTCCAGAGAGTTTAGAAGAAGGTGTCTGATCCCACTTGAACTGGAGTTAGAGGCAGTCGGCAGCTGCTGTGTGGACGCTGGGAACTGGGTCCTCTACGAGAGCAATCAGCTCTTAACTGCCCTGCAGCTCCCTTAAAGTGGCTTTTGAGTCTTTTTTAAAAACTCTTTCAATGGTTTTCCCAACAAGATGATGCAGAAAGTTGTATTTCATCCGCAGCATCACGAAGCATTCCTAAACAGAGTCAATGGAGTCAAGATGGTTTGAAGTTCAAGGGCACCCCTGGCCGAATAGTGACCCTGAGCCTCTCCCGAGGCGTGGGGTTTGCGTTGGGACGAATCCCAGGCTAGCAGTATTAAGGTATGAGAAGGAACCAATGCTCAACTCGAGGTACAGGGCCAGGTCTTGGGACTGGATTTGCTGCTTCCATTGTGAATTATTCTAAAGTTGAGTTTGGCTGTCTTCATCCACTGCTGGGTTATTCTCAGCACCTGCCCTCTCACACGTGCTCTCTGAGTGACCCTGTCTGCCACACCATGATGCAGCCACACATAGGCAGGGCGGCCCAGCCTTGACACCTCCATTCCTAGAACTATGAGCTTAAAAAACAAAAAACAAAAAAAAACAAAAAAGAAACCTTTTTCTTCCTTTCCTTTTGTTTGTTGTTTTTGGTTTTGTTGTTGTTTTCGCTTTTTGTTTGTTTGTTTTTGAGACAGGGTTTCTCTGTGTAGGCCTGGCTGTCATGGAACTTGCTCTGTAGACCAGGCTGGCCTTGAACTCAAGAGACCTGCCTGTCTCTGCCTCCTCAGTGCTGGGATTAAAGGTGTGCACCACCATGGCCTGGCTAATCTCTTTTTTATTTTACTATACCCAACCTCTTTTATTATGTTTTATTATGTGTTTTATTATAATATAGTGTTTTATTATAATGACACAAAACAGCTCTGACACAGAGAAACTGACAAAGCTATAACCAGACTCAGGAACGAGATGGTTACTTTTGAGAATCAGAAGCAAAAAAAAAAAAAAAAAGAGCCACGGGAGGCAGAAACTGGAACATAGAAGTGTGGATCTTAAAACAGACCGTGGAGACTGAGAGTCTTGCCTTCTCTTCGAGGACGGTAAGTAAATGTGCTCTAGATCAAATTAGACTCCCTGGAGAAGCCAGAGGCTAGAGCACTGAATTGTCCTTCTCTGCCCTCTGCCCTCCATTACCGCCTCCGAATCCCACTCCCTGGTCTCTGCTTGGTTTCTGAGGGTCCTTCTATAAGGGGAGGGCATTGTGGCATCCCCAGGGCTTCCCAACCTCTCTTCCTCAATCCCAGCTCTGTTTAATTATGCCATGCCTCCTTTTCTGCAGCCTGTTGTTTGATAAAGGTCTGTAGTAGTGAATGCTTACAAGTTCAAAGCAGAACCAAGAGATTTGACTAAATCCATAGAAAAGTCTGTGTCATTGCCTTTGGGTCTCGTTGCTGTGAACAGATACCATGAACGCAGCAAAGGACAACATTTAATTTGGGCTGGTTTACAGTTTCAGAGGGCCAGTCCATCATCATCATGGCAGGAAGCATGGTAGCGTGCAGGCAGATCACGGTGCTGGAGAAGGAGCTGAGAGTTCTCCATCGTCAGGCAGCAGAAGGAGCTGGTGTCACTGGACCAAGCTTGAGCATAGGAGACCTCAAACCCCGCCCCTATAATGACGCACTTCCTCCAACAAGACCACGCCCACTCTAACAAGGCCACACCTTCTAATAGTGCCACTTCCTATGGGCCAAGCATCCAAATACATGAGACTGTAGGTACTATACCTATTCAAACCACCACAGTCATTACGGCTATGATATAAATAAACAAAATAGTCTTTTTTTTTTTTTTTTTTTTTTGGTTTTTCGAGACAGGGTTTCTCTGTGTGTTGTTCTTGCTATCCTGGAACTCACTCTGTAGACCAGGCTGGCCTCGAACTCAAAAATCCTGCCTCTACTTCCCAAATGCTGGGATTACAGGCGTGCGCCACCATGCCCGGTCAAAATAGTCTTTTTTAGAGATGGTTCTGCAATTTATATACGCTCTCGGAGAGGACATGAGTCCAGTTCTCACCAAGAGGCTCACAGCTTCCTATAACTTCAGCTCCAGGGAAATCAAGGGCCTCCCCTGGCCCCTTCAGCTACTGCACTCACATGCATATATCCACATATATGCATAGTACATATACATACCTACATACATACAATAATTTAAAGTAAAATCTTAAGAAAAAGGAATTTCCTAAATCCTTTCCTTTTTTTTTTTTTTTTTTTTTTTTTTTTTTTTTTTTTTTTGGTTTTTTTCGAGACAGGGTTTCTCTGTGTAGCCCTGGCTGTCCTGGAACTCTGTAGACCAGGCTGGCCTTGAACTCGGATATCTGCTTTCCTCTGCCTCCCAAGTGCTGGGATTACAGGCGTGCGCCATCACCGTCCGGCAATCCTTTACTTTATATAGCTCAAAATCATGTGGTTTTATTTAGTGTTTTGACTTTTGTATACAAACTGGTTTTCATCCAGTTTCAAATTTCCTTTATATGGTGGGGTTCTATAGAAACTTTTATGCAGTTACTCAAAGGTCCAGTTTCTCAGCAAGCACTTCCAGGTTTTGAGACAGTCAATGTGTATAATTTTTTCCTTAAATGTAACCTTCTAATGGGCTGGAGAGATAGCTACTCTTCCAGAGGTCCTGAGTTCAATTCCCAGCAACCACATGGTGGCTCACAACCACATGGTGGCTCACAACCATCTGTAATGGGATCTGATGCCCTCTTCCGGTGTGTCTGAAGACAGCTACAGTGTACTCATATACATAAAATAAATAAAATCTTTAAAAATATATATAACCTTCTGAGAGGCCTTTCCCCTCCTGTCTTAGTTTGATCTTACAGTTCTCTAAGCCTGTGATGTACTAATAATGCCTGTGGTTTCTTTCTTTCTGTCTGTCTGTCTGTCTGTCTGTAGAAAAATGTAAGTAGAAATAAACTTTCTGAGTGCTCAAGATCTGAAAAAAAATTATTTTTTAATTATGGGGGAGGGTATGGGGCAGGTGTGTGTGTGTGTGTGTGTGTGTATGTGTGTGTGTGTGTGTGTGTGTGCAACGTCCATGAATGTAGGTGCACACAGAAGCCAGAAGAGAGTGACAGGTGCGTAGGAGCTGGAGTTACTACACATGTCTCTTAGCTGCCGGGTGGCTTCTGGAAACCAAACCGGAGTCCGCTGGAAGAACAGCCGGTGCTCTTAACCACTGAGCCACCTCTCCAGTCCCTAACCACCAACTTTAGAATCACACGGCCTATTAGCGGTGCTGCAGAGCGCACCTCTGACATATGCGTGATGATAGTGACAGTTTCCTAAGCTGTCTTTTTAGGGACTTAAAACACTGGAAATCACCAAACCTTTTCTTAGGTCTGTGGGTGTCAGATTCAGTGGGTGACTTTTTGACATCAGTGAAGTCTGCTGCAAGTCTCCTCTCACCGTCTGGCATATTACACAACAGATGGGGCAGGTTTGGTTCAGAAAAAAAAAAAATGTAGATTGATTTCTTAATTCTTGTCTAGGTACAGCTTACTTCTTCTTGGAGTCTGACGTCCCAAAGCATCCGCCACAGGTACTACTATTGTGTTTGGTTTTGTTTATTCCTGACAGAGTCTCCTGACATTCCCCAGACTGGCCTGAAAAGATGCACCCACATCATTTCAATACCCCATCCCTCCTGCTAAATCCCAGCAGAAAGAGTGTGCCTGAGCACAAAGCAGAGTCATCCGTCCTAGTCAAAGCTCTTACCATAACAAGACTGTTGAAATGATGAGTAATCAAAAGAAGACGCTCACTCCTACATATGGCCCCTGCTCCAGGAGATGTATACCTCTGAATCCTGCGGCCCGGAGAACTTCCCCCAATGCCACAGGACTTGTGTCATTTCCTTTATGTTCCTTGTGTTAAGTGTGATGGCCTGTGCTGGTGGGTGACTTCTGCTGCTGCCTCCCTGTCCCCCTGCTGAGTCTTACAGGCTGACCAATAGGATTGCCTCTCACTGGCTTTGGCTAATTGGACTTGCCAGAAGGCAACAGAGAGGTTGGTATCCAGCGGAGGCTGCATGTTTATACCTGTGGCTTTCTCTCAGTGTGGTTGCTGTGGGTGGAACGCTCGAGGAGACGCCCTGGCCCCCAGTTTGCTGCAGATGATCTAGAAACACTTTTTATTACACTCCTCTATCAGCAAAGAAGCCAAAAAGCACGTTATGTTCCTGATCAAGGACAGCAAAAAAAAAAAACGTCATCGCCACCATCTTGTCTTGGGGCAAAGTCAACTCCTTCTGTTAGGACACGGTTTTTGTTTGACAGTTCACAATCACACTTATGTCTAGAATTGGATCTAGTGCTCAGGAAAGACCTAGAATCATCAGTAACATATGAATATCAAGGAGCAGAATGTAAGTAGCAAGCCCTGCACCGGAGAAGTCCCGAGTGTCTTGGGATCTATGGGGACATTTTTTGGAAGGGGACAGATAGTACCTGTATCTGGCCCTGATGATCAGCAGTCTATGGATTGTAGAGGCAATTGAAACCATGTTTTGGCTTTTACCTTAATTTAATTCCTGGGTGACTTATAAAGCTGCCAATTCTAAGTGGGATCAGATTGTGAAGAGCATGGAAACGAGTTTCAGGCTGCATCACACGAAGCCTGACCATCGGACTCCACGGAGGAAACGAACCTGGCAAACAGATGTACCCATACACCAACCCTGTCACCCTTCTTACTGATGATTCTTTTTTTTCCACTTGAAAAGAGGCTCAGGGCTGTTAGAGAGGCATAATGGAGTGTGCCTGGAGGTCCTGGGTCACGAGTCTACGTAAGGTCAATTGCTCGCTATAGAAACACTCAGTCGCCTTCATCGGAAAGCGTAAATGGTATCTTGGTGGGATGGAGCCTTGAACCTCGCCCATTGTGAGTCACCCCGCGGCCAGCGTGATGTCTCAGCAGTGAAAGACACTTGGGTCCAGTTCCTGGAACTGACCTAAGCGGGGCAGGTGAGAACCGACTCTACGAGGCTGCCCTTTGATCTCCGCAAAGCGCCCTGGCACGCTCCCCCACCCACATCGCTCCGCTGCTTCTGCGCCCTGGCACGCTCCCCCACCCACTTCGGCTCCGCTGCTTCTGTGCCCGGCTTCATTTCTACTCACACAGAACAGGGCAGGGCTCCTTGGGAAGGAGGATCTTAGAGTCCATGTTCTGGAGGAAAGCCAGCTAACTTTTATGGCTGCTTTGGGAAGAAAGGTCAAGGGGGAATTCTTTTTTTGTTTCTGTGACAACTCCAGAGTTCTTTCTGGTTTCTAGATCTCTCGACATACACCTGAGGCCTTATGGGGACTTCCCAGAAGCCACTTAATACAGGAAGCAAAGAGCAGGACTGATGTATTATCAGATCTGTGGGCTAGGATGGAATCTTCCCCAAACGAGCTGCTGGGCTACATCCCGTTCAGGAAAGGCCTGAGAGTGAGAACTTCAGGTTCAATTCATTGCAAGAACAGCAAAGGGTTTTGGAGACACATAAATTAAAGGAGGAAACTGAAAGAATAATCCTAAGTAGCCGTCACTTGAACCCTGGGTTTGTTTATTTATTTATTATCTTTTTTTTTTTTTTTTTTTTCCGAGACAGGGTTTCTCTGTACAGCCCTAGCTGTCCTGGAACTCACTCTGTAGCCCAGGCTGGCCTCGAACTCAGAAATCCGTCTGCCTCTGCCTCCCAAATGTTGGGATTACAGGCGTGCGCCACCACCGTCAGGCTATTTTTTAATTTTTTAAAAGATTTATTTATTTTATTTATTCTGAGTACACTGTACCTATCTTCAAACACACCAGAAGAGGGCATCAGATCCCATTACAGATGGTTGTACTTACAACTCAGGACCTCTGGAAGAGCGGTCGGTTCTCTTAACCACTGAGCCACCTCTCCAGCCCCAAAACCTGGTTTTTAATGGTTTCTCACACAGTAAGTCTGCAACAGAGGTTTGGAGAGATGAGGCCCAGAGCAGGCAGACCCTGCTCCCTGTCTGCATCATCCTGGCCCATATTGACAACCTGGGCCTCCGCCTGGGTCCTGGTTGTAAGTAGAACTGAGTAACTTAACACACTTGACCCTTTCTTGAACCCAGGATCACTCTCACCCCACCCATGAGCCCTATGTGATGGGGTGTTATTAGAACTTGACACGTTTGACTTTTATGTCCTTCTCAGACTGAATAATATGCAGAAACTAGTTACCATAACACCATGGAGTTACAGTGAGCAAAATCGAACCCGTGGGTAATCCTCAGGAGCAACTGACTCATCCCCTAAATAAACTGCAGGCAGCAAAGGGTTTTGGAGAAACACATAGATTAAAAGAAGTCTAGGAAACAGAATAATCCCAGGTGACCTTTACTTGAACCCTGGTTTTTAATTTACAATTTTTAAATTTAAGCTAAAAAACTATAGGCAGATTGCAATGTAATCAGGAACAGGGTAGTTCGTGACCTTAAAGTCATACCAAAGTCATCTCTTTGGAAAGTGTGGTATTGGTATTTTGTTTGTTTTAAAGTTGCATGTTGAAATGTTTCCTGATGAAATAAGCTGGTAGCTGGCTTCTTTTCCCCTCAGAATAATTCAAAAGAAGGGGGAAAGGATACTGGCATGTGTAAGAGAGACGAGCCACACCGGGGGTGGGGGGGGGTGGGGGGGTGGGGGGTGGGTGGAGGAAGCCCTGCACGGGGCACATGTTTCATACTAACCTAGTTTATTTGGAATTTTCTAGAGGAAAAAAGAGAAATTTTTAAACATCTTTAGTAAAGTGTGAGAGTCCAAAATATCATAGAGGAAAACTTCATGAAGAGATCTGGATGCCGGGCCTAGGGACAGGACCCTGGGGTTAGGCTGGAGATGGAGACCCTCAGGAACAGTGAAGTTCTGGGATGGAGACCAGCTCTAGCCTGCGCCACCTCCTCCTTTTTTTTTTCTTTTTTCTTTTCTTTTCTTTTTTTCTTTTCGTTTTTCTTTTTCTTTCTTTTTCTTTTCTTTTCTTTTCTTTTTTTTTTTTTTTTTTTTTTGAGACAGGGTTTTCTGTGTTTCCCTGGCTGTCCTGGAGCTCACTCTGTAGACCAGGCTGGCCTCAAACTCAGAGATCTACCTGCCTCTGCCTCCCGAGTGCTGGGGTCAAAGGCACTCACCGCCCCCCACCCCATGCCTAGCTGTGTTTATTCAATTTTTTTTTTTTTTTTTTGGCTTTTTTGAGACAGGGTTTCTCTGTGTGGTCCTGGCTGTCCTGGAACTCACTCTGTAGACCAGGCTGGCCTTGAACTCAGAAATCCTCCTGCCTCTGCCTCCCAAGTGCAGGGATTACAGGCGTGCGCCACCACGCCCGGCGTTTATTCAAATTTTAACCTCTGTAGTTGGACACTCTGGTTTAGAGGAATTGTCTGTGGGCCCTCCATAATTATTTTTTTTAAGATTTATTTATTTATTATTGAAAGGATAAAAAAAATATAGCTCTAACTCCAGCCTCCTAAGAAGCCCTAAACAACTCAAATTCCAGACCCTGCTCTTTGTTAGAAACTAGATTAAAAAGGCCTTGAGTATGTAATCCAGGCCCCATAAGAAAAAAATGAGCTAACTAGTTGCTATCTGGCTTCTATAGAAAGCTGATTGGTCCTAGGAGTGCAGGCTTGGATAATTTAAACTGATTGGCTTAGAAGCAATGGAGTGATACAAATCGATTGGCTTGCGATGTGCTTTGTTATGAACCTATAAAAGCTGTTCCAATTCTGCACTCAGGGTCCACAGCCCTCTCTCTACCCCTGTGTGGTAAGACTGTGAACCCCAGAGACTCTGGAATTAAAATCCTCCTGCTATTGCATCAAGACCATTTCTCGTGAATGATTGGGGTGACGCCTTCCAAGGCATGGGGCGCTGGGGTGCCCCCGTTTTTCTTTCGGGTCTTACAATTATATGTAAGTACACTGTAGCGGTCTTCAGACACACTCGAAGAGGGTGTCAGATCTCATTACAGTTGGTTGTGAGCCACTATGGGGTTGCTGGGATTTGAACTCACAACCTCCGGAAGAGTGGTCAGTGCTCTTAACCACTGAGCCATCTCTCCAGCCCTGGGTCCTCCATCTTTCAAAATGTTCTTAGTGCCCTCTAGAAATCTCCACTTTCTGCTTTTCTTTTTCCTAGGGTACTGTGTAATGAGATGAAACTCTGAATAGAGTCCTTCCCACAAAATTCACACTCAGTTGCTTCTTTGGGAAACAGACACCGGCAGAGGAGATCAGAATTAAACAGTCTAGACAAGGAAGAGAAAGAAAATCTATTTCCAGTTCTATTTTATTAGAGGTGACTTGTTAGTCAGATGACACGTTAAAATTACCCAGAATAAAAAAAGAAGGAGTCATTTTAAGATTCCCTTCCTTGTCCTTTAGCACTTCACGAAGGGATTGCATCTGCCACTAGATGTCCGGTGGTCTCCACGGGGCCAGAGATGCAGACCGTTGTCTCCAGTGCTTGGCGAAGGTAGACGCGTCGTTTCTATCCTGGTATGATGGGCCCTATGGGTGACGCCCCCATCGCCTGCAAAAGCTCTTACGGGCTACGTTCTGCCGCTACTGCTGGCTTACAGGGGACATCAGCACTCCGCTGCACACGACTCCCTCAGCCAAGTAGGACAGGCTAGGGACTAGGCACTCATGCCCTTGCTAGTGGGTGACTGACGACAGCACATGCCTCTCTCTCTTGCCTTCTCCTTCCGACAGTTGTCAGAAGAAATAGCCAAGGAAAAGGATCGTAAACATGAAGCTTCACAAAAGCAATAAATGAGCTTTCAAAGATGATCCATTTCCCAAAGCTATAGCCTGGGCAAAAGTCACTGGCAGGGGGCTCTCTTCTCCTGTGCGTCCCGTGGTATTTTGATTCACCTGACTGCTCCTCTGTTCTCAGTCACCTTGTAATTCAGACTTGAAGGCAGAAGCCTGCATTACACCACTGGGACCAGATGGACCAAATGTGAAAGCTGTTCTGGGGGAAATAAAGGCCCATTTGCCTGGCCCCAGGAAACTTTCTGGAAGACATGTTCACGCCTTTGTATCACCTGCTTCTGAAGGGTGGAGGCCACTTCCTACTTGTGTTTGTGGAAAACACTGGAAGGAGATTATAATAAACTTTCATCGCCTGTGGCTGGGATAACAAGGGACAGTGAGTAGACAAAGACGTCTAGAGGTGACGAAGTCAGAGAAGGACACACTTCAAGGTATTCCAGGAGCCTTAGAAAGCCCTGGGCATGCACAGAGCTGAACTCATGCTCAGAAAAGGCCAGAGAAGCCTGTGCTCCCCATGCTCCCCGTGCTCCCTGGCCTTCAGGCTGGGCCTGGCTGAGTACTGAGGTGGTGCCAGGCCACATCACCAATCTGAAAGGGACTCTCTGCTGCATTTTGCTTGTTTTGCTCCACATATAATCGGAAAGTTCTGCCGATTCTGGTCTGCAAATCTAATGGGAGAGATTCCAGTAGCCGCACAGGACAAAGACTATTCTTCTAAAATGAGTTCAATTGCTGGACGCTGCGTGCTGCTGTCTCAACGACCCTAGAGCTTTGGCAGGAGGATTGCTGGAGCTCAGGAGTTTGAGGCCCGTGTGGAAGGCACAATAGGACCCTATGAGAAAAGAGAGTTCAGAAAACTCACTTAGACACAAAGCAGCGACAGTTTGGGGGAGAAATCCAGAGAAAGAACACAATCCTTTTCAAAATGTCCCAGTTCTCAGTTTTAAAAAAAAGGTGAGGAATGTCCATACATGGGGGAAAAGTAATGGTTAACACTTGCTTTGGGGAAGACTTACAGGCTAAAAACTTTAATATTTTCAAACAGTTAAATCATTCAGAAGACCCCAAGGAGTTAAAGAGAGCAATGTGTAAATAAACAGAAATGATGAAAAGGGAAACAGAACAGAAAAATTAGAAGTAAAAGAACAACAGCAAATTTTGACCAGAAGGTTTGAAAAGGAGAAGAAAGAAGAGGAGGAAGGGCAGGAAGAAGAGGGAAAGAGGGGAGAGGGGGAAAGGAGGAAGAGGAGAGGGGAGGAAGAAAGGAGGAGGGAACAGGGAGAAGGGTCAGGAAGTCAAGGTTATCCTCAGCTGTGATACCCGGGAATTGTGAAGCCAAGAACACTAAATTTTGTTGTTTTGTTTTTTTTTTTAAAAAAAGTTCTCGGGCTGGAGAGCTGGGTCAGGGGTTAAGAGCACTGACTGTGCTTCCAGAGGTCCTGAGTTCAATTCCCAGCAACCACATGGTGGCTCACAACCATCTGCACTGCTATCCAATTCCCTCTTGACAGCAACAGTGTACTCATACACATAAAATAAATAAGTAAATCTGAAAATCAAAGCTCTCAATAAAACTGCCACATCAACTGAGCCTTAAAACAGGAGCTGGAGAGATGACTCCGAGGTTAAGAGCGCTGTCTGCTCTTCCAGAGGTCCTGAGTTCTATTCCCAGCAGCCACGGGGTGGCTCACAACCATCTATAATGGGATCTGACGCCCTCTTCTGGCCGGCAGGTGTACATGCACGTCTGGCAGAACGGGGTATACATAATGAGTAAGTCTCTTTTTAAAAATGAGCCGGGGAGGTGGCTTAGCGATCAAGGACACCAACGTGTCCTTCCCGCACCCACGCGCGGTTCACAGTTATCTGAACTCCAGCTCCAGTGGATCTGAAGACTTCTTCTGGCCCCCAACAGGGACCCATACATACGTGTCTATGTATCTGTGGGCAAGCCTTAAATTCTAGTGCTAAGTATTCCCTTCTCGTTTCTCCTTTCCTTTTTAAAATTTCTATTTAGGGGCTAAAGTGATAGCTAGGTGATTAAGAACTGCAGTGGCAGCTGGGTGGTGGCGGCGCACGCCTTTAATCCCAGCACTTGGGAGGCAGAGGCAGGTGGATTTCTGAGTTCAAGGCCAGCCTGGTCTACAGAGTCAGCCAGGACAGCCAGGGCTACACAGAGAGACCCTGTCTCGAAAAAACAAAAAACAAACAACAAACAACAACAACAACAAACTGCAGTGGCTAGCCCTGGTCTTGTATTTTGATGCTAATTCTACTCCTGGGAGGGGCTGCAGATGAGGAGTTAATCACATACACTGCTGCCTTGCAAGCCTTCTCCCACCTTAACTTTTCAAATACAGGCTGGAACCGGTGATTGCGTGGGAGGAGGGAAGGTGGAGCTGAAAAATTTTCGGGGAGAAGGGAGGAGGAGGGGGGGTCGACAGAGGAGGAGGTGGAGAGCACCCATTCTTCCAGTATGATTTCTCTGAAGTATGCTTTGCCTGAGCAGTCAGGCCACTGTCCCAGGAGGCTTCTTTCTAAGAATTACCGCCGGGCCAGGCGTGGTGGCGCATGCCTGTAATCCCAGCACTTGGGAGGCAGAGGCAGGTGGATTTCTGAGTTCGAGGCCAGCCTGGTCTACAGAGTGAGCTCCAGGACAGCCAGGACTACACAGAGAAACCCTGTCTCGAAAAACCAAAAAAAAAAAAAAAAAAAAAAAAGAATTACTGCTGGAAGCCGGGGGTGGTGGTGCACGCCTGTAATCCCAGCACTTGGGAGGCAGAGGCAGGCGGATTTCTAAATTCAAGGCTAGCCTGGTCTACAGAATGAGTTCCAGGACAGCCAGGGCTACACAGAGAAACCCTGTCTCAGAAAAACAACAATAAAAAACCCCAAAATTCCAAAAACCCAAACATAATTTATTCTTTTTTTAAATATTTATTTGTGTTTTTGTTTTTGTTTTAAGATTTACTTATTTTATTTTATTTATATGAGTACACTGTAACTGTCTTCAGACACACCAGAAGAGGGAGGGCATCAGATCCCATTACAGATGGTTGTGAGGCACCATGTGGTTGCTGGGATTTAAACTCAGGACCTTTGGAAGAGCAGACAGTGCTCTTAACCTGCTGAGCCATCTCTCCAGCCCCCATAATTTATTCTTATTTTACGTGCATGGGTTTTGTTCCTGCATGTCTGACAGGGTACGGGTGCTAAACTCCCTGGAACTGCAGTTTCAGACCGCTGTGAGCCACCATGTGGTTGCTGAGACTTGAACTCAGGACCTCTGGAAGAGCAAGCAGTCGGTGCTCTTCACCGCTGAGCCACCTCTCCAGACCTCAGACACTTTTTTCGTTGTGGCTGTTGTCTTTTCTTTTGTGTGTGTTTGGTTTTGTTGGTGGCGGCTCCGTGAGCTCAGGTGGCCTGACGCTTGTTCCTCAGCCTTCGGAGAGCTGAGAGCTAGCACGCGGCCGGGACTCACTCGGGCTTTTGTTTTCAAATCCAAAAAAAAAAAAAAAAAAACCAAAACAAAACAAAACAAAAAAAAAAAAAAAAAGAAAAGAAAAGAAAAGAAAAAAACAAGAATTACCAGCATCAAGAATTTAATAGACTAAATAAAATATGAGCAGAATGTTGGCAGATAATTTAAATGGGATCATCATTCCAATCTCACGGACAAAAAAAAAAAAAAAAAAAGAGCTTTCAGGGTAACATTCAGGGCATCACAAAAATCCAACATTTAAGCATCATCATTTGTATTAGTTTCTTTTCATAGTGCTGTGACTGAAAAAACAAGAGCAGGTCAGGGAGGGCGGGGCATGTTGGGTCTCAGTTTTCTGGTCATGGTTTTCTGGTCACGGGTGGGGAATATTTGAGGAGAGGAGGCTACTTCTTCACATCTAGACCAGCCAGGCAGTGCATGCATTCTCGAGCGATGCACCTGCCATGGTGCACGTGTGGAGGTCAGAGGCCACCCCAGTGATGTTAGTTTCCTCCTCCTCCTTTTATACGGGTCCCAGGGATCAACTCACGTCGTTGATCTTGTGTGAGAGGTGGGCACTTTCTTACTGAGCCTTCTCACCAGCCCCCTTTGTCCCTTTTTCTTCAGCCTGTGATCACTATGAGCCTCAGATCATAGGATGGCACTTCCTACGCTAGGATGGGTCTCCTCTCCTCAGTAAGAGCTTTGCAGACACACACAGACGCCTCGAAGTGTGTCTCCTAGGTGACTCCAGAGCCGGTTGATCTGGCCACAGGTTCTATCTTTGTGCTGGATAGAACAAAAGGCAACATTTAAGCATCAAAGTCTGGAGTGAAGAGCTGGCGGCGGGATTCCACCCTCCGAGCCTGAAGGCGTGGCACAAAGGAACAGCGTTAACGCCCAACAAATGCTCATACACTACTTGACGTGCTTCAGCTACAAATCCGAGCTAAACCTTAAAGGGGGTTGGTATCGATTATTTTACCGGAACATTTTGATGCTGTTGTGGTTCACTGTGACAACTACTGTCTGTTTCCAAAAAGAGCCTATTTCCTAGCATTACAGCAAATGTTGGCAACAGTAATTTCTCTAATGGATACAGAATTCTCAGTTTTCGCTCAGCAATATGACAGCCAAAGTAATTTCCTCTACATTCTTTTTAGTCTGTTAAAATACAACCCCATACCTGAATGATAGCTCAGAGACAGAGACAGCATGCTGAATCCAACTGCGGGAATCTGCAAGTGTCGATACGTACAATCCTAACTGCTCACAATTTCATACAGCAATGGGAAAGACAACCTTGAGAAAACGTCTGTGGGTCTCTCCTGAAAAATGTTCCCCAAATAAAAAGTTTAAACAAGCAAAGCAAGCACTGGATTCCTCTTCTTTCCACACAGAGAGCTGGTTCAATTATGAGCACTTTGTCTAATTGTCTAAAGACATGCCAGAATCAGCAAAATCAAGCTAGGGAGATGATGCATTTAGATCTGTCATCCAGGCCTAGGAAAGCAGAGGTTGACACTTCAAGTTTAGGCCAACCTGGGCTACACAATAATACTCTTTCAAATCAACAACTCCTGCTTAAAAAAAAAAAAAATCAGTGGGCTGGAGAGATGGCTCAGGGTTAACAGCACCGTCTGCTCTTCCAGAGGTCCTGAGTTCAAATCCCAGCAACCACATGGTGGCTCACAACCATCTGTAATGGGATCCTGATGCCCTCTTCAGGTGTGTCTGAAGACAGCTGCAGTGTACTTATATACAGAAAATAAATGAGTAAATATTTTTTAAAAATCAGTATATGGGCTGGAGTGATGGCTCAATGGTTAGGAGTACTGACTGCTCTTCCAAAGGTCCTAAGTTCAAATCCCGGTAACCACATGGTGGCTCACAACCATCCATAATGAGATCTGACTCCCTCTTCTGGTATGTCTGGAGACAGCTACAGTGTACTTACATATAATAAATAAATACATCTTTTTTAAAAAAAAAACAGTGTGAGCCGGGCAGTGGTGGCTCACGCCTTTAATCCCAGCACTTGGGAGGCAGAGGCAGGTGGATCTCTGCGTTCGAGGCCAGCCTGGTCTACAGAGTGAGTTCCAGGACAGCCAGAGCTACACAGAGAAAGCCTGTCTCCAAAACCCAAAACCCAAAAACAAAACAAAACAAAACCAACCAAAAAAAAAAAAAAAAAAAAAAAAAAGACAAAACAGTGTGTTTATAGGACAAATTTAAGTTTAAACAAAACAAACCAAAACCAAACTAACAAAACCCTTCTAACCTCCAGCTTGAGGCAATCAGGAAGGCTGCACTAAAACCTGTGTAGAACTTACACAGAGAAATGGAAATGAGTCTATAAATCCATGTTCCTGGAAAACGTTGCAGGTCTAAGATCACTAAGGAAACATGCATTTTTGGGTCAGAGTCTCACCCTAAAGGCAAACTAAAGCTGAGAGCAACCAGCCAGCAAACAAATATTCTCAGCTTTCTCCTGAGTGACAGAGAGCTCACGAGTGCCTGTGTGGACTATTGGGACTCAGTCAGTTCATGACTGAATTTGTTTACTTACTTATTTTTGGTGGTGTTGAGGCAGGGTTTCTTAGGGGGACGGGGGGGGGGGGAGGGGAAGCAGCAGCAAGAGAACACACTTTTTGTTGTTGTTGTTGTTGTTTTTGGTTTTTTTAGATTTGTTTTTTTTTTTTTTCAAGACAGGGTTTCTCTGTATAGTCCTGGCTGTCCTGGAACTCACTCTGTAGACCAGGCTGGCCTCAAACTCAGAAATCCGCCTGCCTCTGCTTCCCTAGTGCTGGGATTACAGGCATGCACCACGGCCACCACCACCCCCTATCTGGGAATGCCAGTTTCCTCTGCTCAACTCCCACAGGGCTCAAACTCAGTCTCATCTGTTAGGTCAGTATAGTAACAAGGGATAATGCATGGACTTCTCTCCCCCAGTCTCCTGTGGGTTCTCGAGAGCAAGGATAATATTTATGCTTACAGCCTCATCCTGTGTCACAGTACCTGACCGAATGTAGACGCTCATAAATTCTGGATAAAAGCCGGGCAGTGGTGGTGCACGCCTGTAATCCCAGCACTTGGGAGGCAGAGGCAGGTGGATTTCTGAGTTCGAGGCCAGCCTGGTCTACAGAGTGAGTTCCAGGACAGCCAGGGCTACACAGAGAAACCCTGTCTCGAAAAAAAAAAAAAAAAAAAAAAAAAAAAAAAAAAATTCTGGATAAAATGTGAATTCTCCCACTTACTACATAGAGACAAATCAATCATGAGGAACTCAGGAAATGACTTTGCTTTCACAATCTGTACAATGGGACTGGTGACACAGTTATTTTTCTTTGTTTTGTTTTGTTTTTTCTCTGTGTAGCCCTGGCTGTCCTGGAACTCACTCTGTAGACCAGGCTGGCCGCGAACTCAGAAATCGGCCTGCCTCTGCCTCCCAACTGCTGGGACTAAAGGTGTGCGCCACCATCGCCTGGTGACACAGTTATTTTTTTAAAGTGGAAGGGCTGGAGACATAGGCCAGTAGGAAAGCACCTGCCTAGCATACACGAAGTGTTTGATCACCAATAGTTTAAAACCAATAAATAAAATAGTCAGATGTGGTGGAGCATACTTTTAATACCAGTCCCGGGGAGGTGGGGGCAGGAAGATCTCTGAGTTTGAGGCTAACCTGGTCTACATATTGGGACCTTGTCTCAAATAAATAAGACACCTGCAGTAAAAATTAATTTCTTGTGGATGGCGGAGTAGCTAACCTAACAGCCAGCTGCCAGGGTGCCTGAGGCAGAAGGGTCACCTCAGCCCAAGAGTTCAAAATAGCCTGAGGGATTCAGTGAGACCCTGTCATCATAAAGTGCAAAATGCTTTGCTTCTTCAGAGGAGAGTGAAAATTGTGGTTCCCTTTGGGAACTACTTTAACCTCTTTAATGAAGTGAAGAAGACCTAACTAACATATGATCAGAAATGGACTTGCTACATATCAGTCCAACAGAAGTTAAAACGAGTTCATGAAAACTTGCGCAGCTATAGTAAAAGAGAACAAATATTGAATTTTTATCAAGAGAAAAGTAACTTGTTGTATATCTCACCGGATCTTAGTCCAAAGACCACAAAGTCACACTTCAGTATATCCACACAGTGCAATACTAGTTATAGTTAGCATTAAATAGTGTTGAACTACTGACACGTGCAACATTACTGAATCTCAAAAACACTAAGCAGAATAAAAAAATGAGAGGAAGCCGGGCGGTGGTGGCGCACGCCTTTAATCCCAGCACTTGGGAGTCAGAGGCAGGCAAATTTCTGAGTTTGAGGCCAGCCTGGTCTACAGAGTGAGTTCCAGGACAGCCAGGGCTACACAGAGAAACTCTGTCTCGAAAAACAAAACTAAGCAAAGGGGGGGGGGAGGAAAAAAAGAACATATAAATTGTTGTTTGGTACTGCTCACCTGTAATTAAGCAATGATATTTGCATAGAACCGGGATACTGAGCAGGGTGTAGCTTAGTCTTGAGCTTTTGTGTGGTAGTCACTGTGCCTTGGATTCAATCCCCTAGCCCCCTTGTCTGTTTAATGAAAGAAAGAGACAAGAGAAATACTGGAAAAAAGAAATCAGAAATTAGAATATTTTATCAGATGGGCAGTGGTGGCACTGCCTTTAATCCCAGCCATTTGGAGGGAAAGGCAGGTGGATTTCTGAGTTCAAGGCCAGCCTGGTCTACAGAGTGAGTTCCAGGACAGCCAGGGCTATACAGAGAAACCCAGTCCTGAAAAACCAAAAAAAAAAAAAAAAAAAAAAAAAAAAAAAAAAAAGAATATTTCATGATTCTGATGAGAGAGTAGAGTGACTGGGAAGAAGGTCCAGGAATCTTGGGGAGGTAACATTCTGTATATTGACTGCAGGTATAGACTATGAAGCTTAAAAATGTTAGTATAAAAAAAAATCCAAACCAGGCAGTGGTGGCACACGCCTTTAATCCCAGCACTTGGAAGGCAGAGGCAGGCAGATTTCTGAGTTCAAGGCCAGCCTGGTCTACAGAGTGAGTTCCGGGACAGCCAGGGCTACACAGAGAAACCTTGTCTAGAAAAACCAAAAAAAAAAAAAAAAAAAAATCAAATTGTACACTTAGGGTCTGTACGTGTAGCATAAGTTGAAATTCTCAACTTATATACTTGAATATGTATGTGCATATACATAAAGTTGCGCTAACACACCACACACACACATACATATCCAGAGCAAGAACATGTTTAATTCTTGTGTTCATTTTTTGTATAGTATTTTTATTTTCTTAATTCTTAGGCTAGCATTAGTATCATTTCAATTACACTCAACCCAAAGCAACTAAAGTAAGTAATATGCTAAAAAAAAAGAAAGAAAGAAAGAAAAAAGAAAAAAGAAAAAGAAAGAAAGAAAAGAAAAAGAAAAAGAAAAAAAAAAACAGAAAACTTGGGCCAGATATGGTGCTGTCCTCTTTAACCTCAGCACTCAGGATGCAGAGTCAGGCAGATCCCTCTGAGTTCCACATCAGTCCTGTCAACATAATGAGACTCTACCTCAGCCGGGCAGTGGTGGTGCAAGCCTTTAGTCCCAGCTCTTTGGAGGCAGATGCAGGTGAATTTCTGAGTCTAAGTTTGAGGCCAACCTGGTCTACAAAGTGAGTTCTGGGACAGCCAGGACTACACAGAGAAACCCTGTCTCGAAAAACAAAAAACAAAAAACAAAAAAAAGATTATTTCAAAATCAAACCAAAATTGCTTTGGGAACAAAATTTTGCTTTGACCAAATTAAAAATTAATTATAAGCAACAGGACATAATTTTGTCATAGATATTAAAGTTTGCTCAACAGTTGAGGCCTCGTATTAAACTCCCGGTTAATTAAATCAGTTATGTTTTTCACACACTCTGAGACAGGGCTTCAATGTTATTACAGAATCTTCCAATTAAACGGTTGTCATGTAGCACGAGTGAAGGAATTTCAGACAACAGAACCTAACCCTGGCTGGACATGTCATTCGCTGGATTTTAGTGAATTTGTTATTGGGGTTTACTAGCAGGATACAGTGGTGTTCAGAGTTCATGAATAGTCAAGGCTGAGGCTTGGAAGCAGGCAGAAGCCCACTCAGGTCAGCAGGCTGTGCTCTCCACCCTCCTGGCTGAACCAGCACACTGCTTTCTTGTTTTGCTGAAGGAAGGAATTACTTTCCCAAGAATGCATACTAAAGACAGGAATTAATGTCTCCACATTTAAGTGGGGGGGGGGGACTATTGCATAAGTGGAATGAGGATCCGGACAGCTATTACAAAGATAACAATGTTCATCTCTCAAAGTCCTCATCTATTATTGGAGCGTTTGTAATACCCAATTCGGTTATGCCAGTAAATTGTTAGGAATACTGTTTCCAGAACGACTGGCTGACTAAACATCCTTATCTACAGCCAGGGAGACAGTCAGGAGGGGAAGGAAAAGTGAGGCGAATGGGGGCGAATAAGATTAAAGTACTTTACACACATGCCTGTCTTATGATGTCAAAATGAAACCTATTATTTTGCACAATTAATATAAACTAAACAAGATAGGCGAGTGTCTGGACAGGCTCAAACTACAGGTATGAGAGGAAAGTAAACCAAAGTCAGTTTTTGTTGCTGTTTGTTTGTTTTTTGTTTTTGGCGGGGGGGTGGGGAGGACAGGGTCAGGACAGTCTCGAAAACTCAGGAGATTTTCTTGCCTCTGCCTCCGGAAGGCTGGGATCACGAGCATGCGCACTATGCATCGCTTTTCAAACTTTAACAGACCGGTATGTGCGTTGAAATACACACAGACAAGGTTTTTTTGTCCACACGTAATTGTCTACCTACGCGACTCGACACACGCTAAGTACTCTAAGACGCACTGCACGGCCAAACCCAGTGCAAACCAGAGGAGAGGCGGGGCCTTACGTCACGGGACACACGGGTAACGTCAGCACGCTACGGAAGTCGCGTCTGGCTCTACGCCCGCGAGGGCCCCAATTTGGGCTGTCTAACAGGATGCCTGTGTGAGTTTCTGTTGGCCTGCTGCCTTTAATCTGCGCAAAGGAGAGCGTCCTCACAGAGTCTCCAGGTTATCGGGGTGATAAGGTTCTCTCGAAGAGCCTCGCAAGCCGGGCGTTTCTCTTCAGGCGGTGCCGCGGGCAGCCCTCGGGCCTTGTAAGAGCGCGCAGCCCCGCCCTCTTTCTTTCGGCCGCGGCAGCCATCTTCCAGGTTGGTGCGCGCGTGGCTCTCTCGTCTTGCACTCCGCACACGCTGCGTGAGGAGTTCTGGCCGCGGAGACTGCGTGTTAGGGTCGTGGGGAGGCTGTCTGGAGGTCACTGGCCTGGGTGGTGTGTGCCAGGGGGCTTCTATCCGGGGAAGCCGGGCCTGGCCCAGTCTTCGTTGCCGGGCGTCCGCCTAACCCTAAGCTTGAGCATGTGCTGTCGGGATAGCACTTAGGATTCGGTTTGGGTCTTAACGATGCCTGGGCGTGTACACGCCTGGAGTTGGCTTGGGCGAGGAGGGTGCCCGCCGGGTCAGCCTGGTAATGATGTAATGGGGACCCCTCCAGATACAACACTTAGGAATTTGCAAATTTGGGCCCTAGAAGACGAGGGTGGGGAAGGAAGGTAACGTTAAGGCCGCTACACGAATGCTTACGACTACAAGGGCAAGTGGTTGCCTCTAGTACACCATGCTTTGGAGCTTCCTCTGTGGTTAGAAATGGAGGAATGACTGGAGTAATCCAAGCCTTGTTGGTTTGTAGGGATGCGTGATCTGTTTCTAAATACGCATTGTAGGTAAGTTCATAAGTTAACTACTAAGTGAGTAGTCTCACCGTGCTAGCCATCCTTGGGGGCTGTTATTTGAGGCTTATAGAATTAGTCCGTTTACAGGTTGGAATGTAAGCTTCAGTAGTTCTTGTAGCAGAAAGCATTGGGGCTTGCTTTAGGCTTAGTGAGAATCTGGTTTTCTATACAGGCTTCCTAATGTGTTAGCAAGTGGAAATGTGGAATTACGAGATTTTTGGTAGAAAACTAGGTTAGTAAAAGTGAAATTAAGTTATAGCATCAAAGAGCTGGCAGAGTTTGATGGCCTCCAGGTTATCCTGGAGTTGAAGGTTTCAATGTCTTGGCTTTCTAGACCATTTTACATGTAGATAACAGCAGTATGTTGACCTTAAGTTTTTAACATCCAAGCCGGGCGTTGGTGGAGTACGCCTTTAATCCCAGCACTTGGGAGGCAGAGGCAGGCGGGTTTCTGAGTTCGAGGCCAGCCTGGTCTTCAGAGTGAGCTCCAGGACAGCCAGGACTACACAGAGAGACCCTGTCTCAAAAAACAAAAACCAAAAAAAAAAAAAAAAGTTTTTAACATCCAGACCTGCTGGTTCTAATGACAGAAATTGAGCTCTTTTGCTAAGGGGAATCCTGGGCACCCATTTTCAATTCTAGTGCTTTGGGAGGTTGAGGGAGGTTCTGAGCTTGAGGGAGCCTCATCTGTGACAAGATGACTTTTGGGGGGTGTGGTTAATGAATGGGACAGTTGCTAACATTAAGTGTGGATTGTATGTTATTTGACTAATAACTCCTCTGGTTTCAGTAACTCGCCAAAATGACGAACACAAAGGGAAAGAGGAGAGGCACCCGGTACATGTTCTCTAGGCCTTTTAGGAAACATGGTAAGTGGCATGGTCCTCTTTGATTGTTTGTGGTTTCAGTTATCTGTGTCGTAGATCATTAAATGGCCTTAGTATATGCCTGTATTCTGCCATAAGGAAAGCATGCATCTCTCATAGTTTCATAATTGTGCAGGCCTGTCCTGAAAAGAAGTCTTAGACTGGCTTTGCTTGTAGGAGAAATTGTACATTACCATGTACGTAACTGCCAAATTACTCCCTTAACTTGCTTGTTTACAATGATGCCCACAGCACGTTGGGTGACATTGTAGAAACTTTGTACTTTGTTGAAAACTGGTACCTTCAATGTGTGGTTCTTTTTCCCCCTTGTTGCAGGAGTTGTTCCTTTGGCCACATACATGCGAATCTACAAGAAGGGTGATATCGTAGACATCAAGGTAAGTTAGAGCGAAGAAACAGGCACCACAAGTCAGGAGTGGCGATTTAATTACTTGAGGTTAATAGCCAGGATGGGAGAAGGGTAAAAGAGAGATACCATTAAAAATAATATTAGAAGCCGGGCGTGGTGGCGCACGCCTGTAATCCCAGCACTTGGGAGGCAGAGGCAGGCGGATTTCTGAGTTCAAGGCCAGCCTGGTCTACAGATTGAGTTCCAGGACAGCCAGGACTACGCAGCAAAACCCTGTCTCAAAAAAACAAAACAAAAAATAAATAAATAACAACATTAGAGAGTGCTGGCTCGCGCCTTTAAGCCTAGCTAGCACTCAGGATGCAAAGGCAGGCAGATTTCTCAAGTTCAAGGCCATATGGGGCTGGCTATACTGTTAGACCCCATCTCAAGACAAAATTAGTTATTAAAGATGGAAGTTTTAGGAAACCACAGTGAAGGCTACATTCTTTGGGTAGTTGAATATATTCTGGCGCTCTGGAACTTAATGATGATTGTCTATTTGATTGCTTGATGCAATGTGAAAACCACATTTCACCGGCTCTGAGAGTTCCTGAGTTGTCCTTGAAAGGGGGCCTTGGTTAGTTACAAGGATTTGAAAAGAGGGATTGCTGGAATAATACTTTGTCTGTTGACTAGGGAATGGGCACTGTTCAAAAAGGAATGCCCCATAAGTGTTACCACGGCAAAACCGGAAGAGTCTACAATGTCACCCAGCATGCCGTGGGCATCATTGTAAACAAGCAAGTTAAGTGAGTAGACTTCTTTCTTTGTGACTAAATAGTTGGTCGGATACCCCCTTTCACTTTGCCAATTGGACTTAATGTCTTCATTGGCCATTCAAGTGGGGCAAAGGAAATAACCTTTTAAAACTCAGGCAAACTTAAGTGTTTGTCGTGTAACCTGTCAGGGGGAACATTGATGTTGTGGAGGGGGGATTCTGTGAGTGGTCGGTGATGGTTTTTTATAACATTAAAACTTCATTACAAGTTTCATTAGTGTAGATTGGCTAAGTTACTATCAGAAAAGCAGCTTTAAAGTATGTTCTCAAGGCCTCTTCCTTTGGGTAAGAATGATTGACATGGGGCTGGAGAAGTGGCTCAGCGGTTAAGAGCTCTGACTGCTCTTCCAAAGGTCTTGAGTACAATTCCCAGCAACCACATGGTGGCTCACAACCATCTGTGATAAGATCTGGTGATCTCCTGATGTGTCTGAAAACAGCTACTGTGTACTTATATAAGTTTAAAAAGAAAAGAATGATTGACATGCCACTATGTTGATCTTGAGTGAAGTGTTAGCAACTGTCAGTATACATTTTTGTTAAGTTTTTGAATGAAGCATTTAGAATTTATTGGTCTTTGGTCATTCCAGGGGCAAAATTCTGGCCAAGAGGATCAATGTCCGGATTGAGCACATCAAGCACTCGAAGAGCAGAGACAGCTTCCTGAAGCGGGTGAAGGAGAACGATCAGAAGAAAAAGGAGGCCAAAGAGAAGGGCACCTGGGTTCAGCTGAAGCGCCAGGTGAGGCTTGGCAGTATTTATCTGTTAATGTTAATCTTGAGGAATCTGTTAAAAAAAAAAAAAACCAAACAAACTTTGTTCTCTTTGTTAATAAGTTTAAAAATTGGGTGTTTATTAATTCCAAAGAACACTAAACGTTACTATGATTCTTTCTTTTCCCTGTACCAGCCTGCACCACCCAGAGAAGCACACTTTGTGAGGACCAATGGGAAGGAGCCTGAGCTGCTGGAGCCCATTCCGTATGAATTCATGGCCTAACACACAAAACCAAAATAAAGGACCCGGACTGCAAAGTGGTTTCCTTAGGTTGAAGTGTGGTGTCTTCTCACTTGTCTTTCCTATCTGGATTTTATTAGTTGTTCTAAGTGATGTGGCCTAGTGTGTAGAAAATATACTCGATTAGAAAATAGCCAAATATTTGCAAGACGTTTCCACTAGTTTCAAGATAGTTGTTCTGAATCACCAGGGGGAAAGCTGGGGAAAAAATGCTGGATGGCCAGGCGTGGTAAACCCGGAGGCCAAAGCAGGGGGATCTTCTGGCCTGCATGACGTGCATAGTAGCATAGCATGTTGGTGTCCCAAGGTGGTGATATCAGGGAGTGCCTGTCTGACATGGTTCGGATTTTGAAGATTCTATAAATTCTCCAAAGTGGGCATACAAAACTAAGCCAGACATTTGGTACTACTTGCTGAAAAAGCATTGGTTCCTTTCCTAACCTAAAGATTATAAATGGCCCACCATACCATCGTTGGAACAAAATCAGTCCTGGCCTTTGGTTCACCTTTCTGGTGTTCTTTCAGGTTGTACTTGGCTGGTGCACTAATGTTGCCATAGTGTGGTAAGCGGTCTCTGATGGCCATTTAGGCAGTACTTATGTTGTAACCCAGGGTTGGAATCTGGTGTCAAACTGGTAGCTCCTTATACTCTTGCTTGCTACAGCATCTATACTGAAACAATAAAGGTAAGAGTGGGTTCTCTAGAAGTACTCCATGTACCTTCATGAAACACATTACTGGGTTAACATCCTGTTCTAGTAGTGGGGTTACTTCTAAACAATGGGTGACGTCCCCGTTAACCATCTTCACAGGCAATGGAGCGAACATTCTTGCTACTGTGGTCATAGCTCATTAACACCTACTGATGTGCTTAAACCACCGTCAGTGTCCACATGGTATGCGTGGGTACACATGTGTCCAGTACACAGTAAACAGCTGCCTTAGTTGTCCTCACCTTCAATCATGCCTTCAGTCAGGAAGGGTCTCTGGATGCCCACCCCAGTCCCTGGTTGGGGTGATTATTAGAATTAAAAGCACTGGATGGTGTTTTGTTTTGTTTTTAAGAGCAAATAGTTAATTTGGTAACCCTAATTCCCAAGGCTTGTGCCTTAGAAAATGGGTTCTGCACTAGTCTATGGTATGCTCATGGGCACTATGGTCTGTGTTATGGTCTGTTAATAGGCTTGTTTTCCTTCAGGTTTTTTGTTCACTTCAGAAACTTGAAGCCCTTGTATTGTAACTATGGACTTTATTTTTCTTGAGTGCAGAATCCCTCAGCAGCATCCAAGTCTACACAAAACACATCAAAAACTAGTTCCCAGCATACTGCTTGATACCTGCACACCTTAGCAGGCAGATTATAAGCTGCAGGGCCAGCTATTGGCACTGCCTCAAAAAAGCCTCAGTTTTCAGATGTTTTCTCCCTTCATCCACAGCTTGAAGCTCTGGGATTGTTGGCTGCTGTACTTGTTATTAAAATCTGTGAGTGCAGTGCACCTAGATGGCCATCCACAGGCATGCAAGCACCTGTCTATTCTATTGAATATTCTGAGAATAGTGCCAAGATGCGGTTTTCAAGATGGTGTCTTAGCATAGCCAGCTTTGGTTTTCCTGGACTTAACCTTGTAGACCAGGCTGGCTTCGAACTCACAGATCGCCTGTCTGCCTCCCAAGTGCTGGGATTGAAGGTTTTATCACCACAGCTGGCAGTGCCAATATTGCTCTATTAAGGGTGTACAATGTCATATTCATGATAATTTGAGATGTAAGGGCTGTTGTGTTAGAAAGATTATGATTAGCAAGATTATGGTAGACCTGAGACAGGATGCCTTGTCGTGGGGAAACTGTTCTCAAAGTAGCTAATATGGATGGATGGTCTTTTAAAAGTAACATTCTCTTGATCTGTTAGTCTTATTTTCTGCTCTGCTTTGTAAAGATGTCTTTACATAGATGATTGATGATTTACCCTGAGCTGAGGAAGAAACCTCCATTCAGGAAAGTAGTGGGGTTTTTGTTTGTTTGGTTTGGTTTTTCCAGACAGGGTTTCTCTGTACACAGCTATGGCTGTCTTGGGAACTTGCTCTGTAGACCATGCGAAACTTTGTGTTATGTCTCGATGTAAGTATGTGTACACTATACAGTATCGGAGCCCCTGGAACCGTACCTACTGATGGTTGGGAGCTACCGTGCAGGTGCTGGAACTGACCCTGGTCCTGAGCAGGAGCAGCTATCTCTTGTGCCCCCTTGCTGTTTCCACTTCCCAAAGTAATTCAAACATTGGCAACATGCATTTTTTTTGCTCAGAATTGTGAAGAAGCCATCCATGTGCATTCAGTTTGACCACTTGTGTTTTGGAAAACTGCTATGCTTTACATCAAATGGAAAGAATTTTTCTGAATAGATGTCTTGAAAATAAATTCCCCTAATCCAGCACTCCGTAACCCTTAGGTGGCAACCCTTTGAGGGGTCCAACCACTATCATATGCTTACGTCAGGACTCACAAGAGTAGCAACATGACAGTTATGAAGTTATAATCTCTTGATTGGCTGTCAGCACAGAATTGGGAAGGCAGAGACCCACTGCTCCTCTGAGTAACCACAGTTTCTGTCAGTTTTACGACTTTTCCTGAGCAGGGCGGGGTGGTGGCACACGCCTGTAATCACTTGGGAGGCAGAGGCAGGAGGATTTCTGAGTTAGGCCAGCCTGGTCTACAGAGTGAGTTCCAGGACAGCCAGGGCTGTACAGAGAAACCCTGTCTTGAAAAACCAAATAAAGTTTAAAAAAAAATGCTAGCCCCACCTACTTTTAGGATCATTTACTAAAACTTAGCAAACTGATAATTACTTGTTACTGAGTTTAAATTTCATCTTTGCAGTTTTGCCGGGATGTCTTTCTGGGCCCTTATTTAAAGTACCATTCTCTAGAGGATAACTTGGTTTCATAACTTTGAATATCACATATCCTGACAATGACCCTGCCCTATAAAACACTCCATCGAAGCTGTGGCTTTGAGACTTTTTTCTTTAAGTGACTTATCACCCAGAGCCTGGCTATGGCTGCACTTCCCCTCCTTGCTGTGCCTTTGATAAGCCAGGCACACACTTCTTCAAAGCTTTTGTGCTTGGCATTTCCTTTGCTGGAAAGCTTGTCCTACATAGATGCCTGTGGTTTGTCCCCTTTCCATATCCAACCTCTGCCCAGATTTTATCAAGACTGTCTCTTAATGGCCTATAAAAATAGCAAGCTCCTCTATCATTTTATGCTCCTTTATAGAACTTAGGACCCAACATATCTTCATTGGGGAGTCTGATTTTTAATCAACATTTACAGCTGTTAGTGGAGGTCAGGGATACTTATTGGAATCTGCTCTGCCAAGGAAAGAGAGGAGACAGCACCCATTCAGCCTTACTTCTGAAGGGGGTGACAACCTGGAAGATGTAGGAGACAATGTGTATGTCTTGTAAGATGAGCCAGAGGGTGGTAGAATGTAAAGGACAGCTGCTGTCAGAGCTGTCCTTTGATTGCCCACCCCCCATAGCGAGTGAGCACACAGGAAGAGGGCAGCTAGCAGGCAGTGGCTGCCCTTCCTGGTGCACTGATTGCCCCCCCCCCCACCTTGCTGTTTCCTTGACTTCAGCCTACAGCCTTGGGAAGATGGCAGAGACGTTTTCAAATTAAAATTTTATCTCCCTAATTGGCAGTGCCAACCAGTTTTCTTTTCCAGGGTCCTGTGCACTTCAGATGCCACCTGTGAGGCTCCTCAAGGCCCCACTATGTGTTGCTTTTTATCAGTACCAGTGAACCCGAGAACTTGCTGAAAATGGAGATCACACCAGCACTTGCATGCCTTTAATCCCAGCAGGAAGACAGAGGCAGAAAAATCTGATGTGAGGCTAGCCTGCTTTTACAAAGTGAGATCTACAACATCCAGGGCTGCACAGTCTCAAAACACAAAAACCAAAGTCCCACTAAAACCCCCAGCAAAACCAATACAAGCAACAAAGAATTACACTTAAGATTGACCTCTGGGCTGGGCAGTGGTGGCACACGCCTGTAATCCCAGCACTTGGGAGGCAGAGGCAGGCGGATTTCTGAGTTTGAGGCCAGCCTGGTCTACAGAGTGAGTTCCAGGACAGCCAGGGCTACACAGAGAAACCCTGTCTCAAAGAGGGGTGGGGGGAGACATTGACCCTCAATATGGATGGTGGGGTGGGTGGGATTATTTATCAACTATGGTGGGCCCCTGGGCAAACTTGACTGAAGGACTAGAATTAAGCTTTTGTGTGGCTGAGAAAGAGTTAATGAGTTGCCCAATCTGCTAATACTTGATATTTGCCAATTCTGCCCTTCATACTCACTCTACACACCCACAGATTAGTGTGGTGTCTGTCCCCACGCATTCCTATTATCTTTCGAATCTATCCAGCCTGCCTGAGTTAACATTGGTTGTACCACAGCTTTATGTAACTCTAGACACAAATATAACATGAAATAGAGCCCGGGCAGCATGGATTCAGGAGAGCGTATTTATAATTCTCTGCTTTGGTGGCTTATTGTCTTCACACAAAGGTCAGGTTATTTCGTGTATCTATAAATGTGAAGAACCCTCCCAAGGAGAATGGAGACACACTTCAAGCTCTTCCAAGCAAGAGGCACTCTAAGGGCAAACCGGAGCATAATTTCCACTGGGCAGAGCCCAGGCTCTGGAATGTTCCTTATCCAATGAGGTTAAACCCGTGGTTCTCAACGTGTGCACTGTGACCCCTTTGGGGTCAAATGACCCTTTCATAGGCGTCATTTATCATATATCACATATGCTGAGAGCACTGCCTTAAGCAGAGGGACTGGAAATAGAGTGAAGAAGTGAGGGGTAGACTCCAGCTTAAGTCAAGGCAGGCAGGGGTTGTTTTGGTTTTCCTTTGTGTTTTTTTCTCTCTTGAACAGTCTGCAATTCTGTCACAGGAAATGGCAGGGTGTTTGTGACAGATTGCATTGGCCCCTGCTCAACTGCCATTCTCTGTTTTTTTTATTTTTCATGGTATTAATAGATAGTGTCTTTAGTCCTCCAGAGGGAACCATGACCACGCAAGATGGGGTCACCGCCACCCCAGCCTTTGCCAGCTGTTTGGAGCATTGCTTTCCTTTATTTACATCTGTCTGGTCTGGTTAATAAGATGTAAACAAAATGGAAAATTTTTTTTTTCTTTTACATGGGCTCTTGTGTGGCCAAGGATAATCTCTAATTTACTGCATAGTCAAGGATAGTCTTGACTTTGTCATCTTCTGTCTGTTTCCTGGGTGCTGGGATTATAGATGAGGGTCACCCTCCTAGTTTATTGGATTATAGGTGTGGGCCACCACTCGTTGTTTGTTCTGAGCTAAATCTAGACGAGTCCCAGAGTATGCTAGGGAAAGGCTCTGCCATTGGGCTATGTCCCCACCTCAGGAACTACTTAAAAAATTTCATAGTTCAAGAAGCAAAGCAAATTAGACCTCCCCTCCCTCTCTATGTGAGAACTGGATGCTACAGAAACCATCTTGTGTCCATCAAGGAGAGGCCAAGAGACTCCAAGAAACAACAGCCCCGCCTCCCCAGAGCTTTTTAATGGGTTTTGGAAAACAGCAGTTCCCCAGTGAGTTCTTCAACAGCTCTTGTATTCATGGTGCCCATTTTTCCAGTTCGGAAGGCCCTGCTTTGTGTCTCTCCGGCTAAACTGAATGTTAATGGGAAATGGTTGCCTTGTGAGGAGATTACAGTCTGTACCACTCAACTATGGCAGGTTTCTCTAGGAACATCTTTCTCCAGGATTGTCAGAACAACAGACATAAACAGGACTTTGGGCTATTGCATGTCAAACAGTAGAGTCAATGCCCATCCATTTAATCATTCAGAAGGTCAACTAAATGGTGTGCTTGTGTGTGTGTGTGTGTGTGTGTGTGTGTGTGTGTGTGTGTTTTGGAAATGGGCTTCTTGCAATGTTAGAGATCCCCACTTGCTGGGGAAAAGTATGCATGATAAGTCTCCTTCCCGGTGAAAATGGAAAGCGGACAAATATTCCAACTTTAATGACAGCTGAGACGGAAACTGCCAAGGGGCCCTGAGAAATTAAGATGGAGGTAGGAATTCTGGCAGCGATTTCACCATGTCTTCAGGAGAGGAACAAGAAGAGGTGCTGACTGTCTAGCTGACTTCAGGAACATTCAGTATTCTTCAGCAGAGGAAGAAGGGGAGTGGGGTGCCTAGGGAGGCACCCAGAAATGTGAGCAAAAGAAACTGGAACTTAACAGTGACATGGCAGGAGTGGCTGAGGTCAAGGGGGACTCACAGCATCTGGCTCGAGCTGTTGGTGTGTGGAAGCACGTTTGTCGGCGTGGTCAACAGCAACACTAGTCAGAGTTGCCTGTCGCTTTCTACATGCTAGCCCTTTTCCAGTGTGACTTGCTGCTCTGTCCTTATAGGGGTAGAGCATTATTCCTCCATCTTCTCAACTCAAGCTGGCCTCGTGGTTTGCTTTGGTCAACAGAGCGCCCAGGGATGATGGGTTCTACCCTAGCGCCCCTGTCACCCAGCCTCCAGAGGCCTCACCTGCTTTCACTCACTGTCTCGGGGCTCTGCTCGGCCACTCTGAGGACAGGCCTGGCCAAACTCCTGGATGAGCCAAACTTGAGCGAGTCTGTGATGGAGCAATTCAGCCTATTCCCCTAGGGTTCATAAATTCTCAGCTACGCCCTCTGTCGGAGCCTGGCATGGGTTAAGAACAGAAGTGTGGGGGCTGGAGAGATGGCTCAGTGGTTAAAAGCACTGACTGCTTTTCCAAAGGTCCTGAGTTCAATTCCCAGCAACCGTAAGGTGGCTCACAACCATCTGTAATGGGATCTGATGTCCTCTTCTGGCTTGCAGGTGTACATGCAGATAGAGCACCCGCAAAAGCAAATAAGTCTTTTGCATTGAGCCATTAAGTTCTGTGTGGCTTATCATGCCATTCAAGCTGGAAAAGGGGAAGAAGACAGGTAGGACTGTCTAGAAGACAATTGGGCAAATGAAACTGAGCTACAGCCTTGCGTGGTGGCATCCAAGAACAAGGCCATTTTTATCTTCTGGGTCCTTCTCCTCCCACCCCCATCCTAAGTCCCACCACGTACCTACCAAGGACATATTTGAATAGTAAAGTAGGCCCAGGACCCAAGCGGATGCTCACTGAGTTTGAGTGAGTCAGCTCTCAGCGAAAAGGGGCTGTCTGGGTTTGGATGCTGAGCGGTGGGCATGACTGCCCCCTAGGGAAGTTCACAGGGAAGTGACTGCAATGACCTTGATTCACACTAAATTAGTAAATTAGGACCCTTGCCTTGGCAATACCCTCTTCCTCAGATGTCACCTCTCGGGTACCACTTTAAAATTTTAATTTATTTATGTATTTGTCTGTTTACTTTTTTGTTTTGTTTTTTTCCCGAGACAGGGTTTCTCTGTGTAGCCCTGGCTGTCCTGGAACTCACTCTGTAGACCAGGCTGGCCTCAAACTCAGAAATCTGTCTGCCTCTGCCTCCCAAGTGCTGAGATTAAAGGCGTGCGTACCACTGCCTGGCTTGTTTGTTTACATTGAGACCTAGTCTTATGTAGTCCAAGCTGGCCTCGAAATCAAACCCTAAATGTGACCAAGGATGACCTTGAACTTCCGACTCTCCTGTCTCTGCCTCCTAAGCGCTAGGGTAGCAGGCCAGTGTGCCACCACACTCAGTGTACAGGACGCTGAAGATCAAAATCAGGGTTCTCATCAGTATTGTTTGACAATCAAAGGCTCAAAAAAGGGATCTTTTTCCCATTGTGCTAGAAACATCCAGCCAAATGCAGCTTTTGCTCTTTCGGAGGCTTAGCTCCACTCCTCTCTGGTTCCCGCTCCAAGCTAATAGCCCAGGTTGGCGGCTGCCTCCAGGACCCGGCAAATACAATTTGAGCAAAGGCCTCCCCAGGGCTCCACCAGCAGCAACCCGCGCAGCTGGGCGGGCAGAGCGCGTCAGGCAGCCTGGGGGTGCGCACACTTGCGGGTGACAGTCCCCTGCTGGCGCGCTGCTCCCACCGTTCCAGGAAGGGGCGGGGAAAAGGAGGGGCCAGATGCAGCCACCGCGCTCCCCGTGCTCTTTAAATCCGAGAGCTTGGGCAGCACCGCTGGCCGCGCCACATCCCGGCGCTGTTGTGTCCGCTCGCATCCAGCCGGCTCTCCTGCAGCGCGGTCTCCGGACGCGTCCATGCGGCCGCTCACCATGTCTGGGCACTTTCTGCTGGCGCCCATCCCCGAGTCCTCCTCCGACTACCTCCTGCCAAAGGACATCAAGCTAGCGGTGCTGGGCGCGGGTCGTGTGGGCAAGAGCGGTGAGTGGGACAAAGGCGCGCAAAATCGCCCAGGGACAGCGGAGGGTCCCCACCCGCAGGGATGCCGGGATGCAGGAAGACCCTCCCCGCCTGTTGCTTCAGCAGTCCATTTCTGAGCTCTGGACGGGGTTGGCGCCTGTTGAGGGTCGTTCCAGACCGGTCCATCACATTCCGCGGGGAGGCATCACATTCCGTGGTGGCAGGGCTTTGTCCCGGGAACCTGGGGAGAGGCGTGCTGTACCTTTGAGGGCCCAGTTTGGACCACCTTGACCCACTTCTTCAGCTGATTCTTCTACTTCATTTTCCAGCAATGATTGTTCGCTTCTTGACCAAGAGATTCATCGGCGACTACGAACCCAACACAGGTTAGAATGTTTGCCCGTTCCCTGGCTCTTGTATCTGTTAGTCCTCCCCCTCCCTTTCTTCGCGCTTTCTTTTGCTCATCCGGCCTTGGGAACTTAGACGCAAACTCCTCTTCGTTGTACAGGTAAACTGTATTCGAGATTGGTCTATGTGGAGGGGGACCAGCTGTCTCTACAGATCCAGGACACTCCAGGAGGCGTCCAGGTAAGGACTGTCGGGAGGGTATGTGACCTTGAGGTGATTGGCTCCGGGCTCTCAGTGAGATGGCTCAGCATGTCCAATACGTAGGTGTGGGCACAAGATGAGCTGAGGGTTGGGATGTTGGATGCCCTCCTAGGTGGCAAGAAATGCTTGATTAAAACTAGTTTCCTCTTAAATGCCACTTTTAATGAGTTACTTTAAACATTGCATCTTGCTGTGTAGCCCTGGCTGGTGTATTTATTACTTGCTTTGTAGTTCAGGGTTGCTTTGGACTCCTTATAATCTTTGAGGCTTCAGCCTCCCAAGTGTTGGGATGACAGGCTGAGCCGCCCCCATCCCAGCAGTAGCCCTGGCTGACCACTTTAGCCTGGGGCTGCCTAGGCAGGTATTAACACGTTCGGAGCACATCCAGGAACAATCTGAAAACAACAGCCTTGGGACTAGGGGTCCAGCTCAGAAGTAAGCATTCACCCGCAGGTCCAGGATTCAATTCCCAGCACCAACCACATTAAAAAACCGCAAGGAGTAGGTGGGGTTCTGGAGGGAGGGGGTCTGCTTCCTGGCCAGGGCTGTCCCTCTCCCCCGAAAAAAGCTAGGGGGTGTTTTCTCAAGGCAGTAATTGCAATCAGATAACCCTTTGGCTATCGTTGTGGAATGCAACTTAACTAATTACTCAGCCCTTCTAGGGAGGAAAAGGTCGAGCGGAGTCCAGAGAAAGGAATTCGTTTCTGCAACATTCTCAAGAAGTTGACTGCTAAAAATATTTTTTTATGGGCTTGGGAATAGATATTTATGTTGGGCTGTTTCCAGAGTTTTGTTTGTTATGAATTAGTTCCCTGAAAACTAAGCCATTCTGGTCTGTAATTATTCTTAAGTGGTTGGCGCTCACTGGAGGCTGCCTGCGGAAAAAGTAGGTTACCGGTCCACATCAGACAGGGCTCAGAAAATAATCCAGGTTGAGCGCTTATCGAGGCTTTCCACGTCAAACGCCTCTTGCAGAAGCTAGGGAGAGCCAGGCAGCTATGCTTAGAGATGTCTCTGTCCAGTGTTCCATCAAGGGTTACCCCAGCGGCATGTTTGAGGTTCTTTGACCAGGTCCCATTCTGTTCTTTCCCAGGCCGGAGACAGCCTCAGCCAGATGGCAGATTCTCTGTCCAAATGTGTGCAGTGGGCGGAGGGCTTCCTGCTGGTTTATTCCATAACGGACTATGAGAGCTACCAGTCCATTCGGCCGCTGTACCAGCATATCCGGAAGGTCCACCCTGATGGAAAAGCGCCCGTCATCATCGTGGGAAACAAAGGGGACCTTCTGCATGCCCGGCAGGTGCAGACCCACCAAGGTCTTCAGCTAGCTAACGAGCTGGGCGGCCTCTTCCTTGAGATTTCTACTAGTGAAAACTACGAAGATGTCTGTGATGTGTTCCAACATCTCTGCAAAGAAGTGACCAAGCTGCACAGCCTGGGCGGGGAGCGGAGGAGGGCGTCCATTATCCCCCGGCCCCGATCCCCCAACATGCAGGACCTGAAGAGGCGCTTCAGGCAGGCCCTGTCCTCCAAAGCAAAGGCGCCCTCCACGCTGGGGTGATCCGTCTCAGACAGACTGGCGTATTGTTGTTATTATTACTAAGCATTTGTGCTGCCACAAAGACTGGCCCTTCCCCCCTTTAAGACATATTCAGAGTTTATTTTTATAATGACTTTATTGGCTTTCAAGTGTATGTATATTTCTGAAAATTCAAACAATGGATTTTTTTTAAAGAGGTTTTTTTTTCTTTCTTTTCTTCTTTTTTTTTTTTTTTTTTTTTTTTTTTTTTTACTGGTAGCCACTCTTCCATTAAAGGCAAAATGGCAATACTATTCCTTGTTTTCTGAATGTCTTTGTCTTTTTATAGCAATCTTGCTTGCATCGGAGCCCAGAAGTGCTCAATGCTTGGCCTTGAGTCTGAACTCGATTGGTGTCTTGCTGTAGAGAGTGGGGCGTTGTTGGCTGTGTGTGTGTGTGTGTGTGTGTGTGTGTGTGTGTGTGTGTGTGAGAGAGAGAGAGAGAGAGAGAGAGAGGGAGAGAGAGAGAGAGAGAGGTATGTGGAGGAGGGAAAAAGGTTGAGTAAGTACAGGATGTCCTTAATTAGGGCAGTTCTTCAGTCAGGAAGTTCACACTGGTTTTCCAGCACAGTGCTTGGTATGTTGGGAACTGCCCAAAATCTTACAACCGTATTTAATTAATTAAATAATTAATTAATTATTACATAAAATATAATATATATAAAATTAATTAATACAAATGTGAATGTCGCCTCACTATAGAATATTCTAGAAAACAAAAGCCAGGGTCAGCCTCAGCCGCGTGCTAGCTCTCAGCTCTCCGAAGGCCGAGGAACAAGCGTCAGGTCACCTGAGCTCACCAACAAAACCAAACACACACAAAAGAAAAGACAACAACAGCCACAACAAAAAAGTGTCTGGGGTCTGGAGAGGTGGCTCAGCGGTGAAGAGCACCGACTGCTTGCTCTTCCAGAGGTCCTGAGTTCAAGTCTCAGCAACCACATGGTGGCTCACAGCTGTCTGAAACTGCAGTTCCAGGGAGTTTAACGCCCGTACCCAGTCAGACACGCAGGAACAACACCCATGCACGTAAAATAGGAATAAATTATGTTCGGGTTTTTGGATTTTTGTTTTTTTTTTCTTTTTTATTGTTGTGGTTGTTTTTCCGAGACAGGGTTTCTCTGTCTTAGCCCTGGCTGTCCTGGAACTCACTCTGTAGACCAGGCTAGCCTCGAACTCAGAAATCCCCCTGCCTCTGCCTCCCAAGTGCTGGGATTACAGGCGTGCGCCACCACGCCCGGGTTTGCAGGATTCTTTAAGTCGGTAGCTGAGCTATTCAGGAGTGGCCTTCATCACCTTCCCTCCCTGTGTCCCTGTATATGGAAATAAGATGATCAAAGTTGGAGTTCGTGAACCAAAGACCACTCTGGTTGAGCTCAAGGTGCCTGCAGAGGGGGAGAGTGGTGGAAAGTGATTTCAAGGCCCCAAATTGTTGGAGTCTCTGTCCGTTCTGGAGACTCTAGAAAAAGAAGAGTATAATTCAAGTTTGAGGCCTGTCGCGTTTGGGGAGCTTTTGGGGGTTGAATTCAGGGCCTCACACTCTCGCATTGAGCCATACCCCAACCCCTACCCCAATCCCCACCTGTTTTTGTTTGTTTTTCGAGACAGGGTTTCTCTGAGTAGTCCTGGCTGTCCTGGAACTCACTCTGTAGACCAGGCTGGCCTCGAACTCAGAAATTCGCCTGCCTCTGCCTCCCAAGTGCTGGGATTAATGGCCTGCGCCACCACTGCCCGGCCAGGCATTTCTTTACCCTGTGCTCTTTTCCTGAGATGATCACCGGATGGCCGCTATGGACTTTGAGTCAGACGAGGAGGGAGGTGCAGGTGTTGAAGAGTAAGGGTTTGGAGATTGCAACATGGTTGCTACCTGAGCGGAGCGCTTCCGGAAGTTGTTAGGGATACAGTCTGGCCACAGCTTCTGCTCTCAAGGTGCTGGTAAGCTCGTTTATATATTTTGAAATCCTGTGGCTGAGATCAGAAGTGGGACACTAACTAACTCACAGATGGAATCTGATAAGGCTTGTGGGAGACCGCATTGCCTTCGAGAGCGCATGTGTATGAGCTGGCGGGAAGTTACACTGGAGCAAATGGAGACACATTCCTAACAAAAGCTTCATAAAAGCAGCTATGCGCATGCGCGCTTGGCATCCTCTTAAAGCCACATGCCCCTCACACTTTATAAGGCACCAGGTCTGTCAACATTCTTCCTTTAAAAGATCCACTTGTGCATTTATCCAGGACTTTAGAGCTTTCCCCCGGACTCAGCATCAAAACCCAGACAAGGGGCCGGAAAGACAGCTCAGGGATTTGGCTTACAAGTTGTTCTTCCAGAGGACCCAGATTCGATTCCCAGCACCCATAAAGCAGGCTACAACTGTTTGCAACCTGGGTATCTGATGCTCTCTTCTGACCCCACAGGCACTCACAGGCTCGGGCTTACATGCAGACAGAAACACCCACACGGGACAGCCTGGGCAACACAGAGAAACCCTGGGGTGGGGGACAACGACAAAACAAAACAACAACAACAACAAACCAGTCAAACAAACAAAAATCCAACAAGCCTATTTCCTGAGCCCCTGAGCAATGTTTCCAATTTTTCATACCTCACCAGCTGCAGTTTTTGTTTGTTTGTTTGTTTGTTTGTTTGTTTGGTTTTTTGAGACAGAGTTTCTCTGTGTAGCCCTGGCTGTCCTGGAACTCACTCTGTAGACCAGGCTGGCCTCGAACTCAGAAATCCGCCTGCCTCTGCCTCCCAAGTGCTGGGATTAAAGGCGTGCGCCACCAACGCCCGGCTTCAGCTGCAGTTCTTAACTGATTCCCGTGACTAAAAGCACGTTAAGTGCTGGGTTCCCCTTATCTGTGGCATTCAATATACATGAAAAATGGTAGAAAGATTATTGATCACCTCTCCTGTTTCATATCTTCTCCCTCCAACACACTCACACACATACACACACGCATGCACACACGCACACACGCGTGCCACAGACCACATGATAGCAACCCAGAGAACTGTGTGCCTTACCCAGTGCTCTCCAGGCTCATCTGCACTCCACACCTGGGCACAAATCAACCTTTGGCCTCACCTACTTTCTCCCAGTCTTTTTTTTTTTTTTTTTTTTTTTGAGACAGGGTTTCTCTATGTAGCCCTGGCTGTCCTGGAACTCACTCTGTAGACCAGGCTGGCCTCGAACTCAGAAATCCACCTGCCTCTGCCTCCCAAGTGCTGGGATTACAGGCGTGCACCACCGCCGCTGCCCGGCTCTCCCAGTCTTTACCTACCTACATGAGGGCATGCTAACTATTCTCCCGAGACTCAAGTCACACGTATGTTCGGGTTGGGTCTGAGATCCTTTCCGGGGTTTCCTAATCCATGCTGTGTAGTCCAGGGCACCCTGTCCGGAACACTCACGTCAGAGGGAATGCCCCCAGAGGCGGAAACTGCCTTGCTGGATACCACTAGCTACATTCAGCTAAGGCCCACTGGCCAGCAGGTGTTTTATTTTAGTTTGTTTTGTCTTGCTTTTGTTGTTGCTATTTGTTGGTTTCCCAGACAGGGCTTCTCTGTATAACCTCTGGCTGCCCCGGAACTCGCTCTGCAGACCAGGCTGGCCTCAACCCCACAGAGATCTGCTTGCCTCTGCCTCCCGCGTGCTAGAACCAAAGGCAAGGGCCAGCATCGCATTGGTTTGTCTTGTTTCAACATGGTCTCTTGTAACCTAAATCAGTATTAGATTCCATTTATACCTTGATCCTTCTCCCCCCCCCCGCCCCCACCTCTAGAGTGCTGGGATTACGGGCATGTACCACCACACCCAGTTTTAAGGAGTCCTGGAGACTGAACCCAGGGCTTCATTCTAAGCAAGTACTCTAAGGGACCTCTCTCCACAGCCCAGGAATAATCATTTTCAGTAAGCACACGATGAATGCATATACTATTTTGTGTGTGTGTGTGCCAAAGGAAAATAATAGAAAATTTTAACAGAACAAATGATAACATCTGCAGAATAAGACAGAGTATTTTAAGTAACTTTGACTGAGCAGTCATGGCAGAGAGCTGACAGCTCGGCTGCTGGTGACCGCAGCCCGGGACAGACAGCTTTCCGGCACTGTGACAAAGTGCTAGAGAAAGTCAGCTCAAAAGGAGAACAGGTGTGGGGGCTGGAGAGATGGCTCAGCGGTTAAGAGCACTGGCTGCTCTTCCAGAGGTCCTGAGTTCAAATCCCAGCAACCACATGGTGGATCATAACCATCTGATGCCCTCTTCTGGTGTGTCTGAAGACAGCTACAGTGTCTTCATATAAATAAAGAAATCTTTTTAAAATAAATAAAAGGGGGGGGGAAGGTTGGCTTCGCTCACCAGTGCCAGGATTTCAGTGCATGGTCGCTTCGCCCGCGTGGAGATGGAAGACCACGGGAAGAGCCATGGAAGAGCAGAACTTCCGGATGTGTGGGCGCAGGAAAGCGTTAAGGGAGAGGGAAAGGGGCTGGAGCCCCATGATCCTTTTCAAGAACACAGCCACCCACCGGCGACCTAACTTCCCACTATCAGAACCCACCCCCCAAAGTTTCCATCAGAGTCCTGCACCCAAGCTTTTGACATAAGGTCTTAGGGGAACATTCTAGATCCAATCTACAACACAGACCATTTCTCTTCCACCCAAGGGCACCTCTACCCAGACCTATAATAACAGAGAACGTGAAGAAAATTAAATAATTCAGACTAAAAGCGTATTCAAGCAGAGGGCCTAGTGGTACAGACCTATAATACCAGCTACCGGGGAAGCCGAGGCAGGAGGGTTGTAAGTTCAAGGCTGGTCTGGGCAACTTAGTAAAGGCTCTGTCTCAAAATAAAAAATAAAATAAAATAAAATAAGAACTGGGGATATAGCTCAATTGTTGGATGTTTGCCTAGCATGTGCTACAGTGAGAGGGGAGGACTGATGAGAGAGGATTTCTTTTTTGTTTTGTTTTGTTTTGTTGGTTTTTTGAGACAGGGTTTCTCTGTGTAGCCATGGCTGTCCTGGAACTCACTCTATAGACCAGGCTAGCCTCGAACTCAGAAATCTGCCTGCCTCTGCCTCCCAAGTGCTGGGATTAAAGGTGTGCGCCACCACTGCCCGGCGAGAGAGGATTTCTAATGAGAAATATTGCTTAGAATCCTATCACCTTTTGAAAAGTGGCTTACCTCTCCCAGAAGGGCTTCATGCCCTCCGAACAAAGGCACTTGTTTCCGCCCTTGCATGTTTCAGCCTCTTCCTATGAATCTTGGCTGTGCACATAAACACAAGAATTACTGAGACTCCAAGCACTGCCAGGACTAATGACACCATGCCCAGATCACCGGCTTGGTGTCAGGGCTCCTTCCGCTTGCAAGAATCTAAGATGAGACACCCAACTAGCATACGTACAATAAGAAAAACTAAGCCACTGGCTTGGATCACAGAGCTCAAAAGATGAGATGAGTTCCGGGGCAGTTTCAAACGGGAGTTCCAGCCTCCGTGGGCTCAGGCCGGGTGATGGGCTAAGAGGAGAGTGTGACTCTCTTGTACTTTTTTTTGTTTGTTTGTTTTTTGTTTTTTGTTTTTCGAGACAGGGTTTCTCTTTGTAGTCCTGGCTGTCCTGGAACTCACTCTGTAGACCAGGCTGGCCTCGAACTCAGAAATCCACCTGCCTCCGCCTCCCAAGTGCTGGGATTAAAGGCGTGCGCCACCACGCCTGGCTCCTCTCTTGTGTTTTTAATGTCCACAGCATTGCTACGTCCAGATCCTGGGGACCTCATAGCTTCCTTTCTGCTCAGCTGCCTAGAACTGGCTCAACAACGGGGAAGCAGATTGGCTGCTCTTACAGAGCTTAAGGGCCTGGTTGTCCCTGTCCAGCCCCCACCCCACCCCCCTCATTGATGGCATGGTCTCTTGGGGCTCATAATGCTTAGAGAATCTTTCTTGGGAAGCTCCTGGGATGGTTGTCTTGGAGACACAGGATGTAGGCACAGCACTCATTGGGAAGTGGGGAGTTGTTGGGTTTGTGTGTTAGAAAGAAAAAAATCTGAGGATTTGGACTCTGTTGAACAACAAGGAAACCGTTCAAAGGAATGCTTCTTCTAAGCCAACCTCAAAAGAAGATGGGGAGGAGGGAGAGAGAGAGGAGGAGGGAGAGGAAGAGGAAGAAGAAGAAGAAGAGGAAGGAGGAGGAGGGGGAGAGGAAGAGAAAGAGGAAGAAGAAGGAGGAGGAAGAGGAAGAAGGAGGAGGAAGAGGAAGGAGGAGGAGGGAGAGGAAGAGGAAGAAGGAGGAGGAAGAGGAGGAGAAGGGGGAGGGAGAGGGAGAAGGAGAAGAAGAAGAAGAAGAAGAAGAAGAAGAAGAAGAAGAAGAAGAAGAACAACAACAACAACAACAACAACAACAACAACAAAAGATCCAAGCGTCTTCCAGGGTAGAAGTCCTTGAACTCTAGACAGGAAGGCAGCGGGATGCTGACAACTTGGGGGAGGGGTGGGCAGGCTGAAGACAGTATCCATGGACTTACACCCTCCGAGGAGTCATATGCTTCCATCCCTGTGATGGGGTAAGACCATGGCTGCTCAGGGTCCTGGCTGCACTTGGACCTGGCGGGTATCTCCTAGGCTCATGTGCTGAAGACGCCCACCCGGCCATCTTGTTCTTGGAGAGGGGAGGAGGAACTTTTAAGAGGTGAGGCCGAGTAGGAGGTCTTGAGGATTTTGGAGGCATGCTCTCTAAGGGGGACTGTGGGAGTCAGATCTTTTGATTCTCCTTTGCTTCCTGGTGGCAGAGTGAATTGGGCCCTCCACTTTTGTTTGTTTGTTTGTTTGTTTGTTTTTCGAGACAGGGTTTCTCTGTATAGCCCTGGCTGTCCTGGAACTCACTCTGTAGACCAGGCTGGCCTGAACTCAGAGATCCACCTGCCTCTGCCTCCCAAGTGCTGGGATTAAAGGCGTGTGCCACCACCGCCTGGCAGGCCCTCCACTTTAATATTTCTTTTTATTTTTACTTTCTGCGTATCCATGTTATGCCTGCATGAATGTCTGTGCACCGTTCACATGCCTGGTGTCTTCAGAGTCAGAAGAGGGTTGTCAGATCTCCTGGAAGTTGAGTTAAGGATCTGTCCTGTGGGTGCTGGGAATCAAACCCAGGTCGTTTGCAAAAGCAACCGGGTGTTCTTAACCACTGAGCCGTCCCATCTCCCACAGTGAACGGCTTGGCTGTGCTATACACTTTTGCTCTGATGCCTGCCTCCCGACAGGCCAGAAGTAATGGAGCAAAAAGAGCACAGGTTGCAACCTCTGAAGCGATGCCCCTGAGGACTCTTCTCTCCATCTGCTGCTTCCCGCTCCAGTTCTGTTTGCTTGTTTGTTTGTTTGTTTGTTTGATTTTTGGTTTGGTTTTTTCAAGAGAGGGTTTCTCTGTGTAGCCCTGGCTGTGTTGGAACTCATCCTGTAGACCAGGCTGACCTAGAACTCAGAGATTCACCTGCCTTTGCCTCTTGAGTGCTGGGATTAAAGGTGTGTACCACCCCCCCCAACCCCCGGCTCTATTTTAGGTTTGTTAGTGAAATAACATAATTCTTCCTCACCCCCTCTTCCCGTTCCTGCCTTGGTTGTTATTTATTCATTCATTTATTTACTTACTTATTTATGGATCGAACCCAGGACCTTCAACATGATAGGCACGTGCTCTACCGCTGAGCGAGCGCCCAGCCCCCCCCCCTCCCCTCCGCTCCCCCCTCCCCCCCCCCCGTCTGTCTCTGAAGCCCCATCCTCCTCATCCTCTCTTGCCAACGCTCCGTTGCTAATCCCACCGTACACGATCTAATAAACAAAGTCAGTACCGTCCCGGAGGAGCAAACGAATGAAATCCGAATGTCTACACGGAGTATCCGGTACACATGCAGTACTTCACGTGTGACCCATGAAACACGAACTGGAGCTAACGGAAATATAAGTCAATTGAACAGAAGAGAATAAGTCTGCCTTGCTTGCGCTGTGGTGAAGGGCACAGCAGAAGTCCTCGAGTTTATTAATATCTATTTAGATAAACGAATAAAATAACTATCTGTGGGAGGCGGCAGGAAACGGCAAGGGGGGAGGGCTGGCGGGCAAGCTAGAAGGCGGGATGAAGCTCATTAATCCTGGCTTTTTGCTCCTGGTAGAGGCTGTGACTCGCAGTTTTCCTTTTCCTTCTTCTTCTTTTTTTTTTTTTTCCTTTTTGTGAGACAGGGTTTCTCCTGTCAAATTCCTGACTGTCCTGGAATTTGCTCTGTAGACCAGACTGGCCTTGAACGCAGAGATCCGCCTGCCTCTGCCTCCAGAGTGCTGGGATTACATGCGTGTGCCACCACCACCGCCCGGCTGGGATCTGCACTGCTTGCTAGTCAGTTATTTCTGATTTGTAGTGCAAAGACATTTGGTGTGATGAAAAACCATTCTTTCCCATCCCTTGCTAAAAAGTGGGCTCCTTTGGAAATCTGTTAAAATTAGTTTTAAGCTACTTGGAGAGACAATAATGAGAAAAAGTTCTCAAAACTCGAGACGTTTAATCTATATGATGATTTGGTTGCAAGAGAAGAGCCGTTCACAACATAACAAGTAGAAATTTAACCTGAACCTCTGGAAGAGCAGTCAGTGCTCTTGACCACTGAGCCGTCTCTCCAACCTGAGTTTCTTACTCTTATTTGAAGCAGAAAGCCCCACCCCACAAATTGGCATCACCTTCTGGTTGCAACCCACATAAAAGGACATGGAAGAAGAAAGCTCTTGCTTTTAGCCTGCTTGCTTTCACTCTTGCTGGCAAGTTCACCTACCCTTGCTCTGGTAGATATTAAATCCAACCTAGTCCAGATTCTAACGTAGCCTGAAGACCAACAGCTTTCCAGGAATCCTCCAAGACTCCAGTACCAGATTGGGGCTGCTGAGATATACAGTCTCATGGACTGAACAACTATAGGGTTCTCAGCCTTTCTGGTGAGGTGGCCACTATTGGACGACCTGGACCACAGCCTGGAAATGATCTAATAAATTCCTCTTTACTATCTAATTCATTCCATCGGATCTATTCCCCCCTGGAGACCTGTGACTGGTGCAGGTGCCCAGGCATGTGTGTCTGTTCTGAATTCTTTCCCCCACTGGCCCAGCTGCCCTCTCCCCCTCCTTCCAGGACAGTCAGCTACATAGTGAGACCCTGTCTCCGCCCCCACCCCCAAAGTCATGGCAATAGTGATTTGCAGGATTCAAGCCTTAGGTTCCCACTTCATGTAAAACCTGTGCCTGTGCCTGTGCCTGTGCCTGTGCTTCTATGGCTAGGGTGGATATGCCTGTCAATACCAGGAACCCTGAGCAGTGGGGTTCCGCTGGGTACAACACTGGAAGAGAGACGATGACAATTCCAATCTCATCTGAGGGTGTTGACAAAGTCCATGGGGGGTTCTGGTCACAGAGTTGGGAGGGAAACAAGAGGTATTCCTCAGAGAGTAAGGGGGCACCCTCATTCTCTATATGTACACGTGTGAACCTGTGTGATTGTATATGTACCACATGCATGCAGTACCCAAGGCAACCAGAAGAGGGCATCAGATTGCCCTGGAACTGGAGTTACAGATTCCTGTGAACCACCATCTGGATGCTTGGAACTGAACCTAGGTTTTCTGCAAGAGCAGAAACACTCTGAGCCTCTGGCCCTAAAATAACACTTTGTTTTACATTGTAATAAAACATGATTTTCTGGGGGCTTGCTGCTCAGTGAAGGTTTATACGTTAAAGCATATCTTAGTGCTTCTTACTAGCAGTCATAGAAGACTGTGTTGTCTGCATGACTTACGTCTATAGACAGATTTTGCCTAGAAGTACTGACATGGATCTCTGACTGGAAAAATAAGAACGAATAGGGGTACATTGGTGACAAGATCACTCAGCATCTCGGACAAGGGACAACAATGGTGCCCCAGCGAGGTCTGATTTCAGATCCCAGCTTTACCGTTGATGGGCCTGTCACCTGGACAAGGTACACTGAAGTTTTCTCACCTTAAAATGGGAATGATACGCCGGGCGTGGTGGCACATACCTGTAATCCCAGCACTTGGGTGGCAGAGGCAGGCGGATTTCTGAGTTCGAGGCCAGCCTGGTCTACAGAGTGAGTTCCAGGACAGCCAGGACTACACAGAGAAACCCTGTCTTGAAAAACAAAAACAAAACAAAACAAAAAAAATGGGAATGATACTGATCATGGTAGGAACTGTTGGTAGAGCCAGACATACCAGGTACTCAGTAAGGTCCCCTACACACGGGAATATGGCAGAGCTGTTTGAAGAAACCGAGCTTTGGGGGCCTGCTTGTGTATTCTAAAAGGCACAGTACCCACAGAGAAAGATGCGACCCCTCTGTCTCTCCTTCCGTATTTGAAGGAAAGCGTTACAGGGAGCAGGCGCTCCTTCAGTAATAATCCCGACCCGGATCCTCTGCTTCGAGCCAGCATCTTGACCCGTTTGCCGCTGGTGTGACTGAATGCCACGGGTGTGAGCACCCGACAGGGAACATAGTGTTCTTTAGCACACGGATCGGAAGGTTGGGGAGTTTAAGACCAGGCAGCTGCACTCGGTGAGGTGCTTCCTGCTGGTGGGGACTCTGAAGAGCCTGGAGGTGACCTTGGGTGTCACACCCCACCATCCTTGCCTCATAACCGCGCTGTGTCAGGGCCCTGCCCTAACGAGGCTTGTCTCGTGGCTTTGTTAGAACTAGAGTAACCGAGGAAGCGCCACCTTTTGGAGCCCGCGCCAGCTCCGCTTCTCTCTATTATCTCCCAGTTGGGGTTCATTTTTTTGAGCCGAGACTTTCAAATCACTGAAACCTATTGCTTTGATGTTCCTAATAACTTGATCACTCCCATGTCTCAGATGAGGAAACTGAGGCCACAGAGACCAAGCAATGGAGGCCACAGAGACCAAGCAATGACCTAAAGTCACACCAGTCAAGAGCCTAGGAGGTCTGCCTCCAGTTAGGGACACCCCATCCCTTCATTAGGGCTACCTCCGTTATATGCTGTGGCCATGGTACCCTCTTTGGGATGCTGGAGTCCTGCTCCAGGGCTCACAGGGCTGTGTGGAGGAACACGCCTCATAGGCCTGACATCTCAGGTTTGTAGCTCGACAGCACGATCCCAGCCGGACTCACTCAGGCTGCCTGTTTATCTGGGTCTGAGCTACTTGTGAAGAGACACAGCAGTCTTGGTGAGTACCATGAAGAACCGCCTGGTGGGCTGTCGGGAGGCCGAGGCTGAGTGAGTGCCCCTGGCCGGGCTGCCTTGGGCTTCCTCAGTGCCACCCAGTCTTCCATGACCAGCTAAGCCCTGAGCATTTCTTTGAGGGCCGCTGGGATCAGTGGGAGGTGCTCCTGAGACCTTTCCACGGGCCAGGGCTCTCTAGTCAGCCTCCCTTTGACCAGCCCTGGGAAGCTGTCCCCAGTGGCTCAGGCCTTCTTTTCCTCCGGACACAGCAGAGCAGACTTGGGGGTGGAGGAAGCATGACAGAATGTAACCTCAGAGTCCCAGGGGCTCCGAGAACCAGAGGCTTACTGCCAGGAGGAAAAAGGTGCTCAGTCTCCTATCCGTAGATCCAGGATGAACTCAAGGACTTGAACATGTGTATGTAAATGTGCATGTGTGTGTATAGATGCATGCATATGTTATGTACACATCCATTGGTTTCTCTGACTGTGTGCATTGAGTGTGCCTGGGCCTATTTGTATATGTGCAAGTATATGTGTGAATTCCTGTATGTATATGAGCATATGTGCATATGTATGTTTATACATATATATATATATATATATACACACACACACAGGTGTGAATGTGTGAGTCTATATGTATGTGTACACATGTGGGTCTGCCCATGTGCATGTGTTCATGTGTGTATGTGTGTGTCTCTGTGTGTGACTGTAGACTCTCTGTGTGTATATATGTACATACCTGCATGTGTATATGTGTATGTCTGTATGTGCGCGTGTCTGGTCTACATGTGTGTGCGTGTGAGTGTGTGTATGTGTGGGCTTCTGTGTATGCATTTGTTTGTGTAACTATATAGACATGTGGGTCTGCATGAAATGCAAGTGGGTGTGTGTGTCTGTGTATGTGTTGTTATGTTTATGTGTGTGCTCCATGTATGCTCAGCGTTTTAGAAGAAAGCCCAGTAAGCACCCGGAGACATGGCACTAAAGAGAGGCCGGCCACATTTATATGCAGTAATAAGATAATGAAGACACTCGGCTCCCATGGTTACTAAGGGGGAGCTATTATTTCATGTATTATGTCACATTAGCCAGGGTTTCTCCAGGAAAACAGAACAGACAGGAGGGAGCTACACTTTCAGGAATCACCAGACCAGTATTAGTATCCACTTAGGTGTAGACAGACGGGGAAGGGGGTTAGGACAGCAAGAGGCTCGTGCACGTGTAGAGGCACACGGGCTCTGTGGCCAGCAGGCTGGAGGCCCAGGAAAGCTGAGGCCGTACAGCCCAAAGGCCATCGCAGCAGCCGACGTCTCTCCTGCTCTCCCTCTTCTTATGTGGGTCTTCATTAGATTAGAGAAATCCCTCCATGTCCGAAAGGGCAGTCTGCTCTAGTCCACCTACTGTCAAAATGTTAATGTCGCCTTGTCTAAAACCGTCAGGATGATGTCAGACCACACGGCTGAGTGCCCGGTGGCCTAGTCATACTGACGAACAGCTGAGCTGTTCCTGCAGTGAGCTGTAGACACAGTGTCCAGGCTCCCACACCCAAGTCCTTGCTGGGATCCTCGCTGCGTTTTTTGTTTGTTTGTTTGTTTGTTTTGTTTTGTTTTTGTTTGTTTTTAGTTTTTCCGGGGCTGTCCTGGAACTCACTCTCTAGACTAGGCTGGCCTTGAACTCAGAAATCTGCCTGCCTCTGCCTCCCAAGTGCTGGGATTAAAGGCGTGCGCCACCACCGCCCAGTGCTGAGCCATCTCTCTAGCCCCCTCGTTGCTTTTTTTTTTTTTTTTTTTTTTTTTTTTTGGTTTTTCGAGACAGGGTTTTTCTGTGTAGTCCTGGCTGTCCTGGAACTCACTCTGTAGACCAGGATGGCCTCGAACTCAGAAATCCGCCTGCCTCTGCCTCCCAAGTGCTGGGATTACAGGCGTGCGCCACCATGCCCGGCTTCCTTGTTGCCTTTTGATGGAGGAGGGAAAGCTCAGAGGCATTAACTGTCTCTCCGAAAGTGGCACAGTTGATACTGACATCATCTGGGCTTTTCTGGCTGAAGCCACTCGACTGTGGAATGTTCATAGTAATTGTCTTGTCAAATGGGCCCTTATGCATGTTCTAGAAGCTGCTCCACTCCCATAACCAGTCACTGAATATTGTGTAGAGACGACCGACCAGTCACTGAATATTGTGTAGAGACGACCGGACGATTTAGTAAAGAGTTCCTTGAAAGGCAACTGAGTCACGGACTGAGCTAAGGTGGGCCTCCATTCTCTCGGGAGGCTGAGACAGGGCGCTTCACCCAGCTGCTCTGGAGAAGCTCCTCCTGTGCCTCCCCACGCTGCCGTGGCTCGCGGCTCCGGCCCATTGCTGATGGAGTTTGGACACCGAGAGCAACAGTTTCCAAAGCAAAGGCGGTTGAGCCTGCTTAGTGACAATCGGTTAATGTCCGGTGACTGTGGCAAAGGCCCAGGGGAGGCAAGCTTGCTGCTGCCCTCTGCGAAACATTGATGCCCAGCAGCGTCAAGGAGGCCGGCTCCCAGGAGCCAGCAGGGAGCCTGGCTGCAGCTACATGACCTAGTGCGCAGGCATTGCCCTTGTCCTCCGAACAGGCCAAGAGCCGATTGGACAGCGCTGAGAAGGTTCAGAAGGGACAGTTTGAAAGTGGATCACGAGCCAGGCAGTGGTGGCGCACGCTTGTAATCCCAGCACTTGGGAGGCAGAGGCAGGCGGATTTCTGAGTTCGAGGGCAGCCTGGTCTATAGAGTGAGTTCCAGGACAGCCAGGGCTACACAGAGAAACCCGGGAAACCGGAGGGGGGGGCGAGGGGGGGCGAGGGGGGGGACCGGCGGGGAATCGATCACGGGCTGGAGAGATGGCTTGCTGGTTAAGAGCACTGACTGCTCTTCCAGAGGTCCTGAGTTCAAATCCCAGCAACCACATGGTGGCTCACAACCATCTGTAAGGGGATCTGATGCCCTCTTCTGGTGTGTCTGAAGACAGCTACAGTGTGCTCATATAACAAAATAAATAAATTTAAAAAAAAACTTGTATTTTAAAAATGATTCCAGTTCTCTTTTCTTTCCATTTTTTTTTTCCCCCAGGTTGTTTGTTTTTTTGAGACAGGGTTTCTCTGTGTAGCCCTGGCTGTCCTGAAACTCACTCTGTAGACCAGGCTGGCCTTGAACTCAGAGATCTGCCTGCCTGCCTCTGCCTCCTGAGCGCTGGGATTAAAGACATGTACCCCCCGCCCCAGTGCACCCCAGCCTTCTTCCTTTTCTTCTTCTCCTTCTCCTTTTCCCCCTTCCTCTCCTCCTCCTCCTTCTTTTTGAGACAGCATCTCACACTGTAGCACAGACTAACTGGGAACTCACCATGTAGCCCAGCCTGGCTTTAACTCATGACAATTCTCCAGCCTCAACTTCCGAGTGTTTCAATGTCAGATATATGCTAACACGCCTAGCTTTGCGTGTTTGTTTTTTCCAGCTGCCAGTATAAATTATCGTGCCCTTGCTGCTTGTAACAACACAAAGGTGTTATCTCCCACTATGGAAGCTAGAACTGTGGATGAGAGCCGAGAAGGGCCTGGGTAGGACTCTGCTACACAGTAGCACATTGCCTGCCTAGCCGACCCAGGGCTCCACCCTGCAAGGCAAAGGAAAAACAAAACTGAGCAGGCTTTCAGGGGGGCGGGGGCGGGGGCGGGAGAGGGGGACGGGGGGGGGGGCGGGGGAGGGGGACGGGGGGGCGGGGGGGAAGGAGGGCGGGTCTGAGGAGAATCCACATCCTTGCCTGCTCAGTTTCCAGGCGCTTTCTGAGTTCCTCAGCCTGAGCTCTCCTTGCAATTGTCTTTATGTTTTAGATGCCATTTTGTACGTCAGGCTTAGATTTCTGGGAACTGGAGCGGCAGGGCTAGAGATTACCCACATAGTCCCTGCCCTGCCCACAAGTCGGGACAGTCAAACCCCCCCCTTCCCCCCCCCCCTACACACACCAATTTACCATGCTGTTTGTGCAGGAGGGAGGCTTGACAACCCCCCACCCACACCTCACCCTCCCATAGCCTGCCCTGACAGCCCGAGTCAGTCTTTGGTTCTGACTGATAGGTACCGACCTCACCCCTCCCCCACCCCCATCCCCCGCCCGTCATAGTTCCACTGCAGAGCAATCTCACTGTCCTGAGATTCCCCGAGGTTCCGCCCTTTTGTACACTATTTATGTGTCCGTAAGTTTGCCTTTTCTGGACCGTCATGTAGTTGGAGTCAGGTGACATGTGGCCTTTTTAAATTGGTTTCTTTCATTTAGCACCACGCACTTCAGATTCTTCTGTGTCTTTGGTTATTTTCTTTTGGGGTTGCAGTCTCACCCTAAAACCCTGGCTGGCCTTGAGCGGATTATCCAGCCTTAGTCTCTCAAGTGTTAGAATCGTAGGTGTGTGCCAACCTGCCTAGCCTCTGTATCCTACTAGCTCTGTGTCCTGCCTAGCTCTGGCTGTCCCACTCTGTAGACCAGGCTGGCCTCAAACTCATAGAGTCTGTCTGCCTCTGCCTCACATGTGCTGGGAATAAAGGTACTGCCTGGCTTCCCTATGTCTTTTAATGGCTTATTTTCAGTGCTGAATTAATATTCCATGTCTGGCAGTGGCACATTTACTTATTATCAACTTGATAATGGACATTTGTGTGACTACTGCCTTGGGCTGTTAGGAAAACACTCGCATGTGCAGATCCTTGTCGGATTGCGTGGGAACTCCAGCTTTTTGGCAGCTCTACCAGTTGACCTTTGCGTCAGCAACATGTGACAATGTTTCCCGGGTCCTTAACAACAGGTGCTATTATCTGCCTTCGAGGAGTCAAGTGGCTTTGCTGAGGGGCCATCGTCTGATAATTAGTTTTTACCATTTTCACATGTTCACATGCTGTGCATCTGGTATGCGAGCATGTATACACACGTGCATGGATGTGCGTGACTGCAGAGTCCCAAGGCTGATTTTGAGATTCGTCAGTGACTGCTCTACCGCCTCGCTTCACTGAGGCAGGGTCTCTCAGTTGAACCCAGAGCCAATCTGGTGCGTCTGGCTAGCCAGCTTGCCCTGCCTCTGCCTTCCCAGGCTGGAATTACAGGAGGCTTCCACGGCACCCTGGCATTTCTGTGGGTTCTGGGGACCCGGATTCTCATGCTTACACAGCAAGTACTTTAACCATTAAGCCATCTCCCCACCCTAGTGATACTCTTTAAATCTTTCCTTCTCTACCAAGAGATCTAAGCTTAAACTTATAATTTGCCACGTCTGTAAGTCTCCTTTGACCTAGCTGAGTGTATACGGGCATGCGCAATTTGAGAAAATAACTGAGTTCAAGTCATATTTTGAACTTCCTGCGCGATCGCTCCGAACGGTGCCAGATATTTCTGGAGGGGCAGCTTCTTTCATTCTTTGGCACATCCCGGCATGTTCCCTACTTTTTCTTTGTATTCCAGAAGGGCGGCAGCATCTTAAAGCTCCCCCCCGCCCCCCGCCACTGTTTCCTTGATGCTCGAAAATTAAATCTCACAAATGTTGGGGCCTGACTGACCAGACTGGGTAGGAGCCTCCATGAGGGCCACGATGAACAGTCCTTAGCGGACAGGCTGACCTGGGGGATGACATGAGGATGACTGCCACAGACCCTCTCCTTGTTCTTATGGAAGGCAAGAGATGTTCACCTATGATTGTGTTGCAAGGATCTTGCTATAGAGGCTAAAGTCAATCCTACAGGCCAGTCCGGGCACAGTGTCAGCCTACCCCCATGCCCCACTTGAAACGGAAGTATTTGCCTAAGCACTTACCTCGCAAACGGCACACAAACAGAATCATTCACTGGGTGACTGATTTAGCGGCTCAGAAATAGGCCTCAGCCCAGTCACCTTTCCCACACTGACATGCAAATCCAACCGCCCACTCCGCCGGCTGAATCAGGAGCTCCAGTGACTTTACCCACAGCGCGCGCCTGTTCAGCAGAGCAGAATCGCAGTCCTCCAGTCATCGAGGCTTTCTTTCTCCCTCTCTCTTTGCATCCCTCCCCCACCTCACCGACACCCCCCCAAGGAAGAAGATCTCTCCCCCCCCCACACCCCCATTTAATTCTTCCAATCCTTCTTTACCTCAAGCAGGGGCAGAGGAAGCCCTCCCTCCCTTGCTGAATATCCTAGCCTTCACGTGGAGACAGCGGCCCCCTCTAGTCGGGCACAGTCCTTTCTCTGATTCTGTGAGACTGCAGGTCGCTGTATACCCTACGTGTAGTCTCTTCCGGTTTCCTGACCTTTGTTCGCGTCCTTCCAGCAGGAACTCCTTTGGCCAGCAAAACTTCACCTCGTTGGCGAGGGTCGTCCCTCCTCTACACAGCAGCCTTCGGTCCTGGCCTCTCCCCTGAGCTCTCGCATGAGGCAGGCACTTGAGAAAGATGGTCATGTGGGGGCGAAGTGGGGGGGGAGAATAAATGAATACATGAAGGGAAAGGCAAAGCATCCGCTGGCTCCCTCATTCTTTCAAACCCTTATGAGAGCAAACTACTAGAGCATCGGTGCCCTGGGGGTCACCCAGTTCGCAGGGTGAGAGCCTATGACTGTCAGAGGTTGGACTAAATCACTAATTAGAAGTTTTCTTGGGGGCTGGAGAGATGGCTCAGCGGTGAAGAACACTGACTGCTCTTCCAGAGGTCCTGAGTTCAAATCCCAGCAACCACATGGTGGCTCACAACCATCTGCAGTGGGATCCGATGTGCTTTTCTGGTGTGTCTGAAGACAGCTTCGGTGTATTCATAAATAAAAATAAAAATAATAAATAAATAAATCTTTAAAAAAGTTTTTTCTTGTTCTTGGTCTCTCTGTGCTGGAAAGCTGGAGGCAAAGTGATCCTCCACGGGGCCTCTTGACTGTGACTCATGTCACATGTGGACGTGGACAGGGTCTTTCTGCTGTAGAGCTTGTTCAGGAACCAGAGGTCTGGTGTTCAGAAACAATGCTTTAAATGGAAGGAGTGAGTGTCGAGGTTGTGTCCGTTTGTTTCTGAGGGTGTTGTCAAGTCTGATGGTGAAGTCAGGAGTCTCAAGTCAGGCAGACATGGCCTTGCATGGCCAGGTCCCTAGTTTCCAGAAAAGAGTGCTGGATTGAGGGAGAGAAAACCTTCCAGGGGCTTTGTTGTGACTAGCTCCCATTTCTGCAGCCTTGGATGACCCCATCGGGTATCTACAGCTGCAGCTGGGATTGCTCTCCGGAAATGGCATACCTTTGTTATGGGCTGAGTGTGTTCCCAGAGTCCTAAAGTGCAGTCTTAATCCATGGTGCCTCAGCATGGGACTGAATTTGGAGTCTGGGTCTTTAATAAGGTGATTAAATTAAAGCAAGTTTATAGCAGAGATCTTAACCTGGTGTGACTAGATCCTTACAGAAAATGAAAGTGACTGGGCAGTGGTGGCACATGCCTTTAATCCCAGCACTCAGATGGCAGAGGCAGGCAGATTTCTTTTTCTTTTCTTTTCTTTTCTTTTTTTTTTTTTTTTTTTTTTTTTTTTTAGGTTTTTCGAGACAGGGTTTCTCTGTGTAGTGTAGCCCTGGCTGTCCTGGAACTCACTCTGTAGACCAGGCTGGCCTCGAACTCAGAAATCCGCCTGCCTCTGCCTCCCAAGTGCTAGGATTAAAGGCGTGCGCCACCACTGCCTGGCTGGCAGGCAGATTTCTAAGTTCAAGACCAGCCTTGTCTACAAAGCAAGTTCCAGGATAGCGACGGGTCTAGACAGAGAAACCCTGTCTTGAAAACAACAAAACAAAAAGAAAGACAATAAAGAAAAAGTGTTTTCTCTCATCTCTCCCCCTTCTCTTTAAGACAGTGTCTCAATGTGTAGAGCAGGCTGTTCTCAAACCTGGGATTCTCTTGACTCAGCCTCCCAAGTACAGGGAGGGATTACAGGCGTGTGTCACCACAACCTGTGAGAAGACACTCATCAAACACGTCAAGGAGAGAGACCTCAGAAGGAGCCAGCTCTGTGACACGTTCATCATTGTCTTTCTGCCTTCAGCACCAAAGCTGTGAGTTTCTGGTGTTTAGCGTGTGTGTGTGTGTGTGTGTGTGTGTGTCTTTCTTTGTTCCACAGAAGACCACAGGCTTGTGATCCACTAGCTCCACCCACTGACTCCCAGGGTCTCTCCTGCTGTCCTAGTTGGCTCCTCCCCTCACTGCAGAATGAATGTTCATGTTTCTCGTGCATGCTTCTGGGGAGACATAAGATGATACAAGGAAGAAGGCTCAACAGGTCAGGAACCATCGATTCGTCTTGGCCTAAGCTACCTTCCGTGCTGGCTGGTTTTGTGTGTCAACGTGACACAGGCTGGAGTTATCAGAGAAAGGAGCCTCAGGTGAGGAAATGCCTCCATGAGATCCAGCTGTGGGGCATTTTCTCAATTAGTGATCAAGTGGGGGAGGACCCCTTTGTGGGTGGGGTCATCCCTGGGCTGGTAGTCTTAGGTTCTATAAAAAAGCAAGCTGAGCAAGCCAGGGGAAGCAAGCCAGTAAGGAACATCCCTCCATGGCCTCTGCATCAGCTCCTGCTTCCTGACCTGCTTGAGTTCCAGTCCTGACTTCCTTTGGTGATGAACAGCAGTGTGGAAGTGTAAGCTCAATAAACCCTTTCCTCCCCAACTTGCTTTTTGGTCATGACGTTTGTGCAGGAATAGAAACCCTGACTAACCCTCCGTGCAGAAGAAGCCTCAGATTGATAATTCCCCTCTGGATTCTACAGTGTTCATTCATGTCTCTTGACAGCTGTAACTATACATACCTGTGCACTTGGGAGGCTGGGACCATAGGATTGCCAACTTGATGCCAGCTCAGGCTGTACACTGAGACTCTGTCTCAGAAAAAAAACAAACTAAACCAAGCTAAAACCTTCCCAGCAAGACAGACAAACAAACAAACAAAAAACAAAACAAATAAAAAACAAAAAAAGGCAAAAAAGCAATTTTTTCTTTCCATGAATGTCTTTTTATCTGGGCTGCCCGCGTTCAGGGTGGGGCTTTGGGCTTTCAATAATCTGATCAAGAAAACCCCCTGAAGAAATTGCCCAGCACTTTGCAGTAAAGTTGACAACCAAGATATGACATCATATCTTCCATAGCCTAAATTCATGTATTAAGGCCTTCTTCCATGGTGGGGTGATATAAGGACAGGGGGCCTTTAGGACGTGATTAAGACCGGATGAGACCATACCATACGTGCGGCCTTCATGAAGAGATTTTTGAGCTTATACTAGAGTATCAGAGAGCAATCTCCCTCCCTCTCCTTTGCCTCCTCCCCCTCTGTTTCCCCACCCCTCTAATATCAGCTACTTTTAATCACAATGGCCAAAAAAGGAGATATGATTTTGGCTCTCAGGTTTTAGGGTCTCTGCCCATCATGGGGGGGGGCAAGATAGGGTAACGAAGCTCTCTGCTCATATCCATGGAGGACCAGAAGACAGGAAGTGAGTGGAGCCTACCTCAGAGAACCTTATTTCATCTGGCCTTTCTCCCCACTTGAGGAGCAAGCATTCAAGTCTATAATGCCCCTGTGTGGGACATTATTGATTCAATTATAACACAGGGTTTGCTTATTCCCAAACTAGCCGCAGCGTCGCCATGCCCGGCTTCAGCATCCAAGTGCTGAGATTGTAGGCAAGCATCACCCCGTCCTCCCCACCCCCAACCCTCGAGTGCTCTCTCAGTCCGGTGAGAACACAGACACCAGGCACCATCCGTGAGCCAGGAAGCAGGCCCTCCCCAGATTCTAAATTTGCTTTATGATCTGATCAGTGACATCTCTCAGCCTCCAGAAACAGGAGGGGGAAATTCTATCAGATGAGCTGTTCCATCGATGATGCTTTCTTACAGCCGCCTAGCCAAGACACCTGCCACGCCCCATCCACCCACGGAGCGCTCAGTCTAAAGGTGGGACGCTTAGACTCCTCCTCAAGCCGAGCTCCGGTCCCACGCGCCGCCATCAGCGGTCCTTGCTGTGCCTCCTCCATCTGTGTAACCGAATGTTCTTAGCACAGTGGGCACTCGGTCAGCAGTGAGGCTCCTTCCTGCTTCCGGCCGCACACTCCCCTCCCCGCACCTCCCCTGCGCCCCACCCCACCCCCTCCCCCGAGTAAGTAACCCGGACCAGTCCCGAGGCGGCGGAGGACAGAATCTTCAGACACTGCCGAGAGGCACTGTTGATAAGGGCTGAGTCCCTGGAGGTTCAGAACGCACTGAGTGTGTTCGTGGGTCTGCTGGCTCCTTCTTTGTGTACGCGTGTGTGTCAGAAACTGCTGATCTGCCATCTCCCAGCATCTGTGGAGGCAGCCCTCACAGGGAGAGTCACAGCCTTTCTTGGGAGCCCCCGGGGTGCCAGGAGGGCTTCCGGGGAGGGGGGGGGACACAGGGCCACCGTGGAAGCAGCTACAAAGTGCATGGCCTCCGCTGCCCTGTCCCATACTCCTCAATGGCCCCAAGGTCCTTGTCAGTGATAATGACAGAGGCATAGGGACCATAGTTACTGGCCAGACCCTGGGCTAACCCTTCACCTGTCATCTGGGTCAGTCCTCAGAACCCCACAAGGATGCCCGGATCTGCAAATGGGGCTATTGGGGTCTGGAAGACTGAGAGGTTTGCCCAAAGTCAGGGGTTTGGTAACCGGCTGAGACTTAAGTTGGCTTCTGTCCTCTCCTCCTTCCACTCCACGTCCTCTTTTCCTCTTCCCTTTCCTTCCTTTTTTTTCCTATGAGGGAATTGTTTCAGCATCTGGCCTGCGTTAAGCACCGTAAAGCCGCAGAGATCTAATGGGGAATATGACAGGTATGGTTCCCCTTGAAGGCTTGGCAGCTGCCACCGGAAGAGTCTCCCCCCCCCACCCCCCCCACCCGGGAGGGCCCAGCTCTCCCTCAGGCTGAATTCTGAAGTGAGCCTGACCAAGGCTGAGCTGTGGGACCCTGGGGCACACTGGCCAGAAGCCAGACTTTGGGGTGAATGAATTTGTCCAAGATGAGGGCATTGTGGGTGGATGGGGTGGGGGTGTGGTGGGGGACGGGGACGGACTCGTACACTGGGATGGAATCATGGAGGGTAACTTCGAGAATTCTGGGTGGATGAAGAAGTGAAAGCCTATGACAGGTTCAGAGAGGGACATCTCCAGGTGGGGGGAGGGCCAGAAGAGGGAGTGTCTGAAGGGTTAGGGAGGGCAGGAGTGCAGAGCTCAGAGACAGTTCCAAAGTCAAACACAGGCCTGGCTGATATTTGCTACCATTTGCTAATTATCTACTTCCCCCTCCATTTTGGTTTTTCTTTTTTTTTGGGGGGGGGTTGGTTTTTTCGAGACAGGGTTTCTCTGTATAGCCCTGGCTGTCCTGGAACTCACTCTGTAGACCAGGCTGGCCTTGAACTCAGAAATCCGCCTGCCTCTGCCTCCGAGTGCTGGGATTACAGGCGTGCGCCACCACCGCCCGGCTTCCATTTGGTTTTTCAAGACAGGATTTCTCTGTAACCCTGGCTGTTCTGGAACTTGTGCTGTGTATTCCTGGCTGAACTCAGAGACTCTCCTGCCTCGGCCTTGTGCAGGCAATAAAGGTGAGCCCCATCCCCACCCCCAGCTCTTTGTTTCTTTTTAGAATAATTTTATGTGTTCTTTGACAGTTCTATGATGTATACAATAGATCCTGATCATATCCACCCCTCTCCTCCCTCCAGATGACCAGCATGTACCCCCACACACACCCACTGAGTTCATTTAGTGTTGTCTAAACCCACGTGGGCCCATCCCCCAGCAGAGTGTGGACAACCTACCAGTGATCACAGGCCCCTAAAGAAAAGTGACTTTGGCCATGTCCAGCAGCCACCAACTGCTGATAGCTTCTCAGCTCAGGGTGGGGGTGGGGAACCTCATGGACCCTCTCCCATTCCTTCTAGAACAACGGCCTTGATCACGTGCCTATAACCATAGCTGAAGAAAACCCAAGAATGCAACAGCCATGTCACCTCCACGTCCAGAAGATGGCATTTCACACCATCCCCCTCCACCCTCTGTTTTTTACATTCTTTCTCCCGCTCTCCCGTGACTGTCCCCAGGCCTTGGTGTAGAGGTGGGAGGTTAATGCGGATAGTCACATGATTCAGTGCTTGGGCCAGCTGCAAGAGTGTCTGCACAGACCGCTACCTACTCCCGCTGTAGAAAAAGCCGCTTAGATCATGGCTGAGAGCAGTACTGATTTATGGATACAAACCCAAATGCCTAGAAAGCAGTTTGACCACAGTTCCATTTAGCAGTATGACAACAGTAATATGGTCCCCCAGGACCTGTGACCAGTCCATTCCCACATTCCTAGGTTTACAGTAGCAGGTATAACTTCTCTCCTGTGGACAACGCCTCAAGACCAAGCATAAAACAACTGGTTACTCTTGCAAGAGTCAATCTACCATGGAATCAGACAGGTCAATATTGTAGCATCTTGGATCTGCCACTGGACTGAGGATGCTTCTCTACCAGTGCCCTGTACTATAAAAACCAGCCCGCAGGATGTTTCCAAGGCAGGTCTAGCTTGATTTTTTTATATTCTACAAGCAAAGTCAGATGTGTCTTTGGTAACGGTGTCTTAGTTCTGATTGGCAGCCAAAAGCAATGGTAATTGCCTGTGTTTCTTGGGGACTCTGACTTTTCCCTAACCAATACACACCTGTGTGTTTTATTTCTTAAATTCTGTTTATTTAATGGTGTGTGTGTGTGTGTGTGTGTGTGTGTGAGTGTAAGTGTAAGTCAGAAAACAACCTGTAAGAGTCAGATCTCTCCTTCCATGTTTAGGTTTTGGGAAATCAGACTCAGGCTGTTGATAGTGACGGCTTTACCCGTTGAGCCATTTTGCTGACTCTCAAGTTATATATTTTTAAGAGAGCTTAAAAAGCAGTGTGATTTCATAACCCTCGTGAATAATCGTTAGTTTTGGGTCACACATCCTCTCTCCTACTCCTACCCCTACCTATTTAAGCCTCACCTTCCTTCACAGCTCATGAGTTTTACAATCCCTTCATCCCCCCCAAGACGGCTTCCCCTCCCCCTTACAGGGTTCTTCCTAGCTTCTTGACCTCTACAGACACTCCAGATTTAACACACAGATCTAAAACTTTGAGCTAAGATCTACTCATGCCTGGGTCTAGGCTATTTCACTTAGTATATTTTTCAGTTCTATCCACTTCTTGAAAAAATAAAATCATAATTTCCAGAGATTTTCGTTGTAGCTGTCCAGCAGCCATGGATGAACTGGCTACCTGAAAGGGGAGCTGGAAACGGAAAAAGGACGGTGGGGGGAGGGGAGGATGAAGTCAAGACAAAGGTTTCTGATCAAGGCTCAAAGTTTTAATATTTAAATAGCACTATATTTATATAGGGAGAGCCCACAGACCCATCCTTTGTTTCACTGGATTATGTTGCTTTGTTTCAGATGGATTACGTCGCAAGGTAAGCTCAGCGGGCAGTCTGCTCCTGTAGGAAATTGCAGGTGTGGCAAGGCCTGAGACTCCAACTAGGCCGGTGAAGACCCACTGTGGCAAACACTTAAGGTCTATTTAGCTTGCTCAAGGTGGGGGAAGGGCACATTTTATTATTTTATTTTTCTTTCCAGATAAATAACATTTTATTCTACATGTGCATCTCATTTTCATTATCTGTCATCTAGTCCTTTTCCTAGTTATTGTGGAAAGAACAGCTGTAAACACAAATATCTGTGTACTAGAATGTGGAGCCCTTCGGGTACATGCTCGGGAGTGGTATCTCTAGGTACTGTGGTTTGAATGAGCACTGTCCTCCATGCTTAAACATAGGCTCACAGATTTGAACCCTTGGTCCCCCGTTGGGCGGCAAGGTTATGGAACCTTGCTGGAGGAAGTACATCACTGGAGGCAGGATTAGCGGGTCTACAGTGTGACTTCACTTCCTGTTTCCCCTCCACGCTTTCTCTGTGCGGGTGAAATGTGATCAGTCTGTTTCCAGCTCCTGCTGCTGCACCATGCCTCCCCAGCCGCGGTGGGCTCCCTCCCTCTGACAAGCCCTTTCTTCTTTAAGTTGCTTTTGGTCATAGTGGTTTATCACAGCAACAGAAAGGCACTAATGCATTGGTCCTTATAGAAGCTCTATCTTTAGATTTTGGAGAAGCCACACTGATTCCATAGTGGCTATGCTCAGTGGCCCATCCACTAACAGTGGGTGAAGAATTCTCTTTCTCCACACTCTCTCCGGCATTGGTTGTCGATTTGTTTTCCTTATGACAGCCATTCTGACTCCGGTGAAATGGAATCTCAAAGTAGCTATGACTTGCGTTTTAGTAATGGCTAATGTTGAAAAGCTTTTTCAAGTACTTATTAGCTACTTCTAGTTCTCCTCTTAAGAACTTGCTGTTGAGTTCCATAAGCTACCTTTTTTATGGAGCTGTTTGTTTTTTTGATACTTAAGTCTCTTGAGTTCTTTGTATATTCTGGTCACTAAACCTCTGTGGGATATAGAGTCCCATTCTATAAGCTGTCTCTTAACTTGATCGACACTGTTTTGCTATGCAGATGCTTTATAGGGCTGGAGAGATGGCTCAGCGGTTAAGAGCACCGAGTGCTCTTCCAAAGGTCCTGAGTTCAAATCCCAGCAAGCACATGGTGGCTCACAACATCTGTAATGAGATCTGATGTCTTCTTCTAGGGTGTCTGAAGACAGCTATAGCATACTTACATATAATAATAAATAAATCTTTGGAAAAAAAAAAAAAGGAAGCTTTTGAGTTTCGTGCGATCCATTTGTTGATTGCTGGTGTGCTGGTTTGAATGAGAATGGCCCCCATAGGCTGTTTGCTTAGTTCCTGATTGATGAACTATTTGGGGAAGATTAGGAAGTGTGGCCTTGTTGAAGGAGGTGTGTCACGGGGAGTGGGCTTTGAGGTTTCAAAAGCCCTCCCAGGCACAGTGTCTGTTTCTCTGCCTGCTGCCTGTGGTTCAAGGTATCAAGCTATCAGGTATTGTCGCAGCTCTGTCTGCTTCCGGTCATGATGATAGTGGACTAACCCTCTGAAATGATAGACAAACCTCTAATCAAATGCTTTCTTTTATAAGAGTTTCCTTGGCCATGGTGTCTCTTCACAGCAATAGAACAGAACCAAGTCAAAGGGCAAGAGACAAACATCAGCCGGGCAGTGGTGGCACAAGCCTTTAATCCCAGCCCTTGGGAGGCAGAGGCAGGCGGATTTCTGAGTTCGAGGCCAGCCTGGTCTACAGAGTGAGTTCCAGGACAGCCAGGGCTATACAGAGAAACCCTGTCTCGAAAAACCAAACCAAACCAACCAACCAACCAAAAATAGATAGATAGATAAAATAAAAATAAAAACCAAAACCAAACCAAACCAAAACCAAAACAAAAAAAGAGGCAAACATCATTTACACCATTGAGAACATCATTTCCCTATTGATATAGCAAGCAAGAATAATTTCCACTTATATATTACTAATAAAATTCCAATTAGAAGAATAATTACATATGGGTTTTTTTTTTTTTTGATTTTTCAAGACAGGGTTTCTCTGTGTCTAGAAAAAAACAAAAACAAAACATAACAACAACAACAAAAACCCTAGCGTGTTTCTCATGGCTTGTTCAGCTTGTTTTCCAGTACAACTCTGGCCCACCTGCCCAGGGTGCCACCACCCACAGTAAGCTGGGCCTCCTTCTGCCTGCCAATTGGTGATCAAGAAAATGCCTTGCAACCATTCGGATGGAAGCGTTTTCACAACGGAAGTTCCTCTTTTCTTTTCTTTTCTTTTTTTTTTGGTTTTTCGAGACAGGGTTTCTCTGTATAGCTCTGGCTGTCCTGGAACTCACTCTGTAGACCAGGCTGGCCTCGAACTCAGAAATCCACCTGCCTCTGCCTCCCAAGTGCTAGGATTACAGGCGTGCGCCACCACGCCCGGCTCGGAAGTTCCTCTTTTCATTTGACTCTAGCATGTGTCAAGTAAACAAGACAGGTAGCCAAGGTCCTAGGTTCCTGTTAGTTAGCTACTGTGGCAGCACTAGTGCTAGTGACACAGACAGTGGTGGTGGCAGCGGAGGCCGAACTGTGAGCCTGGCCAGCCAGGTGGGTCCAACGTCCAGTGGTGAATGCTTTGGAAGAGAGACCTCTCCCCAAGTGTTACAGACCAGCACCAACTGCCACTCTTCAGACGGTCCCTGGTGAAATAACTTGTGTCCTTTATCCCAGCTGGACAGGGACTGTTGATGGGATTTAGGAGGTAGACGGTTCCCAGGGGCTGAATCTGAGATGTTAGTGATGCTCTATTTGCAGTGGGAAGGACCCCAGGTGCTACATGACCTGACGACTGCCCACGGTCCTTTCAGTGGGGGTGTTGTGGTTACTTGTTCCAGAGCAGGTACAGAAATGGGTACAAATCTCAAGCCTCTGAGATTCTCAGAGTCTGAGTTGGCTCGGCCTTAGCAGTTCTTCTGTGTGGTGGCCTGCATGTCTCCTTAATCTTATCAGAGTTTGAGACATTCTCTCCCATCTTCCCTGGTGTAATGTTTACATGCTTTCCTCTAGCACATCTTTAACTGAGTTGTATGAGAGAATTCTCTTGGGTGAGATGCAACACACACACACACACACACACACACACACACACACACACACACACCTCAGAAAGGGAACCTATAACAGATCAAAGTAATAATTCCACCAAAGTCCAATTTGGTGAACTAACGCATTTTGATCGAAGTCACTAAGAGCTGTTGGGTAAGGGGTTCCCTCCAGGAACAGCTTTATCACAGAAAGCACACCCACGATGGGAGATGACTCCCAAATCTCCATCCCTGCACAGCTTGCAGGCAGAAGGACAGATCTGAGAACTCCCCATGGGCCAGTATAGCTGTCCCCTTGTTTTCTCGCAGCTATATACTGCTTTTCCACATCATATTGGAGGTTGGAGCTTTCCTAGACATGTGACTTTTGTTTGCCTCTGAGTCTAATGAACCTCCCCTACCTCTTGGAGGGAGTTTCTGTTTGGAGGAAAACTACTACATGATGCTCTAATCCATTACTAATGACTGTCTGGGGTAGAGGAGTTCCACGATCCACTGGCAATGCCTTCCAAGGGCATGGGTGGAGAGTGTGATGGCAGGTGTATTTGCTGTGCAGGACACATCAACATCATTTCTAGCACCAAGATGCTCTATGATTCTTCCTGAGGATATCTCTGGCCTTGGCTGGTCATGCTCTTGAAAGGTATTGGGACCTTCAGTTCTTCTATGTCTTTCTCTGTCTGTCTGTCTGTCTGTCTGTCTGTCTCTGTCTCCTTTCCAGACACTGTGAGGTCAGCAGCTTCATCCCACCATATATTTCCTGCTAAGCTATTCTGTTTTGTCATCAGCCCATAAATGACAGAACCGACTGCCTGGAAACTATGAGACAGACAGGCTTTTCCTCCTTGGAAGTTGTTCAACTCAGTCTTTTTGTCATGATGCTGAAAGGCTAGCATGAGTACTTTGCAAGATCTCAGCAATAGCTCCTGGATGAATCTCTCCATCCACCAACCACAAGAGTCTTCCTGGTGAGTAATGACAGTGCATAATAATGAGCCTAATTTTGTCACAGACACAAACTAAGAACCTTGTGTTTATTGTCTTTAATGTTCATAGCAAGTGGGTGCCGAGAACTATTAATATCCTTACATTAGTAATACAGAGAAGAAAAGAACGGAGAAGGGCATGCTTATCTTGTGCAGAAGCTGTTAAGGCAAAGTCCAAGTCGTCAAAAGCCTGTGCAAACCAACTCTTGTTGCCAGGTATATGACCAGCATCCAGATCCCATTAGTGGGGATCAGGGAGACCCAGACTGTGGGCACCTTTTCTGAATGGGGACCTCTCAGTATGGGGATGGCTGAGCCTGGAAAAGAGGAGTAATCGGAACACAGAACATGGAGAGGCATTACAGCACTCTCTGAAAAGCTACTGGCTGTCGAGTGACCCATGGACAAGTACAATCTCCGTCACCTTTACTCTCTTAGTTAGCATGACCTGTCAACGCAACTGAGTCATCTGAGAAGGGACTCTCAGTTGACAGATTGCCCACACCAAATTGACCTGTAGACTGCCTGTGGAGGATTGTTTTGATTGTTAATTGATCTCAGCACAGTCCACTGTGGGTGGCACCATTCCCCACAGTCCACTGCGGGCGGCACCATTCCCCACGGTCCACTGCGGGCGGCACCATTCCCCACGGTCCACTGCGGGCGGCATCTTCCCCACGGTCCACTGTGAGCGGCACCATTCCCCACTGTCCACTGCGGGCGGCACCATTCCCCACGGTCCACTGTGGGCGGCACCATTCCCCTGGCAGGCAGTTCTGACTGTGTAAGAAAGCTGGGTAAGGATAAGCCTGCGAGTGAGGCGGAAGGCAGCATTCTTCCACAGGTTCCGCTCCAGGTTTCTGCTCGAGTCCCTGCCCTGATTCGGTGATGGCTGTGACCTGCAAGGCAAATAAGCCATTCCCTTCACGCTGTTGATTTTGGTCAGTGTGTTTTATCATAGCAACAGAAAGGGAACCTGAACATCCACATTTCTTTTTCTTTTCTTTTTTCTTTTCTTTTCTTTTTTTTTTCTTTTCTTTTTGTCGAGACAGGGTTTCTTTCTGTAGCCCTGGCTGTCCTGGAACTCACTCTGTAGACCAGGCTGGCCTCAAACTCAGAAATCCACCTGCCTCTGCCTCCCAAGTGCTGGGATTAAAGGCGTGCGCGACCACCGCCCGGCTAACATCCACATTTCAACAGAGACAAGAGAAATCCAGTTATTTTGACTGATTCAATGATGAATTAGGTTAGTGTTCTTCGACAGAATTTTTATTTCCTGATATAGCTACACACACTGCTTGGTGCACACCAGGAATGTGGGTTGGAACAGCAATGTGATGGTAAAGATCTTGGGTAACAGGGGGAAATGTTGCTAAAATGGCACTAAATAGAAAGGGTGGGATAGAAACAGAGTACGCATGCTCTATTTTCCTTTATTCATTCACTGATGTATTGATCACAGTGCTGGGATCCAGCCCACATCTTTGGCCATGCCAGGCAAATGTCTGCCACTGAACTACATCACCAATCTCTCCTCTCCTCTCTTCTCCATCTAAAGCATGTCATAAAGCTCACTTCTGTAAGCATCTGATACCTTCAGGTGGGAAAGATGAGGCACGGATCCTTGTACAAGACACGATAAGAAATCATACCAGATAGGACAGGTAGGGGGAAGCCAAACATCAGCCAAGAGCTCTTTATCTGGGAGAAACTTAAAATACCGGAAGCCTCTAAAGAAGGGAACAGTCCAATAGAACACACTTCTAAGTCTATAAAAGAGAAGGGAGGCATATTAGTCAGGGTTCTCTAGAGTCACAGAACTTATGGGTAGTCTCTATATAGTAGGGGAATTTGTTGGTGACCTATAGTCTGTAGTCCAACTCTCAGCAATGATCAGCAGCAGCAGTGAATGGAAGTCCAAGGATCCAGCAGTTGCTCAGTCCCACAAGGCAAGCCGGTGAAGAATAGTTAATCTTTCTTTCAATGTCCTTATGTAGGTCTCTAGCAGAAGGTATGGCCCAATTTAAAGGTGTGTGCCACTGTGCCTGGATCTGGGACTTGCTGTGTTCCAGATGACCTTGAACTCAGAGATCTCCCTGTCTTAATCTGGAATTCATAGCCACTGTGCCTCAAGATCTCCATGCCAGGGGGCTGGAGAGATGGCTCAGCGGTTAAGAGCAGTGACTGCTCTTCCAAAGGTCACGAGTTCAAATCCCAGCAACCACATGGTGGCTCACAACCATCTGTAACGAGATCTGATGCCCTCTTCTGGTGTTTCTGAAGACAGCTACAGTGTACCTATGTATCTTACATATAATAATAAATAAATCTTTGGGCCGGAGCAAGCAGAGGTCCTGAGTTCAATTACCAGCCACCACATGATGGCTCACAACTATCTGTACAGCTACAGTGTACTCATATAAATAAAATAAAAATAAATTAAAAAAAGAAAAAAACAAATTAAAAAAAAGTTAAAAAAAAAAAAAAGCTCTCCATGCCAAGATGTAGGTCAGAGTTCATTCCAGATATAGTCAACTTGACAACCAGGAATAGCCACTACAGGAGGCAAAAGAAGAGAAATTTCACTTATTGAGGCACAAATAGAAATATCCTATGAATATAGATATTAATTGTAATGAGTTGCAAACCCTGAAAATTCATTAAGGAGCTAACATTTTGGTAACATATTGGTTAGATAGATACAATTGATATGTAGGGGATGGGGGAACAAGACGGTAGAGTCAACTTACGGCCCAACAAACAGCCTGTGCACATGGCATACAGAAGCAGTTGGCTCGTTGGTCACCAGGCTCCCTCCCGTCTCTTTGGAAAGCATATGCCTATAGGCAGAGGCGTATAACCCTATAAGCATACTACCAGGGATTATCTTGAATGAGTAAGATTCTTTGATTCTTGGAGTTTAGATGCATTTCTAGGCCTTTTCTTCTAAAAGTCTATCATGCAAAATATTAGTTAAGAAAGACCTGCAGCAGTGGCGCCTTCCTGTTGGGACTGTGGTCCAAGACTCCTCGAAGACGCCCAAGAGCCCAGATGATGGTCCGGCACTCTGTATACACTCACCTCTTGTGTCTACACACACACACACACACACACACACACACACACTCAGGATAAAGTTTAACTCACCTGGGTGTCTGGATTGCTCAGGAAGTGCTTTTACTTGTGTGCTGTCTCTCTGGCTCTGGTTTTCAGTTCCAAGCAAACGCTCTAAGACTGAATGACTCTCGTCTTTCCGAAAAGTCCCTGTGAAATAAAACATTTCCCCAAAAATGTCTGTAATGTCTAAAGTGGTTTTACACTGTTGCTTTACAGTCACCGATGGAGCAAGTTTACAAACCACATAACCAAGAGTCTCTTTTATCCTTTTTTTTTTTTTTGGCCAGATTTACAAATCAAAATGATATTTCTCAATCTGGGAAGAAATTTCTGATTCTTACTGCTCTTCCAGAGGATTCAGTTCCCAGAACCCACTCTGGGTGCCTAGGACCCCTTTCTAAGCAACTACAAGTGCAGATGTTGACTCAGGGTTCCCTGAAGAAACAGAGATAGAAGATGGTGTCCACTTTCTCCCTCTCCCTTCCCCTTCCTTTCCCTTCTTCCCCTTTCCCTGCCCCCTCTCATTTCCCCTCTCCCCCATTTCATCTATTGAGATGAATGCGCAGGTATGAGTTGACGGTTCATGTTTCATTCCTGATTTGGAAAGGAGGAAAGACCTCAGCCAGGTTTCTTACAGTACAGACTTGGGGACGTTTCCTTTTCTGCCATTTTCTTTTGTTTTCGTCTGGCCTTTGCTGTCATTGTGAATCAGGACTGTGTCCCACAAGGGCCCATGTGACATCACTGTTCCCCTGCCCAGATGTGAGGTGAGTGTCTTGCTCTGCCAAGGATCTGGTAGCAACTGGATTCACTACCTGGCCTCCGGCTACTCAATCTTGTACTTGAACCACAAGACTAAACCAAACTGATGGAAAACGAGCCTTGTCCGAGTTAATTACCTCAGGCATTTCATTGCCTTTGGGAGGCTGACAGCGGAGGCCTTCTGTGGAGCTCAGGGCCGGCTGCCTCGCTCTGCATCTCCTGACATCTAAAGCATGTCTTCAGAGCCTTTGAACAAACAGCTGGAGCCACAGCCTACCCAAGGTGACATGCAAGACAGCAGTTCTCAAGGAAGATGCCTACAAATAAAATGGCAGATGTGAGGGAGACAGACACCCCGCTCCTCAGGGCAGGCCTGCTGATGACACCATCGCTGTTGGCCCAGTGGGGGAGGGCAGCACGCCCGTGTTTGAGATGAACTTGAAAATGAAAGTTTCCTTTCCCCTGAACCTCCCTCTTCCCTCCCTCCTCCCTCTCTTCCCTCCCTCTCCCTCTCCTCCCTCCCTCCCCCTCCTCTCGCCCTTTCTCCCTCCTTTCGTTTCTCTCTTCTTTCTTTCTTCATTTCTTCATCACACTGTAGCTAGGTTGGGCTCAAACTAAGATTCCTCAGTCTCTTCGTCCTGTATATAGGATGCCAGGTTCCTGACACCTTCTTCCCCTGACCCTCTTCCCCTGAATACCTCCAGAGAAACCGACTGTGGGAATGATTAGACTGAGAGTAGACCCATCTCCAGGGGAAACTGGATGAACATCATTGTTCTGGAGAAGTTATTTGCATAATAAACTCAGCCATCTGTAAGGCCTCCCATGCAGGAGTATCTAGGTATATTTTGTATTCAGTATGAGTTGTTTTCACTACTGGGTTTGATCCTAGAGCACTGTACCTCGGCTTCTACCCCTTCCCTAAGCCACCCCACCCTACCCACTTATTTCCCTTTGCAAAGTTTACCAGGCTGCCCTTGAACTCTCAATCCTCCTGCCTCAGCCTCCAAGTAGTTGGGACTACAAGTCTGCGCCTCTTGCTTGACGGTTAATCTTCATACCAGCTTTAAAATGCTTTATTTCATAACAGATTTTCATTTTGTTTTTAATGGTGGTTCACTTTGGCCATCTGGTGGTTTAATTTGTCGTGTGCCCACGCACCCGAGCCAAGGTGCGTGTGTAGAGGTCAGAGGACATTCTGTGTAGTCTCTTCCTCCTTCTACCTTTATGTGGGTTTGGGGGCTCAAAACTCAGGTCATCAGACCCGTGCAGCAAGTGCCTCTCCCTGCCAAGCCATCTTGCTGGCCCAAATTTAACTGCATTTTAAAGAGCTCTAAATGAGACATAGTCCCGCACTGAATAGTTTTCTATTATAATACAGGCACTCAGCAGATGTCCACTAGCTGTATGATGTCGCTACTTATGAGAGAAAGAACTTCAAACAGCCCAAGAGTGACGAAATGGAAACAGCCATCAAAATGGGCTTGAGTCTCATAACGTACATGGATGGATACAGGCACTGTGATGGATTTTTCTGGTGTCTTTATAAATCGTCTTCAAGAAGCTATGGACCGCTGGTGGTACGTGCTTTTAATCCCAGCACTTGGGAGGCAGGGGCAGGCAGATGTCTGAGTTCGAGGCCAGCCTGGTCTACAGAGTGAGTTCCAGGATAGCCAGGACTACAGAGAGAAACCCTGTCTCGAACCCCCACCCACCCAAAAAAAAAAGAAGCTATGGACTAAGAATATGCTTCTTTTTAAAAATTCCTGGCTTGCCATGAAATTCTCAGAGGAAACTGTGACTCAGCTAAACAGACGAAGGGCGATGTGTCAGCCCCTCTGAGGTCACGGCGCTGACTACCCCATCCCTAAGCTTCGGGGACTGTCACTCCACAGGAACGGTGTCTTTCCTAGTTCTGAGCTGGCACCTTATCGGATGATGGATTCTGCAAAAGAATCTCCACTGTAACATTTTGCAGTTATTAATATGGGGGTGGAGGTGGGTGGCAATAAGAGTGACTTTATTTAAAAAAACAAAAACAAAACAAAACAAAAACCCTGGGCGGTCTCTTATTACATGGCTGTCTTTCTTCTGGGAAGGAACAGTGAATGATGTAGTTCTATTTGTGAAGTCTGATTTCCTCTCTCTGCTGTTTACTTTGACAAAGGGGGGAAAAAAAGAATTCAATGGGTCTCATCATGACTGGGAAAATAGCAAGAACAGGACAGAAGAAATAATACGCAGAATGTACCCCAAGCATAGCAGGGGAAAAAAGGGGCTGAGCAAACCTGCCTTTCTAGGCAGCAGCCGTTGCAGAAGAGGATGCGAGTCTCGGCAGAGCGAAGGTTTTGTCCTGAAGAACTGAAGATCATGGTGAAAGGCAACACAAGCCGCCGACCCCATAGTAAGGCCATCGGTGTGTTCCCAGAGTGGGGCCAAAGGTGTCTGGTGTGTGGGTCATGAACCCACGGACTTCCGGAGGTTGTGTTACCTGCACACTTGAGCATCAGTAGACAAACCCAGTGCAAGCATAGGCAATGTTAGTTGCGGTCATTAGCATTAGTGACAGATGGGGTGATGGCGGTCTGTAGAGCACGGTCACAATGAAGACAGTCACAGTGAAGCACTGGGATCAAGTCACTGCCAACAGACATGCGCACACACTTGCTGGAGTCCAAGAGAGAGCAGCTGACAGAATAGAGCTGGGCGGTGGTGGCGCACGCCTGTAATCCCAGCACTTGGGGGGCAGAGGCAGGCGGATTTCTGAGTTCGAGGCCAGCCTGGACTACAGAGTGAGTTCCAGGACAGCCAGGGCTACACAGAGGAACGCTGTCTCAAAAACAACAACAACAACAACAACAACAACAACAACAAACCAAGCTAACCAACCAAAACAAAACAGAAAGCCAAAAAAACCCCCAAAAAAACAAAAAGATCAAAAATCACCACCAACATCAACATAGTTACATTATACAGCATTTTACCATATATTTCATGTTTTTTTTTTCCAGCAACTTATGACTTGCTGTTTGTATTTCTTTTGTACTATGGACAAATTTAGACAAAAATCAAATTCAACTGATTTTCTTACTTGAGTTGAAAACCCGTCAAAAAGCAGCAGAGACAGCTGTCAACATCAGCAACTCCTCTGACCCAGGAATGCTGAGGCAGCACAGTGCGGGGCTGGGGGAAGACGGTTCACAGAGGAGAGGAGTCCCTGAAGATGAAGAACGGCCAACAGAGCCGGCCCTCTTACAGCTGCAGACGTGGTCGGAGAGCTCACGGTGCACCAGCCGACGACCGTTTGGCATTTGAAGCAAGTTCATGTGGGTGCCTGTGGGCTGAGTGAAAATCAAGACCTCTGCCATTCTGAACTGTCTGCTTACACTTCACAGTAGCTGAGGAACCATTTCTTGATTGGGATGTGATCTGAGAGGAAAAGTGGATTGATTGTATGTGAGCTCCAGCAATGACCAGCTGAGAAACAGTTCCAAAGGGTGTTCCAAAGCCAAGCCAGAGTCAAATCAATGGCATGGTCACTGTTTGTTTGGTGGTCTGTTACTGGTCTGCTCCACAACACCGACATTCATTTTGGTAGGACCTGAGGGTTTGGTCCTGGAGGGTTTGATCATGGCTACTTGGTGGTCTCGTGTTTCTTGCATGTATTCACACCAGAAACATTCCACTACACCAAGTAATGGCAGGACATCACATCCAGACCATAAATGTTGAAAGGAGAGAGACTCCTTTGAGGAGAAGTTGTTGTATACAATCATTTCAAATATTGTGCTGCTAAATGGAAGGGAACGTGTACATACAAAATACTGATCGGGCTACTGAGAGAACCCAGAGATCACATTATGTAATATGGTAGAGAATGGTGAACTTGGAAGCGAGAGAACTTGGGGTGGAGAGGCTGGGAGACAGACAGGAAGTGAGATGGGGGAGGCCTGTTGACAGGTATTAGAAGGGTGGTGTCTGTCATACTATTCCTGAGGAGAAGTGAAGAAATGTCTGCCCACTCCAGACAGGGAATCCACGATAAACCAATGTACAGATGCCACCAACGTCCAACTGGGAAAACCAATGAGTTTCATTGGGTTTATTCACGGGAGTATGGGTGAGGGGTTACTTATAGGAGCAGAAATGACTTGAAGACCATCACCAAAGCCTGCACCAGGATGGGTCACAGCTCACAAAAGCTGCGAACCTGGAACTCACGGCACAGCCTGCAGACAGCTCAACAGGTTGAAGAGCGTCCTTTTCAGGCGACTTTACCTGTCCCTGCCTTCTTCCTGGTGGCTTAGCTGGTCTGAGAGCCTTTTAGGCAGCTCATTGGGTCTGAGACTGACTCTCAGCAGTCCTTACAGATTAAATATGCTCGGGGGAAGGATGGACCTAGTGAATCTGATCGGTTTCAGGAACTTCCTGAAGCCTTTGAGTTGTTTATTTGCTGAGCTTGACTAGGCTTCCTTGCATGGTGGAATGTACCTCTTCCTTTTCCCATCCAAAACAGAGGATTGCCTCAGGGGACATTGCAGCGTGATAGGACGTTCTGTAGGAGAGGGCCTAAGCGTGAAGGGTGCCTTGAGAGAATCCAGGTGGGAGTCACAAGGAATGAGTGTTAGTACAAAGGAGGCGACTTCCGCAGAACAGCTAACAGTGGGGGTGAGAATTCTCCTAAAGCAGTGGGACCTTCAACATCTTCTACGTCGCAGTACCGAGTGGTTTACTTACCCAGGGCACAGCACACTAGATGGACACCCAGTTACATGTCTTCTTAGCATTTTGAATCAAAAGAAGCACCTCACTGTGTAGCTCAGGCTGGCCTGAAATGTGCTGTACTCCTGCCTCAGCTTCCTGGATTGGAATTCTAGACGTGCTCTGCCGTGGCTCACTGTGCCCTGGCTACTTCTAACAGGAATTAACTAATTAGTTGCAGAATTCCCAAGGGTTAGTCTTTTATCTTTGGAGTGAAATATTCTTCCCCATGAAGAACAAGACAGAGATGTTGGAGGACTAGATATAGAACTGAGAGTTGGTAAAGGGCTCACTCTGAGAGCAGAAAAAATGGATGCCCAGAGAAAAACTCAAAAGTTCAAAAAATATTTTTATTTGGAATTAAACACTACCTAATAGTTTATTTTTTTAAAAAATGAACCAAGCCAAGGTTGATGTTTCAGACCTGCAATCCTGACTCAGAGGAGGCTGAGGCAGGGGGAATGTGGTAAGTTCCAGGACAGCCTGGGCTACACAGGAAGATCCTCTCTGGACAAATAATATAACAAACAATATCTGCATACATAAATATGGATGTATTTCAAGAGCACGATGTTTAATGAAACATTCAGTCATAGACATATAGAGAATGTATGTCTTCACCAGGCGGTGGTGGCGCATGCTTTTAATCCCAGCACTCAGGAGGCAGATGCAGGGGGATTTCTGTGGGTTCAAGGCCAGCCTGGTCTACAGAGTGAGTTCTAGAACAGCCAGAGCAAACCCTGTCTCAAAAAAAAAAAAAATTAAAAAGAAAAAGAGAATGCATGCTCCAGTCTTAGGAAGAAGGAACACTAGGAAAAGTCAAACCCTGTCTTGTAGAAATGTTTACAGATGTGGTAGGCTGTAATTCGAAGACAAACAGGGTGGCAGTGGGAAGCTTTCTCAGTGGTTTCCTGCCTGCTTGGCCCGTGTGAAGCTCTAGGTTCACCACAAAGAGTACACAACACAACACAACACAACACCAAGGAAATGATTGACATGACTGACAGGTGTGTGGGTTCCTCTTGGGAAGAATTTACAGGACCTTTCACGACCAGTGAAAGTTAATCTCTTACACCGCCCAGGGGCGTTCCTTTAGTTATACTTAAGTGTGTGCACAAGGTGTCCCTACACCTCTGTGTGTAGGAACCAGTCATCAGCATCAAGGAAGAACAGAGACAAGACTGGTACGTAGCACGGGGAAGCACAGCAAGTCTCAAGACAGAGTGACAGAAATGAATGGGCACGCACACAGAGTAGACCGTGACAGAACACCAAAGCGGAACGCTCTCTCCCAAAGCACTTGTAGAATCTAGAGAGGAGAAGGCTTGAGAGCACTTGACTGATGGTGGATAAATCCACTGTGATAGAACCCAGCAGGTCCTGAATGTTATCTTCAAACTGATGGTGGGAAGGACAATAAACTCCAATTCCTTACCTGTGGGTTACACCCAAGCTCTAAGGCACAACAAGACACAGAAATGGAGAATTCCTTCTCTTAGAACTCACTAGAAAGGCACCTGAAGAAGGTTTTCAGTAAGAAGAAAATTAACTGGGCAGTTGTGGCGCACGCCTTTAATCCCAGCACTTGGGAGGCAGAGACAGGCAGATTTCTGAGTTCTAGACCAGCCTGGTCTACAGAGTGAGTTCCAGGACAGTCAGGGCTACACAGAGAAACGCTGTCTCGAAAAACCCTCCCCCACCCCCACCCTGGGGAAAAAAAAAAAAGAAGAAAATTAACCAGGATGGGATGACTAGAAATAAACAAATAAACAAAAACCCAAAAGACCAAAAACAAACTAGGTGGGGGCTGGAGAGATGGCTCAGTGGTTGAGAGCACTGATTGTTCTTGCAGAGGACTGGGTTACTGGTGCTCACAGGGTGACACGCAGCCATTTGTGACTCCAGTTTTGGAGGATCTGTGACCTCTTTTGGATTTTATAGGCACTGCACACATGTGGTGGGCAGACATGCATTCAGGAAAACATCCAAGTGTACAAAATAAAAAATAGAGTGTGCAGAAGCAAGGGTGAACTGGCCAACATATTAGCAGATTTACATTAGTATCACCCCAACACCACACACACACACACACACACACACACACACCACACACACACACACACACACACACACACACACAAACACACACACCACACCGCGCCCCCACACGTTATGGTTTATGTAAGTGTTCCCCAAAGGTCAAATTTTTAAAAAGATTTATTTATTTTATGTAAGTACACTGTAGCTGTCCCCAGATGCACCAGAAGAGGGCGTCAGATCTCATTACGGATGGTTGTGAACCACCCACCATGTGGTTGCTGTGTAGCCCTGGCTGTCCTGGAACTCACTCTGTAGACCAGGCTGGCCTTGAACTCAGAAATCCACCTGCCTCCGCCTCCCGAGTGCTGGGGGATTAAAGGCCTGCGTCACCACTGCCTGGCTTTTTTTTTTTTTTTTTTTTTTTTTTTTTTTTTTGGCAGTCAGTGCTCTTAACCGCTGAACCATCTCTCCAGCCCCAAAGGTCTATTGTTTTTGTTTGTTTGTTTGTTTGTTTGGTTTGGTTTTTCGAGACAGGGTTTCTCTGTGTAGTCCTGGCTGTCCTGGAACTCACTTTGTAGACCAGGCTGGCCTCGAACTCAGAAATCCGCCAGCCTCTGCTTCCCAAGTGCTGGGATTACAAGCGTGTGCCACCACCACCACCCTGCCATCCAAAGGTCCATTGTTAAAGGACTGGTCACCAGCTTGCTGTTGAGAGGTGCTGGGAAGTAGAAGCCGTGGCCCCTTTTGGGAGGCAGTCATGGGGCTGTTGGGGAGGAGAGTGAAGACTGCTCACTTCTCCCGGTTTCCGGCCAGGAGTTGAGTGGCCTGGAAAGCAAACCTGGGATGGGGAGTGGCTACGATGCGGGTTGTTCATAGAGTGCCGGAAACGATGCGTGGATGGGCGCGGTCGACTGAGCTCCCGCTAGAACCTGCTGACGAACAGCAACGGCGCGTACCCTGAGCCTTGGGTAATCGTTCTAAGGAAATATTTGTAAGATTGGATTCTTCAGTCTTGAGAGAGAAGAAGTGTTCTAAAGGTTGAATAACCTTTTCTGTTACCTTTCTATAAACATGGCTCCGAGCCTACCCAGCAACACCGGTGGCTCGTTTTTTCCTTCAAGCGGTCCTTGAGAAGCGTTCGGGGCTGACCGTTGTGTTTGACTATGTGACTAAGTCATCCTTGAACGTAGTTTGTGGGCTCAAATTCAAGGTTCTTCTTGCACTCAAAGAGAGGAATGGAGATGCGTGAGCTGCCCTGACTTGTTCCCTCTCTGCCTTGGCTGTAAGCAGTCTCCATGGCAGCCAGCCTGCAAGACACACTTCTGACGAAGGGAAGTCAGGTGAGGGTTGAAGACCGTAGGAGGTGCTGCCGGGAAAGGGCTGGAGGGGTCTTCCCTCTCCCTTGGATACCGTCCGGGAGACAAAGAGTTCAGATCCACCAGCTGCTATTTGGAAACTGAAACCAAACAAAACAGAGAAAACCCCAAATCTGCTGCTTAATTTTTCCCCCAGAAGCTTGAACGAATAAACAAGTGGAAAAATGGTTTGTGTTTGTGCGCATATAGCAAGCCACAGGAAGCAGGAAGCTATGGGCTAAATCCTGTGGTCTCTGCGTCCGCCCTCCCCCCTCACCATGCAGGAGCGGAGTGGGAAGCAGGCTGGGCATCTCAATCAAGACAGTTCTGGCTTTTCTGGAAAGGGGAGCAAGAATGCAAGTTATTTAAAGATTTATTTATTTATTATGCGTACATCATCTGCCTGCATCTATGCCCGCAGGCCAGAAGAGGGCACCAGATCTCATTATAAATGGTTGTGAGCCACTATGTAGTTGCTGGGAATCAAACCCATGACTTCTGGTAGAGCAGCCAGTGCTCTTAACCTGAGCCTTCTCTCCAGCCCCGAATACAAGCTGTTTAAATAATCTGGAGGGTGATGATCAGTCCATTTTCTGTTGCCACAACAGCACTCCAGAATGGGTAATTTATACAGAGAAAACATTTATTTCATACACCTCTGAAGGCTGAGATCTAGGGTGGAGGGTTGTATCTGGTGAAGAGTCTTCAGGTTGGCAAGAACCACAAAAAGTCTCTCCCTCTTTTTGAATAGCCACTGAACATGGCCAGACATGGGGACACTGCCTATAAGCCAGCACTTGGGAAGCCGAGGCAGGAACAGCTCTAGTTTGAAGCCAGCCTGGGATATAGAGTGATACTTTGTCTAAAACAAATGAACAAAGGTGAATGAGATGGCTTAGTAGTTAAGCATGCTTGCAGGACAAGGTGGGGATCTGAGTTTGACCTCTGGGATCTATGTAAAGCTGGAAGGAAAGAAGAGACTTCACAAAGTGCTTCTCTGCTTCCACAAGTGCGCTGTGTCACAGACACCCACCCATGCACAAACTCACACACCAACAGTAACTTTTAAAAGCAAACCTAAGGGCCAGGTGTGGTGGTACACGCCTTTAATCCCAGCACTCAGGAAGCAGAGGCAGCTGAATCTCTGTGAATTCAAGGCCAGCCTGGTCTATATACCTGAGTTGGTGATAGCCACAGAGAAAATCTCTGGGAAAAAAAATGGAACAAACAAAAACCACACACACACACACACACACACACACACACAAAATCAACTATATTGTGGTATAATTTAAATACCATCATGTAGTCATTCGTGGAACACTCAAAGTGTGCCAATCATAAATCCGATGAATGAATACTTCCAGGTAACCATTGCCCCCTTGGGATTTGGTCTCTATGGCCCTGAATACTCACAGTACTTTCCTGTGGTCCCCCTCTTTCTGTCCCTAACCCCGGTAGCTACTTGATTTGCTTTCTTTTATGCTATTGATTTCCTGAAAAGACTGGCCGTTTGCCTTTAGAATGTGTCACGGGTCCAATTGTTTCCTTGTAAGAGTCATTAACCTGATATTCCAGCAACTGGATTTCCTGTGCACTGGAAGTTAGGCCTAAAGGCTTAGCTAAATACAGTTAAACAACACAGACAGATACAAAACCTTCACAGATGGCTTCCTGTCCATGTGACACCGGGGTGAGGATGGTTAGTTTGAGTCTTTGTCCTTCCTTCCTGGGAGGAAGGATCATCTTTGCCATTAGAGTCCTCCATCTTTATGTGGGAGGACCATCTGCTTGTCAGATAAAGTCTCCTTCCTTGACAGTCCTAAGTTCCCACTTAACGGCCTGTTGGCTGTGAACCGAGGAGCTTGGGTCTGGCAGCGGCTCCAGTTGCCTCCAGAAACCCGTGTTCTGTACCATCATCCTTAGGTTTCGAGTAAGGCACCATTGTAATCCCCACCCCCTCTCTCTCCTGGCCATGGGGCTGTCCTTTGTGTAGTAGATTATTTCCTTAAAATGCATAAGTTATCTGCCCAGGGTTCTGCTTGCTTTCTTTTTAAAGGCCAGCATTAAAGGTTCTGTCATTTTCCTCTGCTTCGGGATTATTTGTAGAAATAGCACAGAATGCCATCTTACACCGATGGCAGCCGTAGGATGGGAAAAGTCCATCTGTCGCCAACAGCATAGGCCACAGCCGTTACTACGGGGCCTTTTAGGGGTTTAGGAGCTCAAGTCCCCCGGGCCTGCGTTTGGAATCTTGGCTTTTTTTTTTTTTTTTTTTTTTTTTTTTTTTTTGGTTTTTCGAGACAGGGTTTCTCTGTGTGGTCCTGGCTGTCCTGGAACTCACTCTGTAGACCAGTCTGGCCTCGAACTCAGAAATCCGCCTGCCTCTGCCTCTCAAGTGCTGGGATTACAGGCATGTGCCACCACGCCTGGCTTTGGAATCTTGGTCTTTGATTGGGAGAGTATGCAGCCCTTGAAGATGTGGGCATGAGGATGCTTCCCAAGCAGGAGATAGAAGAGATGCAATGTAGACTCATTAATGGAATCTGTGACTGACAGGCCATTTGAGATCCCGAGCCTGAGCCCCTGAGGGTCAGGGGTTTTAGGGCCCTTTGCATGTGCTTCTGGCTTTGGCCTTGTTGACTGACGTTGTCTTTAGGTCCTGTTTATACTTCTTGAGGGGAGGGGGATGCATGTTCTGCAGGAGTGTGGGATCTACCTCTTGGGGAGTCTCTATTTCTAGTAAGGGTTTCTTGGTATCATTTCTGTGCTCTTCGGGGACTGGCTGCAAACAGTGAGCTTCTTAAAGTTCACTACATCTGCATCGCACCACGCAACTCCCAAAGCCCAAGGAGCAAAAGATCAGGATTTAAGGGGGGAAATTTATTTTTATATTTTTCTGCGCATGAGTGTTGGCTGTGCACCATATGCATGTAGTTCCCATGAAGGCCAGGAGAGGGCACCAGATTCCCTGGAACTGACTTACCGGGCCATGTCTAACCATGTAGGTGCTGGGAACTGAATCCAGGTCATCTGCAGGAATAGCCAATGCTCTTAACCGTTGAGCCATATCTTCAGCCCCTGAGACTCCATTTTAATTAATTAATTTTTTTGTTTGTCTTGTTTCCTTTCAGATTGACCTTGAATTTGCTCTGATACTCCTGCTGAAGACTCTTGAATACAGGGGTTACAGGCATGTGCCACCAGGCCCAGCTAAGATTCCATATTTGACTTCACCTAACTCTTACCTTTCTCCTCGTATCAGGAAGCACGCATGAACAATGGGGTGAATACAAATGATATTTTGCATGTACTGTGTACATCTTTTGACTCTGTGATCCTGATTATGATTACAAATCATTTGCCTGTTTGCTGTGTGAGGCATCTGCTGCCCTGGGAACCCATTACCTGCCTAACAAAACCTGTTGTTGCCAGTGATCTCTTACTGTGCCTTGTTTGTTTGTTTGTTTGTTTTGGTTTTTTGAGACAGGGTCTTTCTTTGTAGCACTGGCTGTCCTGGAACTCATTCTGTAGAGCAGGCTGGCCTCGAACTCAGAAATCCGCCTGCTTCTGCCTCCCAAGTGCTGGGATTACAGGCGTGCGCCACCACGTCCGGCTCTGTGCCTAGTTTATTAATGAAGCTTTGTCATAGTTATGCAGGTGTGAGAGAGCAAGAGCGAGAGAGAGAGCAAAAGAAGGAGGGAGGAAGACTTGGTAAGGAGCAAAGACCCCCAAGTCCTTGCAGCTTCTTCCCACTGGCTGTAACTTTCTTCCTTCCTTCCTTCCTTCCTTCCTTCCTTCCTTTCTTTCTTTCTTTCTTTCTTTCTTTCTTTTTTTCTTTCTTTCTTTCTTTTCAAGACGGGGTTTCTCTGTGTGTCCTAGGACTCACTCTGTAGACCAGGCTGGCCTCGAATTCAGAAATCCACCTGCCTCTGCCTCCCAAGTGCTGGGATTACAGGCGTGCGCCACCACGCCCGGCTTTAAAAATAATTTTAATATATCATTTCTATCTTTTTTTTTTCCAGACAAGATCTCACTGTGTAGACTAGGCTGGCCTGGAATTAACTATCCACCACAGACTTGCCTGAGGCCTACAGTTTTGCTGCGTCAGCCTCACAAATGTCTGCTTTTATTTAATTTTATTTTTATTTTTATTTTTTAGTAATGGCCATATCTACATTTTTGATGATGCTGAGCAGCGTTGGTTGTTGGTGTGAATATCATCTGGTTGACTTGGCTGCTCCAGTAGATGGACTTGGCTATTTATTTAATTGCATTTACTATAATTTGAATTGATTAAAAAAAAAAAACCCTCTCCTTTTAAAAACGTGTTTATCGGCTGGAGAGATGGCTCAGCAGTTAAGAACACTGACTGTTCTTCCAAAGGTCCTGAGTTCAAATCCCAGAAACCACATGGTGGCTCACAACCATCCCTAATGAGATCTGCTGCCCTCTTCTGGTGTGTCTGAAGACAGCTGCAGTGTACTTACATATAATAAATAAATCTTATTTAAAAAAAAAAAACAAAGAGCTGGGCGTGGTGGCACATGCCTATAATGCCAGCACTTGGGAGGCAGAGGCAGGCTGATTTCTGAGTTCAAGGCCAGCCTGGTCTACAGAGTGAGTTCCAGACAGCCAGGACTACACAGAGAAACCCTGTCTCGAAAAACCAACCAACCAAACAAACAAACAAAGGCTGAAGGTTTATTTAATTATTTTATTTATTTATTTATTTATTTATTTATTTATTTATTTGGAAATGTCAGGTCACAGGACATCCCGGACCCCTTGCTTTAGGGGACTTTTTTGTTTGTTTGTTTGTTTGTTTTTGAGACAGGGTTTCTCTGTGTAGTCCTGGCTATCCTGGAACTCACTCTGTAGACCAGGCAGGCCTGGAACTCAGAAATCCACCTGTCTCTGCCTCCCAAGTGCTGGGATTAAAGGCGTGCACCACCGCCCAGCTTTAGGGGACTTTTAAGTTATATCTTGGGCTGGCATTTGTTGTCAATTTGACACAACTTGGAAAGGGGGAACCTCAGCTGAGAAATTGCCTCCTCGCATTGGCCCGAGGCCATGTCTGTAAAAGAGTATCTGGATTAATTATCGATGCGGGAGGACCCAACTCACTATGGGTATCACCGTCCCTAGACAGGAGAGTCTGGGGTATATAAGGAAGCTAGCTGAGCAGGAGGCAGTAAGGGAACCGAAAAGCAGTGTTTTTCGAAAGAAAAACGGGGGCACCCCAGCACCCCACACCTCAGAAGCCGTCACCCCAATCACTCACGAGAAACAGTCTTGATGCAAATAGCAAGAGGGATTTTAATTCCAGAGCTCTGGGGCCACGGCCATCTCCCACGCGGGGTAGATGACAGTGAACACTGGGTGCAGAAACATGACTGCTTTTATAGATTTACAGCAAAGCCCACCTATACAAGCCACTCCATGGCTTCTAAACCAATCAGTTTAAATTATCCGAGCCCGCGCTCTCTGAGAACCAGTCAGTTTCCTATAGAAGCTGGATAGGACCTGGTTAAGTCATTTCCACTTACGTGGCTGCCACGCACAGGGTCGCGCCAGGGTTACACAGCGTCACATGCGTAATTCCCGTTACGCATTTCCTGTTACAGGGCCAGGATTACGTATTCAAAGCCCACCCTCCCCCACTAGCAGTAGGTGTTGGGGACCTGAGTGCCCCCAGGCATGAGCCCCGCAGACCCCGAGGTGATCCTGCCAGCCCCAGCCGCGCTCGTCCTTGCCACAGCGGAGGTGAGATGGGAAAAGACGCCAGGGACACTCCCAGCCCGAGGCTCGCAGCCTGACTCTGGAGGAGAGAGTGGGCCAAACCTCTGCTCCTTTGGGGTCACCCAAGACTCAGGCATGGGGGATTCAGCCTGCAACTTTATCCTTTCACTGCCTCTGGCTCCTGCTTTCGTTTCCCTTGATGATGAGCTGCATCCTGTAAGATGAAATTATCCTTTCCCTTCCCAGGTCAGAGTGTTTTATCTCAGCCATAGAAAGCAAACTAGATCACGTCCTTTTCTTTTTATCATGTGTCTGTGCACATGCGTGCACAGGCATGCACTCGCTTGCCTGTGGTCAGAGAACAACTTTTTAGAGTCAGTTTTCTCTTTCTACCATGTGGGCCCCAGAGACTGAACTCAGGTCATCTCATGCTTGGCGGCAAGCCCCTTTACCCACAGAGCCATTTTATCCATACTTACAACGTTTTCTAAACACGTTATAGAAACAAAGATTTCTGACCCCCTTCTACAAAACGTGCTGTCTACTGGTATCCATCCCGATGAGAGGTACAGAGAAAGGAAAGTGGGGGAGGGGGAGCTGGCGCTGGTAACCCGAGTGTCAGCCAAGGTCTCTCCTATTCCATGTGGCTCCTTACGTTTTATCTCACCTCTGCAGAAGGTGACTGGGCACCGCCTCCCTGCCCCACGCAAATACAAAATAACATGTTCCAATCTTGAACATCATTTCACTGTGAAGCCCTGGCTGTCCTAGAACTTGCTCTGTAGACCAGGCTGACCTCAAACTCAGAGAACTACCCACCTCTGCCTCCCAAGTGCTGGGATTAAAGGCCTGTGCCCTCACCACCTGGATAGCTTGATATTCTTAATTTATAGCTGAGGAATCCAGGACAAAGAAACATTTTCCCAAAGCACACTCAATCTTTGTTTTTTTTTTTTTTTTTCCTTCCTTTCTCCTCTGAGGAGACTCCCAGATCAGCAATTATGGTGTATAATTAGCCACGAGAAAGTGATGGGAGATTTCTTGGCTGCTCCAAGGTCCATCTGTTTTCCCCAGAGGGCTGATGTAAGTCTCCTACCAGCAGTGCCTGGACCTCTGGGCCCCAGTGCAGCAGGCTGTAACCAACAGAGCAGGGGAGTACACACAGTTCCCCTCAGAAGAGCACCACTGTGGGACGGGTAATCACGGGCTGGAGTCACAGGCTGCAGTGTCCCAGGGGCCTCTGTGTAGACAGGTTAGCTTAGAGACTCTGAGTGTGTCTCCTCGAATCTTGGATACTATCTGTTCCTTACCGAAGAGTCTTTCAGACAATAGGACTGGCCCTGGATTTAGGACGGGTGACCCTTGGATTGGGGTCCTTATCTCTTGTCCCTTGTAGAGGGTGTGAGGTCCTTGTGCTCACTGAGAGGCAAGAGGGAAATCAGGAATCTTAAACACGCATGCTTATCTCTTTGACGAAAGGCATATATAATCTGTTTCCTTTTGAGAGACCAGAAATGGATGTAGTTCATAACCTGATGATCTTTGCTATCTGTAGAGTCAGGTCTTACCTGAACCCCCCAGTCTGGAGACCTGGTGTCCTCTTCTAGACTCCAAGGGAACCAGACACGTATGTGGTGAGCAGACTACATCTGGGCAAAATACTCATGCATATTAAAAAAAACAAAACAAACAAAAAGGCATCTCTGTATTATAGTAAATATTTCATCTTTTTAAAAAGGTTTATTTATTTATTATATGTAAGTACACTGTAGCTGTCTTCAGACACAAGAAGAGGGTGTCAGATCTCATTAAGGATGGTTGTGAGCCACCATGTGGTTGCTGGGATTTGAACTCAGGACCTTCAGAAGAACAGTGAGTGCTCTTAACCGCTGAGCCATCTCTCCAGCCTGTAAATATTTAATCTTAACCACGGTTTTTACCCTGCCTTTGATCATTCAGTTCCCAGATAAATGACACAAAACCTTTATATTTATAATAAGCCTTGAAGGCATCAGAACTGGGCAGATATCTCCCTCAACGCTATTAGTATCTACTTTCCTGTCAATTATTCCCTGAGTTATAACTCGCCACGTTCCATCTGGATAGCTCTTACTCCAGCTGGCCAGCCCCTGTGGCCATGTTTTCATGACTCACTCACTCCATGGCATCTTCTTCTTCTCTACTTTCTTCTCTCTTCTTGATCTTCCTCAGACGCCAAGCCCAGGAACTGAAATTCTACTCACCTCTCTTCCACCCCGCTATAGGCTGTTGGTTTCTTTATTCAACGGATAGTTTTGTTTTGTTTTGTTTTGTTTTGGTTTGGTTTGGTTTGGTTTGGTTTGGTTTGGTTTTTCGAGACAGGGTTTCTCTGTGTAGTCCTGGCTGTCCTGGAACTCACTCTGTAGACCAGGCTGGCCTCGAACTCAGAAATCCGCCTGCCTCTGCCTCCCAAGTGCTGGGATTACAGGCATGCGCCACCATGCCTGGCTTTCAACTGATAGTTTTAATTTTTGTTTATATGAGTACACTGTAGCTGTCTTCAGACACACCAGGAGAGGGCATCCATCCTATTACAGATGGCAGTGAGCCACCATGTGGTTGCTGGGATTTGAACTCAGGACCTCTGGAAGAGCAGCCAGTGCTCTTAACCACTGAGCCATCTCTCCAGCCCCCAGACCCTAGAGTTTTGAACCAGCACCAGCTAACTAAGTTGTGCTTAACTAAATTTCTTTCTTACCTCACAGGGATTGATACTCTGCCAACCCTGGTGCTTGCAGAGACCCCTACAGTCCATAATATTCAAGCTCATTCACAACTGACATTGTCCCCAGAGGAACTTTCTTCACAAAACACATTACATGTGATGACACACACACACACACCACAAACATGCCACATGACTATTAACCCCACTACTCTGAACTCACACAGCACATACATTGCACAATTACACACCACAAGTCACAAGTATAATGCATGTATACCTCATATACCACACCTGCTCATAATACACATCCACATACTATAAACACACACAACACATGCATACCACATACCCGACCCAAGGCACATATACTGCCGTTGCATACCACCCACAAATACCACATCATACACATGGGACATACGTTGCATAATACATAAAACATACCAGATGCTCACATCCCCACACCAACACCTCTTACGTCCTCAAAGTTTTCAAAGGTTTCCCCAAAGCCAGTGCAATAATTCCTCGGCCTTCGAAGAACCCCTGCACCCTCTGGTGTGTGGGGATCCCTGATGTAAGATGAGGGCGCCATCGTCGCTGGTGCGCTGAGTGGAAGAGAGGAAGATGCTCCACTCCATCACCAAGAAAGCCATGCGCTTGTCAAGCACGGTGAGCTGGGCTGTGCGGAGTGGCGCGTGCCTGCCATGTTAGCCCTTGGAAGGGCGGGATAGGAAGATTGCTGCTACGTCGAGATGAGTTCAAGGTCAGCCTAACAGTAGTAAACTGTTTCAAAGAACAAGATGAAGATTTTTATTTTTTCTGAGAGTGTAGTGATATCTGCCAGTCAGGTCAGTCCTTGGGGTGTAGAGGCAGAAGAATGAGGCGTTCAAGGCCAGCTTTGTCTATCTTTTGATCTCTAAGTTAGCCTTACTTACCTACAAGACCCCGCCTGCAACAAAACAACAGAAGCTCTGTAAATGTTGGTTTCACTCTCTTCTTTCTTTTTGTATTTATTTACTATCTCAGGGAGCCAGAGAACAGCTTGGGTTTGAACTCTGGCCCTGCCATTGACTAATCACTGAAGAACCAGCCTGCTTCCGTCTTATAGGAAAGTTATATTATAGGAAAGACAAACTAGGTTGACTCTTGTTCATGATTAAGCCTTTGTTTCTCAAGGATGAGGCTATGGCTCACCTGTAACCTTAACAACAAATGGTTCTGTGCTGCCTGTCCCAGGAAATGGTAACCGTGCTCTTTGTTTCAAGAGGTCGTTATGACCACCTTATGGCCACCTTGGAACATGCTTGCTCTTGTTCTGCTTCCGTTCTGCTTCCGTAACCTTGTCTATTTGCCTGCCAAATGCCCCATTTGGACACCTTACCCCTGAGCTATAAAAACCCTGTCTTCCCTCCATCCGGTGCTGATCTCTTGAACCCTGCCTAAAGGTGAGACAGCCCACGTACACGAATAAAAAAGCTTGCTCTAATGAACTCAGCATGGGTCCGGGCTGGGGGGTCTTTCTCCTGGCATCTGTTGGGTTAACAGGAGTTAGCCTGGAGCAAAGGAGGTGAAGTGGGTTGAGATCTGCACCTACACTCTGTAGAGAGGACAGCGGGGCAAGGGTAATCTCAACACACCCTTAGCAAGCGAAACTCAAGGGCTCGGTAGCCAAGGCTGTGCTGAGTCGCACAGGGAATTGTCTAGACTCTGCTAGAAGCTTGGGTGGTCTGAGGTGGGAACAGGCAGGGAACGGGTTGGAACTGATGATGTATCTTGTATAGAAACTTGAGTTTGGGGTACTTTCGGGGACACGGAACGGTGCATCCAAAGGCTAGATGTGGAGACTAGTCAGTCAGAGGTAGGGATCATACCTTGCAGGGCCAGTGGTTAGCTGCGCTTGGAAAGCATTTCATGGCTACAGATTGTTTAGAGCACGTAGCTCTTCCTGACAGGAGGGGCCAGAAGCGTCCCAGCGCACGGATAACAGCAATGTCACAGACTGAGTCAGCGGAGGGCCCTTCTCTTGTGGTTTTGCCTTCTTTACTGATCGAGTCTTCAGTGTTCTTTCTCCTAGATTGCCAAAACAATTGCTCAGCCTGATGCTTAAAAAGCTCATTTTCCACTTAAACCTCATTAGAGATCTAATTCTCCCACCGTAAGATGGCAGGGTAGACACTTCAGCTTCCTGTGCAAGGTGGACCAGCATCGCCAGCCAGAGTCAAAAGGAAGGAAAGGGCTTCTTCCTGCCCGGGCCAGATCAGCTTCCGCGTGGACTCGCATTAGGTCACTGCGGCTAGTAGGAGCCATGTGCAGAGGGTGGGCCATTCGGGCCTGTGACAGACTGCATCCGCGTGCAACCTGCCCCAGGTCCCTTCTTGTAAGACATTTGAACTCAGGGTGGTGAAGCATCACTGAGGTGATATTACTGGATAGGTAAGTCTGGCCGGGGGTAGGGGGAGTGTCGGGAGGAGGACTAGAACAGGAGATGCCTTACTACATGGCTTAGAGACTGACTTCAACACCCCTGAGTGAGTCTCTTTGACCCACAGTAACCCTTGCCCTTGTCTATAGATTCAAGACAAAAAGCTAGTTAAGATGCTGGGTTTTAGAGTTCTTTGTGGGTGTGTTTGGTTTGTTGGTTTTTTTTTTTTTTTCAGACTTTATGGATTTAAGTTTGTTAAACTTTATTTTTTTTAATTGTGTGTGTGTGTGTGTGTGTGTGTGTGTGTGTGTGTGTGTGAATGCAGGCACTCTCAGATGCCAGAAGAGGGTGCCAGATTCCTCTGGATCTGGGGTTATAGGTGGCTGTGCACAGCCTGGCATGGGTGCTGGGACCTGAACTTGGGTTTTGCAATCTCTTCAGTCCCCAAACTTTATTAATGGTTTGAAATTCGCCTTCCAGAGCCCAGCTCAGAATCCCTCCTCTCCAAAACAGTCCTCGGAGCCTGTGGAACCTGTGCCTCTGCTGGCCTGGGCTTTACTGGCTCTTTGCTCCTACTTTCCTTAAAGTACTGATCACGTGATGCATATGTGCCCGTCTCCTCTGGTGTATGTTAGATATTTAATAAATGGTAGACTCTGAATGACTAGATAACTGTCTATCAGGCCCTGTTGCTGTAAATATTATTTGGGGGTTTCTTACTCCACTTTTGATCATTTAGGTCCCCAAATAAAAGACACAAAACCTTTATATTTATAATAAGCCGTAAAGCGCTGGAGCTGGGCAGCCCTCTACGCTATTTTGTCTTTTGTTTGTTTGTTTGTCAGTAACCCGTGGGTGTGACTTGCCATGCTCTGTCTAGGGCTCTGTTACTCTGGCGGGCTGGCCCTTCTGTCACGCATGCTCACAGTCCACCTGCCTCGTGGGGACTTCTTTCTCCAACACTCACAACCCTTCGCCCTCTCTCTGCCTCTCACCCCATTACATTCCCCGGGAGGGGAGTCTCCCAGGCTCCTTTCCTTCCTGGCTGTAGGTAGCACTGTTTCTTGGGCTAGAATGCTTGGCTGCACAGAAAATGAGAAAATGGAGCCGAGCCTGTGTAAACAGCGGATGTGAGGTGACCAGCTGCTCCGAGCTACCGCTGGCTTGATTTCTCCGCCTCAACGACGGACTGCAGCCTTGAACGGTGAGCAGATAGATCCCTGCTCATTGGCACAAATTTCTTTCTTTCTTTCTTTCTTTCTTTCTTTCTTTCTTTCTTTTCTTTTCTTTTCTTTTCTTTTCTTTTTTTTTCTCTTTTTTTTCTTTTTTTTTTTTTTGAGACAGGGTTTCTCTGTGTAGCCCTGGCTGTAGCTCACTCTGTAGACCAGGCTGGCCTCGAATTCAGAAATTCGCCTGCCTCTGCCTCCCAAGTGCTGGGATTAAAGGCGTGCGCCACCACCGCCCGGCTGGCACTGCTTTTATTAAGGCAGAGAATCAAACAAGATGTCTAGGTGGTTCTTTCTTCAAGGAATGAGGGAGTGCGGTCAGCTGAGGACAGCATCCAGCTCTGATGCCTAGAGACTGAACAGGAACCAGTCTGAGTGAGGACGGGGCTATGGAGCATTAGACAACTGCACGTGGGTCGCCAGGCGACGTCGTGCAGTGATACCCTGGAAGCAGCCGTAGCTCTCCAAGCCAGCAACTGGGCACAGGTCCGAATCAGAGGGGCTGCTGAGCCACCAAGATTGCAGTTCTGGCTTTAAAAAAATTATTTATTTTATGTATGTGAGTACTCCATCTGCATGTACACCTGCGTGCCAGAAGAGGGCGTCGGATCCCAGCATAGAACCTGCACACCTCCCTTCCTTCTGTGCAACTGACCTCCAAGATGGCTTGATTAAAAAAGCATGGCTTAGGCCGGGCGTGGTGGCGCACGCCTGTAATCCCAGCACTTGGGAGGCAGAGACAGGCGGATTTCTGAGTTCGAGGCCAGCCTGGTCTACAGAGTGAGTTCCAGGACAGCCAGGACCACACAGAGAAACCCTGTCTCGAAAAAAACAAAAAAACAAACAAACAAACAAACAAAAAATCCAAAAAAAAAAAGCATGGCTTTCTGCCTCTCCTCTATTCTCCTCCTCAGGATGGGTGTTGCACTGGAGGCTCTCCAAACATGATACAAAGAACCATTTTAAAAGCTAGAACTGGGGCTGGAGAAATGGCTCAGTGGTTAAGAGCACTTGTGTATATATATGCTCATTCAGAGGTCCTGAGTTCAAGTCCAACCAACCGCCGCCGCGGCCACCACCACCTGACTGCGAAAGTACCTCATTCTGTCAATCTCTTTAGTGCAGCTTAAGGTGAACCTGTCTTCCTAGGGATGGTTCTTCAGTCAGGTCTCTGACCCTGGGAATGTTAGGTGTCCAGTGTCGTCTGTGTCACACAGACAACCTGACACAGTGATTCAGTTCTGAGAAGATTCTCCTTAATGGATTTTTATGGCTGCTCTAACAGTCTCTTTACTATACAACCTCTTAATGTGGTGAGACCACACTGCAAGCCACATGCTGGAGTACTGGGATTATTATTATTATTATTATTATTATTATTATTGATTTTAGTGTTCAACTTACCAGTAAGAATATGCTGCGTGATTAATAAATACTAAATAAGAAGCCGGGCATGGAGCCGGGCGGTGGTGGCGCACGCCTTTAATCCCAGCACTTGGGAGGCAGAGGCAGGTGGATTTCTGAGTTCGAGGCCAGCCTGGTCTACAGAGTGAGTTCCAGGACAGCCAGGGCTACACAGAGAAACCCTGTCTCGAAAAACCCAAAAAAAAAAAAAAAAAAAAAAAAAAGAAGCCGGGCGTGGTGGCGCACGCCTGTAATCCCAACACTTGGGAGGCAGAGGCAGGTGGAATTCTGAGTTTGAGGCCAGCCTGGTCTACAGAGTGAGTTCCAGGACAGCCAGGACTACACAGAGAAACCCTGTCTTGGGGAAAAAAAAAAACAACCACCCCCCCCCAAAAAAAAACTAAATAAGAGAGCAGCAGCTACAAAAAGACATCCATCCTCACAGAGGGCCTGAGCTCTGCATCCCCCCTTTCCCCCTCCCCTCCCCTGTGGTCCTTCTGGGGGTGCAGGCCACATCTGTGAGGAGCGCTGGAGTCTGACAGATACAGTCAAGTCATGACAGCCTGCCTGACACAAGAGCTCATCCAGGAAAAGACTGCTTCTGCAGTGATTGTTTTCAAGATGGAGCCGGAAAGAGGAAATGGGTAATTACACAGACTTAAGACATGCAAATTTCTCTTTGTTCAAAGCTGGGACTTAAGCCGCCTCCTCACCGAGAGGATTTCCGTACCATTTAATTTGCCTCAAGTGAGTAAGGACCGGAGAGGGTGTGTAGGGCAGGAAAAAAAAATAATAAAGATGTGAACAAGAAAAGAAGAACAGCTGACTTCTATGGAGAAGCCAAGGGAATGTTAATCTGTCAGGGATGTGGATTGCCAGAAGTTAGCATGGCCAACATTTTATCAACTTCGAGGGATGGGGGAAGGATACAGAAGACACCTGAGAAGCTCAGCAGCCTCTCGCTCCAGTGCCCAGGCCCGGTACCCTCCTCTCTTTGCCTCACTGTACCCTTTGACTGAACAGAGCCTGACAATATGGCTGAAAAATTGGTCCCTTGTATTGCTTGGGTCTGGGCCAGCCTTGGTGCTGGTTTTGCTCTGTGTCCATCACCCGTCCGGACCCAGGTCTAGGTCTGCACCCACAGTGGCGGTCCCACCGGCCCACAGCACCTCGTGCACTTAAGGAATTGTTGCTCAGTTTTGTTTAGAGGGTCCAATGCCTCTGGAAAGTCTCCTAGGTTAGGGGGTGTCTGGTACCCTCAAAGTACCCTGAGTTCTCCTTAGGGGCATGTAGCTGTAAGACCCGAAAGAAAACCAGGGGCACCCCAGCACGCCTCGCCTCGGAAACCGGCACCCCAATCACTCATGAAAAACAGTCTTGAAGCAAATTGCAAGAGGGCTTTTAATTCCAGAGCTCTGGGGGTCACAGTCTTACCATGCAGGGTAATAGAGTGAGCCACGCAGACAGAATCTGATTGGCTTTTATAGGTTTATAATAGAACCCGCCTACCACAAGCTTCTAAGCCAATCAGTTCAAACCATCCGAGCCCGAGCTCTCTGAGAACCTATCAGCCTCCCACAGACGCCGGAAGAACTAGTTAAGTCATTTCTGCTTACGTGGCCGCCACGCACAAGGTCTCGCCAGGTTACACAGCGTCAATACGTAAGCATTTCCTGTTACAGGGCCAGGATTACATATTCAAAGCCCACCCTCCCCCACTAGCAGTAGGTGTTGGGGACCTGAGTGCCCCCAGGCATGAGCCCTGCAGACCCCACGGTGATTCTGCCAGCCCCAGCCTCGCTCGTCCTTGCCACAGCTGCTCTGTGGAGGCGAGACGGGAAAAGACGCCAGGGACACTCCCAGCCCAAGGCTTGCAGCTGGACTCTGGAGGAAAGAGTGGGCCAAACCTCTGCTCCTTTGGGGTCACCCAAGAGTCAGGCAGGGGGGATTCCTAGCCTGCAACCTTATCCTTTCAAAATGGCTGAGAAGCACCTAAAGAAATGTTCAACATCCTTAGTCATCAGAGAAATGCAAATCAAAACAATCCTGAAATTCCACCTCATACCAGTCAGAATGGCTAAGATAAAAAACTCATGGGGGCTGGAGACATGGCTCAGCGGTTATGAGCACCAACTGCTCTTCCAGAGGTCCTGAGATCAAATCCCAGCAACCACATGGTGGCTCACAACCATCCCTAATGAGATCCGACTCCCTCTTCTGGTGTGTCTGAAGACAGCTACTGTGTACTTACATATAATAATAAATAAATCTTTAAAAAAACAAACAAAATAAACAAACAAAAACCTCAGGTGACAGCAGATGCTGGCAAGGATATAGAGAAAGAGGAACACTCCTCCATTGCTGGAATTGCAAGCTGGTACAACCAGTCTGGAAATCAGTTTGGCAGTTCCTCTGAAAATTGGACATAGCACTACCTGAGGACCCAGCAATACTACTCATGGACATATACCCAGAAGATGGTCCTACATGTAATAAGGACACATGCTCTACTATGCTCATAGCAGTTTTATGTTTATAATAGCCAGAAGCTGGGAAGAACCCAGATGTCCTTCAACAGAGGAATGGATACAGAAAATGTGGTACATTTACACAATGGAGTACTACTCAGCTTAAAAAAAAAAAAAAGCAAAAAACAATGATTTCACGAAATTCTTAGGCAAATGGATGGAACTAGAAAATATCCTGAGTGAGGTAACCCAATCATAAAAGAACACACATGGTATACACTCATTGCTGACAGGAGCCTGATATAGCTGTCTCCTGAGAGGCTCTGCCAGTGCCTGACAAATACAGATGTGGATGCTCTTAGCCAACCATTGGACTGAGCACAGGGTCCCCAATGGAGGAGCTAGAGAAAGGACCCAAGGAGCCGAAGAGGTTTGCAGCCCCATAGGAACAACGATATGAACCAACCAGTACCCCTAGAGCTCCCAAGGACTAAATCACCAATCAAAAAGTGCACAGGGAGAGACCCATGGCTCCAGCCGCATATGTAGCAGAGGATGGCCTTGTCAGACATCAGTGAGAGGAGAGGCCCTTGGTCCTGTGAAGGCTCGATGTCCCAGTATAGGGGAATGCCAGGTTAGAGAAACGGGGTGGGGGTACGGGGTCCAGGAAAGGTTTTTTTTGGGTTTTTTTTGTTTGTTTTTTGTTTTTTGTTTTGTTTTGTTTTGTTTTTGTTTTTTGAGGGGAAATGAGGAAAGGGAATAACATTTGAAATGTAAATAAAGAATACCTAATTTAAAAAAAAAAAAAAAAAACTAGTGTCACACATTTTAAGTTAAGCCCTTTGCCAGGCAGTGGTGGCTCACGCCTTTAATCCCAGCACTTGGGAGGCAGAGGCAGGTGGATTTCTGAGTTCGAGGCCAGCCTGGTCTACAGAGTGAGTTCCAGGACAGCCAGGGCTACACAGAGAAACCCTGTTTCAAACAACAACAACAAAAACAAAACAAAACAAAAAACAAAAAAATTAAGCCCTTTGTTAGGGATTTTACAGGATTTTAATCATATACTTTAGTAAGTTTAGAGACGGAAACCAAAGCCTAAAGAGTAGAGATGAGGAGCGTTAGTCCCTATTGGTCTCTGCCTTTATTCTCGTTTCCTCTCCTTTCTCTATCGCACAGCCAGGTGGCTCACCTGATGGGGAACAGATTTTGAAGGAAATCTTTAGACAAGCATTCTTGGGTCTAGACAGGGGGGGGGGGGGGAATACCCAGTTCCAGAGCCCGCTTATAATTAAAGTGGAACAGTATAAAACAGTCTGATGCCACTCATACCTAAAAGACACCCGACATCCTGTCAAGCTGAGTCTAGGTAGTGGAGAATGCGGACGACGTGGAGATTGGGCATTGTGCGGTGTGACTGTAGACAGAGGACACCACAGGAGTCGGGTGAGAGCTGACCAGCCGGCAGGGCGTGTGCTGGATGTGTGCACGCTGCAGCTGGGCTTCCTTTGCCTTCTCCCTTTCCTGCTGGGTTGGGCTTCCTGGCTCCCACTGATGGTAACTTCGAAACCAGGATGCTTACATTGAGTGGGGGTCGGTGGAGAAAAAGAGGTTTTGGAGAAAGGAGAAATGGGGAACGTGAATCTCCAGTTCTCTGATCCCTCATGGTATTAAAAAGGTCCTGAGGAATATTAGGATCAAGGGTGCCGTTAGGCCGCCATTCATATTGATTAATTATCTTAGGGATATTGAGGCCAAATTTGATTAGATGGGTGAATAAATTTTAGGGCCTTTCAAGTCAGGTTTCAGGGGTATAGTTTGGAGGTTTTCTGAGAGGCATCCCCAAAGGAATGAGGGTAAGAAAGATAGCGTTCCCATGGATGAGAAGGATGTGCAGTGTCACTGTAGCTGTGGGCATCTCCCAACTCAGGGAGAGCAAAATGAGGGCCAAGCTGGTCACCGGGTCATCACCACAACTCAATGGGGGTCAGCTTAGCCTGGAACCAGGCAGAAGCCAGAAGGTGAGAGCGAGAACTGAGCCCTGGGAGAAGGTCTCATCCATAGGGAAGTTTGGGCATGGGCTCCCAGAAGCCACGAGGGCAGAAGAGAGCAGAAAAGAGTTACAACAGCCCGGGAGGGCCTAAGCGAGCGGCAGGCCTGCGGCTTGGAGGGGAGAGGAATGGAGTCGGGGTGGAGGATGGGGTGGGGGTGGGAACTACAATTGCAGCTCCAGCGATAGAGAATGGGGTCAGGTGAAGAGGGCCGGCCACAGCCTGGGGTACCTCCTCCTCCAAGAGTACAGAGGGGCGCCGGACCCTCAACGTCACTTCCTTGGACTCAGGGAAGAGTTTACACCAACACGAGGGGAAGCTTACCTAATTGTCACTGGTGGATGGGGTGCTGAGCGATCAGAGAACCGGAAGGTAAGATCGCCACAGATCATCTGGGGATGAGGGATGGGGTGTGTCTTAGACCGAGGTGTGGGGGGCCAGTGGAACTTGCAAGCAAAACACACGTACATATGACATAAAACTGAACGAGAGAGAGAGAGAGAGAGAGAGAGAGAGAGAGAGAGAGAGAGAATGTACATGTAAACATGGCACATGTGTGCTGGTCAAAGGATGACTCATCATTATCTGTCATTTGGTTCTTGAACCAAACTGTTCATCAGACTTGTTAGCAAGACCTGTGCCCACGGAACCAGTCCCATTCTGGGTTTTCTTTTCCTTTCCTTTCCTTTCCTTTCCTTTCCTTTCCTTTCCTTTCCTTTCCTTTCCTTTCCTTTCCTTTCCTTTCTTTTCTCCTTCCTTCCTTCCTTCCTTCCTTCCTTCCTTCCTTCCTTTCTTTCTTTTTTTTGTTTTGTTTTTTTCTCGAGACAGGGTTTCTCTGTGTAGTCCTGGCTGTCCTGGAACTCACTCTATAGACCAGGCTGGCCTCGAACTCAGAAATCCACCTGCCTCTGCCTCCCAAGTGCTGGTGCCACCACCGCCCAGCTAACTTCCTTCCCCTCTCCTCCCTTCCCCTCCCCTCCCTTCCCCTTCCTTTTCCTTTCCTTTTCTTCTGTGACTCAAGAGTCACTCAGGGTCTAAATGAGAGTTCACATGGGAGGCACAGATGATAGATACAGACAGAAACAGTAATTGATGTATTTGTCTCCTTAGAATTAGATAGCCTCCTGCCTCCACCTCCCAAATGCTGAGATTAAAGGTGTGCCCCACCCTGCAGGGTTCTTGGCAAATAATTCTAGGTGAGGATGTTTTTGAAGTTTACATATCCTTTGGGGACCAGGGACAATGGTCATTTTTGGGACTATAGCACCACCTGGTGGCTTCACCCAACTGGCTTTAGCTTACAACTGGCTTTAGCACAAGTTACCTCCGGGCTGTTCACATTTTTATTTTATTTTATTTTATTTTTTTGTTTTGTTTGTTTTTGTTGTTGTTGTTGTTTTGTTTTGTTTGTTTTTTTTCCGAGACAGGGTTTCTCTGTATAGCCCTGGCTGTCCTGGAACTCGCTCTGTAGACCAGGCTGGCCTCAAACTCAGAAATCCGCCTGCCTCTGCCTCCCAGAGTGCTGGGATTACAGGTGTGCGCCACCACCGCCCGACTCTTCACAGTTTTAGTTGCCCAGCACTGCAGAGGCGGATGGGATTCTGTGAGTATGAGGCCAGGAGTTCGAGGCCATCCTGGTCTCTATAGCGAGCTCCAGGACAGCCAGAGCTACCCAGCCAAACAAATGAATAATTTAGTTCTTGTGCTGCTGGTCAAGGGCACTTCCTGCTCCTGTGGTTTTCTTTTCCAGCAGCCACATGGGGTAGCTCACAACTTCCTGTAACTCTGAACCAGCAGATATCAACCTTCCTAACGCTGCGACCCTTTGATACAGTTCTTCATGCTGTGGTGACCCGCCCGACCATAAAATTATTTCATTGCTACTTCGTAACTGTAAGTTTGCTACTGTCGTGAATCATGATGTAAATGTCTGATACATAGGATATCTGACATGTGGCCCCTGTCAGAGGGCGGATTGGCATGCAAGGGGGCTCGCCCCACAGGTTGAGAACCGCCGCTCCAAAAGCTGTCTCCGTCTTCTAGCCTCAGACACACACACATTAAAAAAAATGGCTCATAATTTTAAAAGTAATCTGTGACTTCATTCTTCTGTAGTAAACCACAACACCGGACACATGGCATTATTTTTTTTCCCTTAGAGTTTCATCTTCTGTAGAGCATTCTTTTCTTCAAGATCTGGCTTGAAATTCCATCTCAGTGGGCTGGAAAGATGGCTCGGTGGTTAAGAGCACAGACTGCTCTTCTGGAGGTCCTGAGTTCAAATCCCAGCAACCACATGTTGGCTCACAACCTTCTATAATGAGATTGGATGCCCTCTTCTGGTGTGTCTGAAGACAGCCACAGTGTACTTACATATAATAAATACAAATAAATTACAAATAAATAATTACATATAATAAGTACAAATAAATTACAAATAAATAAATACAAATAAATTACAAATAATAAATCCTTAAAAAAGAAAAAGAAATTCCATCTCAGCAACATAACCAGAACACACTTTCATCTCTGCCATATTTGTGGAGTGTCCTAAACACACATTTCAGGCTTTTGCCTACACAAATTACCTGCTCAACTCAGCTCCCATGCCCTTATTCTGTCTGTCCCCACAATACTGTGAGTTCACCCCATCTTAAAGGACACTCCCAGAAACCCTTCCTTGCCCCAGCGTCGGTCAGGAAGCCCCACACACACCTCCCCCGCTCACCGCACCCTGGAGAGCTGTCTGTACTAACCTCTGACTATAACATTCTTTTTTAATTAATTATACTGTCTTCAAACGCACCAGAAGAGGGCGTCTGATCTCATTATGGATGGTTGTGAGTCACCGTGTGCTTGCTGGGATTTGAACTCAGGACCCCTAAGAGCAGTCAGTGCTCTTAACAGCTGAGCCATGTCGCCAGCCCCAACCTCTGACTATTAAAACAAACAAACAAACAAACAACAACAAAAAAAACCAAACAAACCAAACCAAACCAACCAACCAACCAACCAACCAACCAACCAACCAACCAACCCACCAGCCAAAGCCCCCATCCCGCCGTGGTTGCTTCACTAGGAACATGTTGCCCAGCCCTTTAGCTACCGAGACTCAGCACTTACAGTCCAATTGCTGTCGGCCTTGTCGGGAGCGCAGTGCCCGGACATGGGGGCCTCCTCGTCTACTTGCTGAACGAACAACATCTTAGGTAATAATTCCTGTTTTGGAGGCCAAAGGTGCCCAAAGGCAGATGAGGATTTTAGAAACGTTTAAAGCTTCATTTACGTAGTAACAGCGGCTGCCAGCAGAGGTCGCCAGATCCCAAAGGATGAAGTGCCATTTCTCCAGGCGACTCCCGTCGAGCAGAGAGCTGGGCAGGGAAGGGGCGGCTCCCGCGGCTTCCGGTTAGTTTTAAGGATGAGTCAATGGTCCCTAGGGCGGTCGTGTCCTGACTTCTGCTGTTGAAGGTCACAGTTTGTTTCGTCCCTTCCTGTGGGCCGTTATCACCTTGACATCCTTCCCTGCTTCATTTCGAGGGATCTACACGGAACTCACCACCCTTTGGTGGGAGGTTGGACTGCAGCGGTCCTGGACTGCTGATTTCTGGGTGCAGACCGAGCTAGGCAGGAGATCCTGTCCTCCGGATGCCCAGATTTGGATGGGGGGAATGTCCCAGAGTCCTCCACTGCCAGACCCAGAGGGGACAGAGAGCTGCCACGTGTCCACCTGAGACTAATAAAGCTGCTGTAACTCTTGTAATGGGTTCACGGAGCCGGTCTCACTTGGGTCGACCCCAGGGTCCCGCTGACGTTCATATTTAGAAACAAAGCTATTTGCAAATGAGACAATTCTATTTAGTCTGGTGCTAGAGTCTACCTTTTCAACACAAAGACTTTATTTGGGGGCCTAAAGGAGAAGTCAGTTTTTAATGAAAATGATGTAAATAGAAACAAAAAGTTAATTTAAGCTACTTAATTTCAAAGCACGGTGGTGATGGAGCAAGTCTGAATTTTAAAAATACTTTTTTTTTTTTTGGTGGGGAGCGGTTCAAGACAGGGCTTCCCTATCTATTTGTCTTGAAAAACCATAAAAAAGAAAGAAAGAAAGAAAGAAAGAAAGAAAGAAAGGAAGGAAGGAAGGAAGGAAGGAAGGAAGAAAGAGAGAGAGAAATAAATCTTTTTTAAAAAAAAATAGCTGAGACAAAGCTAGCTGTGCCCAACAGATTACTAATGGCTCTAGGGGTGGCTAACTCTATTTGTATAACCTTTCTTTCTTTTGGGGGCGGTGTGTGTGTGTGTGTGTGTGTGTGTGTGTGGACAGGGTTTGTCTGGCTGTCCTGGAACTCACTCTGTAGCCCAGGCTGGCCTCCAACTCAGAAATCCTCCTGCCTCTGCCTCCCAAGTGCTGGGATTAAAGGTGTGCGCGACCACCGCCCGGCTTGCATAAGCTTTCCGTAAATGGCTTTGACAACAACCAGGAAGGAAGAGAAAGCACTCCCCATCCAAGGAGGAAAACATGGGGGCTGGACTCCAGTGTGTCTTCCCGTCCTTGAAACTCAATGAGAGTGATGACACCAGGGTGTCTATCACACTCCCGCTGCTGGTCCTGGGCACTGCCGCCTCCATCAGCAGGACGGATCTCTCAGAGATTCCCCGAGGCTGGGGAAGCGGCCGCAGCTGCTGTGCCCAGGGGTTCCAGGTCCCAATCCTGGCTGTGTTCCTATGTGCTCCCTGGGAAGGGACTGTCACTAGCCCAGCAGGTGCAAGCAAGTCCTCTTGGGACGCCAGCCATCAAGGACTGGCCCTCCAGCCCCTCCGGGCGAGGACATGGGTCTTCATGAAGCTCTGTTCCGGCTTGACTCTGTTCAGATTGGGAGGAAAGCCAAGGGACCCCAGGAGACGACATGACTCCTCTGGCCATGCTGCTCTGTTTGGGAAGAAGACACTACATCTGCCAGACAAGAACAGAGGCTATCCGGTTTGCTTCTCTCTGCCTCTGCCTCTGCCTCTGCCCCTGCCCCTGCCCCTGTCCCTGCCCCTGCCTCTGCCTCTGCCTCTGCTTCTGCCTCTGTCTCTCTCTGTCTCTCTGTATCTCTCTGTGTCTGTCTGTCTGTCTCCCCCCCTCTTTATACACACACACACACACACACACACACACATTTTTTTTTCTCGAGACAGGGTTTCTCTGTGTGGTTCTGGCTGTCCTAGAACCCTCTCCATAGACTGTGCTGGCCTCAGCCTCACAGATCTGCCTCCCAAGAGTGGGATCAAAGGTGTGTATCTCGTGCTTAGCAAACGTTCCTGTTTGAGCTGCTTATAGACACACGTCTATAAACTAATGACATTGTCATGCCAGTGACGGAGAATAGAGCGCCTTCCCAACAATGGCAGTACTGACGGGGTACAGCTCATCAGGGGACTGCTTGCATGGCACGCACAAGGCCCCGTGCTTGGTCCCCAAAAGTGAAATCTTGACAACAGGATAAAATGAAGAGAGTGTGGACATTGTAGATAGGTGGGTATGAGGTCATCTAGTCACTCAACAAACCTTCACTGAGGCTTGAGTCTCTGACCACAGGTGCCTGGCTTAGGAGGAGGGAGATGGTGCTTTAGGGCTCCCACTAAGATTGGGTGGACACCTGTCAGGCCGTGGTTATTTTCGTTTCTGCTTTTTTTGGCCCACCGCCAGGGGGCAGCTTTAGAGAACAGCTCAGTTCAGTGAACCCTCTGCCGATGAAGTAAGCGTTGTCTTGTGCTTATCAGCATGGCCTTCCCACCCAGGCTCCGTATCTTTGCAGAGTTTACTTTACCCGGGCAAACATGAGGTATCAAAGAAACAAATAAGAGACATAGAAGTTCAGTTATTCCAGGCAGGGAGTTAATTCAAGTCGTCAAGTGGCCTGTTTTCATACAGTCTCTGTGTGTGTGTGCGCGCCAGGGAAGCAGGACTCTGCTATAAGCACTGTGTTTGTTGAATGAATACTTGTAAATGAGACACCATCCGCTGCCATCTAGTGAGCACTCACCCTGGACTGGCCACCCTGCCTGAGCTGCAGCGTAGACGTGTTAAACCTCAGACCGAAGTGAACCTGCATTTCCCACAAGCTGATGTAACTATAAACAGACACTACATACCTCACGGACCACTCCCCTCCCGATTCTCCTACAAATGTCCGGTTTAATGCCTAAGGCGTCAAATGGCTGCTCTGAGCAGACCAGAGTTCTGGGCAGTCCGGGCGGGCGGAGCGCGCATTCCTGGGCCACTCCCGCTTCCCTCCCGCTGGGGCCTGGAAGCCCCGGTCCCTCCAGGTCAACACTTCCTTGCAACTTTATCTGTCCCGGGTTCCAGGCCCCAGCCGTGTTTGTCCACATGAGAGTCCGTTTACTTTCCAAACCACACTGGAGCTTCGCCGGACACCCAGCAGCTGCTCCCCTGACGTCCCCAGCAGGGCCCTTGTTTACAGTCGGCAAACAGACCGCCCTGACCTAGCCACTGTGTCGCTGGGCTGCAGAGGGGGTGCCGCAGGCAGCCGGAAGTGCCCCGCCCCCGCTTTTCCCCCAGCAGACTGGTCCCTTGGTTCATGGTCTCTTGAAAGAAATAAGTACAGAGTGAGTTCCAGAACAGCCAAGGCTACACAGAGAAACCCTGTCTCAGGAAAAAAAAAAAAAAAGACAAAACAAAACCAACAACCAAACCAAACCAAAACAAAAAAACCAACAAAAAAGTCAAGAGAACTAAGTAAAAAACAAAACAACAAAAAGAATCCAGAAAGGAGATGTTCGGAGGGAGATGGGCAAAGATGTCTGCACACGCCAGCACTTGGGAGGCAGAGGCAGGTGGATTTCTGAGTTCGAGGCCAGCCTGGTCTACAGATGTGAGTTCCAGGACAGCCAGGGTTATACAGAGAAACCCTGTCTCGAAAATCAAAAAAAAAAAAAAAAAAAAAAAAAAAGATGTCTGCACACAGCAAGAGGGAAGATCACAAGAAGGTGCCCACTGCCCCACGGCCACTACGGCCGCGTTGTCCTTATTCTACCAGGGCCCCCTCTTGTCCCCACAGAAACAAATGGAGCAGACTACTTTGAACAGGTCTAGCGGGCAGACTTGGGGGCTGAATGTCCTGGGTCCCCTCCAAGTGGTTCCAGCTGTGTACAGCAAGCAAGTGTCCTCACATGCAGAATGGAGACAAGAAACCTGTTGGGAAGGAGAATTGAGCTTAAGAAACTAAGAACTGGCCCTGGCACACTTAGCATCTTTGTGGGTAGGGAATCAAGACAGGGTTTCTCTGTGTAGCCCTGGCTGTCCTGGAACTCCATCTGTAGACCAGGCTGGCCTCGAACTCAGAAATCCGCCTGCCTCTGCCTCCCAAGTGCTGGGATTAAAGGCGTGTGCCACCACCGCCGCCGGCTGCTTCCTGAGTAATGTGCAGGCTGTGCCTCAATAAAGAGACACCACGCTGGCTGACACACCCTGAGTGGAAAGCCCTGTCTGTGGTCCACCCACCCTGAAGAGATCCACAGCTGTAGCAGGTGGTTGTGGTCCGATGGGATCAATTGGGGCACACTGGGAGCTGAGGTCACTGCTGTCCCCAGCCCCGTGAAAGAGCATCGGATTGCAGTCACCATCCAGGGAGACGCCACTTTCAAAACCCGAAAGCATCCAGCTTCCGCCTCATCGGGTGGAGCCGCCCTCAAGCGGACCACTGTAAGTCAGGAACCTTAGCCTTCCGCCTCCCCTGTTAGGAGCTGGCTTTGTTGCAGGTGTGCTATTAGGGATCCTTCCAGACAGGACACTGGTGGCTTGGGACGCTTGTCTGGGCCCTACTCGGGTGTGACCTGGAGTCTGACAGGCACACAAGGTTCCTGAGCCAGAGAGGCGGAGCCACGCTGGGCTGGTCCTTCCGGCGGGCGGATCGGATCCCACACACTGTGTCTTCACCCTTATATCTCAGGATTCCTACATTTGAGCAGCCGAAGGGCTCAGCAGCCCGTGTTCCACCTGCAGAGTCCTGACAGGCGTTGAGTGTGAAACTGAGCGTCCTTAGCCTCCCCAGCCCTGACCTTTAGACGGCAGAAAGCGGACACGCAGGCGAGGTTAGGGCCGGCCAGGATTATCGACTGACTACTCCTTAGGCTTGCTTTGTCCGCACAGTGGCGGGCTGCGAGATGCCCAGCGCTCCTCTCCCTCGATCACCAAGATGGCTCGCCCGCTCTGAAGAGTGCTGGAAATCACTGACCCTGTCTTGTGGGTTTGGCAAGGGAAACCGTAAAACACCCTTGACCTTCCCCGTGTCTTCTCTATAAAGGAACGCTAGGAGGGGGCCCTGTGAGTCAGTGAGCAGTAGGCTTGCCCCAATCTCCAAGCCCATCCCTAGACAGGTTGGTGCCTAGACGTGCCATTTCCTAGAGCCATTAAAGGGAAGGCCACTTTCTACTTGGCTTTTCTGGTCCAGTCAGCTCCAGACACGCAGAGCACACAGGCCCAGCCTCGGGAGAGAGCCTTGTCCGTGAGTCAACGCGTGCCCCAAACCTCCCGTTTTATCTGATGACGCCCGGTCAGCAGACATTTATAGATGTAGCCCATCCCTTGAGGTGCCTTTATGCTCACGCGTCACAGGACAAACTAACGCAGCCACACTTAACTTTCTCCGGGGCTCAGAGTTCACAGCTCTCCTTGATTTCACACTGGGCTTTTCTTTACTCCGTAGTGGACAGCAGGTGGCGCTGCGTGTCCATTAACTGCTTTTCGAACCTCTATGGTTCCCCCATCCCCCTCGGCCTAGGGGAGTGGTTTGGGGGGTCCCTTTCTCAGAGACGCTCAAGTCTCTTGGGTGACCCTTATAGATCCAAAACATACCATCTCACATTCAACTTTCTCTCTCCTCCCCCACCCCACCCCCTACCCTCCCAACCCCCACCTCCAGTTTGCTTTGGTTTGCTTTGAGACAGGATTTCGGTGTAGCCCTGGCTGTCCCAGACCTCACTGTGTAGTCCAGGCTGGCCTTGAACTCAAAGAACTCTACCTGCCTCTGCATCCCCAGCGCTGGGTTTAAAGGCATACATATATCATCCCGCCTAGCTATTTTTTTAAGGATTTATTTATTTTATGTGTATGAATATTTGCCTGTATGTATGTATGTATGTATGTGCACCATGTATCTGGAAAAGTTAGAAGAGGGAATGGGCGGGGCGGTGGTGGCACACGCCTTTAATCCCAGCTCTCGGGAGGCAGAGGCAGGCAGATTTCTGAGTTCGAGGCCAGCCTGGTCTACAGGGTAAGTTCCAGGACAGCCAGGGCTACACAGAGAAACCCTGTCTCTAGAGAAACACACACACACACACACACACACACAGAAGAGGGAGTGGATATGCCAAAACTCGAGTTTTACAGATGGTTGTGAGAATCACATAGGTGCTGGGAATCTGGGACCACCACAGAGTGCCTTTTTTTTTTTTTTTTTTGAGATTGGTTGACAGATTTGGGACCTATGGGAACATGTTTCCCCAGGGTCCTCGGCCGCTGGGCAGACACCCTCAGCGAGGGGTGCTGAATCCTGACTTGGCCTGGCTCTTCCTCGGTCAGCAGCACATTTTCATGAAACCTCCGTCAATACCATGTTCTAAACTCAGGGCAACACCTTCAGTTCTATCTACTCCATTAGCAACAATCAATAGTACTCCTTTGATACTGAAGTGACAACTGGTTGTATTGATTTGGATCAAGTTGCTAAGTGATATTGCTACCAACTCTCCACAAGGCATTTCCCCAGTTGGTTTAAACCGTGGCCTATTTCCCCTCAAACGAGCTCAGAACATAAAAATTTAATTGTGTATGTTTATGTAGGAAAAGGAAACTATTCTGTTTTTAAAAAATAATCCCTCATAAGTATATTCTTTTTGAAAATAAAATTTTATTTGTGGAGGGGAAACTGGGAAGAGGGATAACATTTGAAATGTGAATAAATAAAATAACCAATAAAATGAAAAAAAAGTTTATTAGCTCTCGAAACGAGAGAGAGTTCAACTCTCAGCAACCACGAGCCGGCTTATGAACATCTATAATGTGCTGATTTCCTCTCTAGCATGCAAATAGGTTACCTGAGTTTGGCTCCTAGCACCCACAAGGCAGCTCACAACTGTCTTAAGTTCAATTACAAGGGATCCAGCATCCTCTTCTGGCCTCCTTGTGCACAGCCATACAACCAGGTCGAACACTCATTCTCATAAAAATAAAAATAATAAAATGAGTGAATATTTACCTAGAAAAAAAGAAGAAATTATAAAAATAATAAATGTTTTATAGGCTGACCAATTCAAACATCTCAAAATCCCAAGCCTAACGCATTTAAATGTATTAACTACCCAATGCAATGCTTCCCTTGTAAGATTTTTTTTTCCCACACTAAAATGGTGTGATAAGGTCAACCAGTTGGCTCTGTGGATAAAGGCCTGCTAGCCTGAGCTTTGCTGTGTCACTCCTGTGGAAAGAAAGAGCTGGCTCTTACAAATTGTCCTCTAACCTCTGCATGCAGTCTGTGGCTCAGGCACTCCCCCACCCCACCCTCCACAAAATCAATGTTAAAAAAAAAAAAAAAAAAACCAACAACAACAATGGAACATATATTCCATAACATTTGCAACTTAAAAACTGTTCAGGAGCCCGCTTCAGGGGCATTAAATCCATTCACAGTGGTGCAGGACCATCTCCACCATCCAGCTGCAAACATTTGGAGAACCGTTCTGACTGTGACTCAGTGTTTCCCACAGTCACGAGAAAGCACCAGCTGTTGCAGTCTCTATAAAGCTGACCTGCTACCCCACGTTCTTTCTAAGCATTAGGTCTTCAAGGCTGATGCATGCTGCAGTATATACTGCACTGTCTCTCCTTTCAAAAAGGCTCAGTGACAGGCGTTGTCTTGTCGTCCAACCATCCCTATAAATCGATGGGCTCTTGGATTGTTTCCACCTCTTAGCTATTTGCATTATGAGTGCTGAGGTGAATGAGTCCCCTCTCTCTCGTGTGTATACCTGTCTGTGGCTTGCTGTCTGGACCCAGCCCAGGGGAACCCCTGCTGTTATGGGGACACCGGATTGCAGCCCATACCCCAGACAGCCATTCACACATCTCTCGAGTCAGTACATCCTCTGGGCCTCCAGGCCGAGGCTGTGGGAAGTGTGGGCTTGCCAGTCTGGCTGAAAATACAACAGAACACCAGGCATCTCCTTATCCCAGAATTGCTAGGCTGGCCCATCAGAGGTCCTGTGGTAGAGATACTGGCTGGTAAGCCCCATGGAGACATCCCAGAACCGTCATTTCACGGTGACATGCGGAAGCCTGACCTGAGAACACTCAGGTTCCCACTGCCCAGTCCCACACATCTGCCACATCAGCCAACTTGCCGCTGAGGGGAACCAGATGTGTGGAATCGGAAGCCCCCAGCAGCTGGCTGGAAGGGCTTTCCTAAAAGGCCTGTGTGTACCTGGCGCTGGAGGGGAGGGGGCCAGGCAGGAAGAGAGAGGGAGAAAATGAGACAAAGGGGGACCACCATAAACCAGCAGCATGTCTGTAATCACCAGAGCCCTTTGTCTGGCGTACTTTTAAACAAGTCGTGGTGCCTTGTAATGGGAGGCCATAAACCCAAGGGAAAATAAAAGTGTTTACAACACCGGAGAGCCAGGTGCGGGTTCGTTTGGCCAGATCAATGGGGAAAGTGGAGGCTGGGGTGGGCCGACCGCGCTGAGAATGGGTCGCCCCTCCTCGCTGCCTCCGAACATCACAGGCTCCAGTGCGGATCGGGGGTGGGGTGGGGTGGAGAGCGCCCCTCCCCCCCCCGCCCGCTCCGGGCAACCCCGGACCATCCCACATTCCAACCGGGGCGGGGGAGGGAGGGGAAGCGGGGGCGGGGCAGGGAGGGGTTGGATGTCAGGGCCTCTGGGCTTCTAGGAAGCAACCCTCTAGGTCAGCTTTTCTTTTCTGTAAATTCCTTTATGATGGACTTGGGCTGAGGACAGCTGCTTCTCTAACCCCCGCTTAGGGCGAGAAGTGTAACGAGGGGTGGTTCTCTGGGGGTAGCGGGTGGGGTCATTCTTCTGGGAGCTTGTGTTGCCAGGAAGGCAGATGTTCTGTAAAGCCTAGGGTGGCTCTGTCTGAAAAGTTTGGATGCCTCACCTGGGCGCAGGGACACACCGAGTTCTTCCCTGTTGATCTGTGATGAGTGCTTACGCCTCTCATCAGGCGTGCCTGTCTTAGACCAGACAGTGCAGGGATGACAAAGTTTGGGTTTAAAAAAAAAAAAAAGGCATCTGCTACATATGTGCAGGGGCGGTGTGTGTGTGTGTGTGTGTGTGTGTGTGTGTGCTGGTGGCCTCAGTGGGAGAGGATGCGCCTAGTCCTGCAGCGAAATGGAGGGGGGGTGTCATGTGGGAGGAAGGGGAGGTGGAGGTGGGGGAGGAGCTGTGTTGGAATGCAAAGTGAATAATTAAACAAATTAATAGCTAATGGGAAAGCAAGGCGTTTTGGGGATGACAGTAATAATACTTTCAGGGCAAGAAACCTGGCTATGATGTTCAGAACATGATTAGTTCTCAAGAATATGTGTCTGTGCAGTGTGACATCATGAGAGAATAGCAATATTGAACACATCGATGTGATCCTTGGACATGCTGCGTGATGATGTGATTGGCAGCGTCACTGGAGATGTGTTTCCTCTGAAGTGTCACTCCACAAGAACTCAGGATGTCTGTAGCTGCTGCTGGTGGTGGTGGTGGAATAAATCACAGCAAGGTCACATTTATGCTAATCAGGAAGACAGAGACCAGAGGCACAGGGGTCTGCCCCTTCTATGACATGTGTCTCTTGAGTCTGCAGCCCTTCTCAGCGGAGTGGCTAAGTGGGCGTCTTCCCAAAGATAGTTCAACATTTCTAGTTGGAAATGTCTCTGATAGTCAGATCCTGGATTCTGGGACTCACCTTGTAGAATAAAGTGATGAATGTATTCTAGGATGTGGATTTTCAGCAGAAGAGCCGGCCAGAAAACACGGACAGGCTTAGGTACCACGTTCCAACCGCCATTCTCCACCCTCTGAACGCATCATCCTGATGTAGTTCTCTGTCCAGGACATCTGGCACGAAGCCCTGGTCTTCAGTTGGAGCATTCGTGGGCTGGTACCCTCTAAGCTGGGGGGTGTGGGGGAGAAGAGGGTCTAGGAAAGGAGAGGGGAGAGCCGGGCGTCGTGGCGCACGCCTGTAATCCCAGCACTTGGGATGCAGAGGCAGGTGGATTTCTGAGTTCGAGGCCAGCCTGGTCTACAGAGTGAGTTCCAGGACAGCCAGGGCTACACAGAGAAACCCTGTCTCAAAAAAACCAAAAAAAAAAAAAAAAAAAAAAAAAAAAAAAAAAAAGGAGAGGAGAGGGGAAGAGAAGGGGGAGAGCTAGAGGCAGAGAGGAGCAGAAAGCAGAGAGAGAGCACAGCAGATCAAAGCAGGGCGGTTGGGTGGACGTCTCCGCAGTGGTTTGACTGTACCACCAGCCTGTCATCTGCTTGCCGCCATGTTAGTGAAGATGCCTCCCCCAGCTCCCTGTTCTCCACCGTATCCCACCCCTCCGGCCTCCATCATGCCTCTGTTTACCTGTGGCTCCCGAAATAGACTCAGCTACAGTGCTAGCAAGACAGATTTTCCTGTGTCTGTCCCAAGGGTCCCATCCTGAGACCGACCCAGCTCCACTCCTGGACCTGTCTGTTTGGCTTTTCTCAGGTAGTCAAAGCCTAGAATGTTCTTTTCCTTTAAGAAACAGACACGAATATTTTTTTTTTGTTTTGTTTTTCGAGACAGGGTTTCTCTGTACAGCCCTGGCTGTCCTGGAACTCACTCTGTAGACCAGGCTGGCCTCAAACTCAGAGATCCGCCTGCCTCTGCCTCCCAAGTGCTGGGATTAAAGGCGTGCGCCACCACCGCCCGGCACGAAGATATTTTTATTTCATATTTAATTGTTTAAATGAATAGTCAGAGTTATCATACCAAGTCCTGGGTTTCGTGGTATTTTCATATGTGTTCCTATTTGTTCTAATTGGCTGGGATGATCTTCTAAACATTTATTTACCTTTATTTATTGTGTGAGGGTTGTGTGCTCCACGTGGGCAGTGCCTGTGGAGGCCAGAGAGGGCCTCAGGTCGTCTAGAACTGGAGTTACATGTGGTTGTGAACCACCAAGTGGGTGCTGGGAACCAAACCGAGATCCTCCATAAGAGCAGCAAGTGCCCTGAACAGCTGAGCTCCTCCTCAGACTCCTGGATATGAGATTCGGTAAAAATAAAATAAGCCAGGCGTGGCTTTATTGACTGTATTGACTGTATTTATTTATTGTATCCTTGCAAACCCAGCACTTGAGAGACAAAAACAGGTGGATCAAGAATTTGAGACCAGAGCCGGGCGGTGGTGGTACACGCCTTTAATCCCAGCACTTGGGAGGCAGAGGCAAGCGGATTTCTGAGTTCAAGGCCAGCCTGGTCTAGAGCGTGAGTTCCAGGACAGCCAGGGCTACACAGAGAAACCCTGTCTTAAAACACAAAATGGTACAGAACAAATGACAGATGGCTCAACAACGAAGCATGCTGGCCGCTCTTGCAGGAGGCCCAAGCTCACTTCGTGGCAATGATGCTCGCAACCATCAGGGACCTGGGTTCAAAGGATCCAATGTGCTCTTTTGGCTCTGTGGCTACTGCACACACAGTGCACAGGCATGCATGCAGGCAAAACACTCATGCACATAAAAGCTAATGGTGGCAGCTAATACACGCTGTTCCCTAGCAACAAGACCCAGATCTCCACAACGTTAGTGCACAGGCCTTGTCCCCATTCTCTTACAGATGCTTGGTCTAAAACACTATCATTTAGTTAGTTTATTGGTGGCTGTTTGAATCACTTCCAGGTTTTTGCTATTGCAAATAATGTGTATGTCTAATCATATGCTGGCACCATGTCTGTGTGATTTGTAGAAAGTGTGTGTGTGTGTGTGTGTGTGTGTGTGTGTGTGGTTTGTAGAAAGGAAATCACTGAGTCATGGGACAAACGCATCTATATAACTCTTCTAAATGTTACTTGTGTTTCTGTTGCTGTGATAAAACACCCCAACCAAGGCAACTTAGAGAAGAAAGAGTTTATTTGGGCTTACAGGTCCAGAGGGTGAGAGTCCACGATTTTGGAGCAAAGTCATAGCAATGGGGGTGGGGCATGAAGATGAGGGTGCCCATCTTGAACCACAAGCACAAAGCAGAGCGAGCAAATTAAAAGTAATGCAAGTCTTTAAACTCTCAAAGCTGCCCCCAAATGTCACTCTTATAGAGGTTCTTTTTTATTTATGCAATGTATTATTTATTGTTTTGTTCATGGTCTTTTGAGACAAGGTGTCTTTCTCTGTGTAGCCCTGGTTGTTCTGGAACTTGTTCTGTAGACCAGGCTGGCCAGAGATCCCCTTGCCTCTGCCTCTCCAATGCTGGGATTAAAGGTATATGCTACCATCACCCAGCTACAATGTATTTTTTAAAGATAAATATTTTAGATTGTAAACAGCAGATCTCTCTCTCCTCTCTCTCTCAAGATTTATTTATTTATTTATTATACGTAAGTACACTGTAGCTGTCTTCAGACACTCCAATCAGATCTCATTATAGATGGTTGTGAGCCACCATGTGGTTGCTGGGATTTGAACTCAGGAGCTTCGGAAGAGCAGTCAGTGCTCTTAACCGCTGAGCCATCTCTCCAGCCCAGATCTCTTTTTTATATATTTAAAAATATTGCGGTATATGTATGTGTCTATGTGTGATCTGTACATGTGAACACAGTTGCTCTATGAGGCCAGAAGAGGGCATCCGATGCCCTAGAGCTAACTGCTTAACTGCTGTGAATGTGGCGACTTGAAATCCTACTCTCTGCAAGAGCATTGCTCTCTCTTTACCCTTAAGTCTTGTCTTCAGTCCTGGCGAGGGATCTTTCAGTGAGCCCTTTCCGTTAAACTGGCTTGCAGCTTGGCCCTGCCCGTTGGCAGCTGATTGGATCTACCCATTGCTGACCGTTATGGACTTGGGTAAATCCCTCAGCTTTAAGATGAATATGCTTAGCTGTGGATTGCTAATGAGGCTCCAGAAAGCAATGTCGATGTCGGTGAACCAAAACAAAGACGGATGGTGCTATTTCGATACTAGGTTACTAGAGGCAAAGGTGCCAGAAGAAAAAAAAACCACAGTGGTCAGCAGAAGAGACAGAAACACACAAGGCAATGAGGCAGCCAGGAAATGGCTGTCTGGAGAGCAGGAGAGTGACTGTCACAGCGGGGAGGGGACTCGGCTTGGTTGGTGAATGACAGGCGTGTAGTGGAACCCTGTGTTCAGAACTGTCACCCTGTCTTTCTGTACTCTGCAGATATGGGACTCTGTGGTGGCACCTGTGACCCTCGGAGACACCGCTACAGGGAGAACTGGCTGGGAACTGGATTCCCTCAAGGCAGAAGGTGGGTCCCTGCACCTAGCCAGGCCTGACAGAGCACAAGGGAGTATCTGAGGAATCTCAAGCACGCAGACAAAAGAGACTCAGAGGCAAGGACGCAGGGACAGCTCAGTCCTCAGGGAGAGCAGCCGTAGGCCACTGTTAGGGCCCAAAGCTATGCCCTGGAAGGTCTCCCACTGAGACTGGGGCCCCCTCCATCCTCCTGTCTCCACCTCCTCACTGCTTGGATTTCAAACGTGTACTAGGGTGTCTGGCTTTTACATGGGTGCTGGGGATCTGACACCAGGTCCTTATGCCCACGCAGTGAGCACTTTGCTGACGGAGCGAGCTATCTCCACAGCTGAGAGTGCCGGGGAGCAGGTCTTATATAGGGAACCACAGCTGGTGAGGGCTCCTGTGTGCAGTGGCCGGGCCTAGTCCAGAAGGTAGTACTCATAACCCTCGTCCTTCCTGCTAATTTTTTTTCTGATTTGTTTTTGGTTTTTCAGACCAAGTTCTCTCTGTATAATCCTGGCTGTCCTGGAGCTCACTCTGGAGACCAGGCTGGCCTGGAACTCAGACATCTGCTTGCCTCTGCTTCATGAGTACTGCGATTAAGGGCGCAAACACCATCTCCCGGAGGGCCTCCAGTTCTTCTTCTTCTTCTTCTTCTTCTTCTTCTTCTTCTTCTTCTTCTTCTTCTTCTTTTTTTTGGTTTTTCAAGACAGGGGTTTTCTGTGTAGTCCTGGCTGTCCTGGAACTAACTGTGTAAACCAGGCTGGCCTCGAACTCAGAAATCTGCCTGACTCTGCCTCCCAAGTGCTGGGATTACAGGCGTGCGCCACCACACCCGGCTGGGCCTCCAGTTCTTGATTGTTTCGTCCCTTTCCATGATGTCCCTGCAGCCTTAGAGGGGATGAGATCGATGTATTATTCAAGCTGGTTGAATATATATATATTTTTTGGAAATAAATTTCATTCCCTTTTTTTTTTTTTTTTTTTTTTTTTGGTTTTTCGAGACAGGGTTTCTCTGTGTAGTCCTGGCTGTCCTGGAACTCACTCTGTACACCAGGCTGGCCTCGAACTCAGAAATCTGCCTGCCTCTGCCTCCCAAGTGCTGGGATTAAAGGCGTGCACCACCACCGCCCGGCTGGTTGAATATTTTTAATATCCTAATTTAAATTATCCGGTAATGTTTATATATTTCCAAGTTATCAGTTGTCCCCTGGACATTTAAAACAACTCGTTGGATTACATTTTGTGAGTTACAAGGGATTCGAACTGAAACCGACACTCAGGGAAGAAGTAGAGGGATGGGCCGCCTTTCCCGGATGCAGAGCCAGCGAGGGCTCCCTGCTTCTGCGATGACTTTTTACTGTCCCACGAGAATGCCTCTTCTGACTTTGAAAAAGGAGCCAAAGTCAAATGTGGGTGCAGGACAAGAACGTTTCGGTTTTAGTAATCTGACCAGCCACGCCGCTGGCTTCACACCATCCTTCAGAGGACACGGGATAGGCAAGTGTCGCTCCCCATTACATGGGCGTAGCTAATTCTTCTCACGTTTTCATTCACAATTTTATGTGTAACTACAAAACACACACACAAAAAGTCTTATTGGACTGTGAATGTCTTTCTATAAACCCTTGATGGTTCAATAATTATTTTAAAGGCCATATATACATGCTTACAGCGAGAAGAGGCTGGGAGAGACTGTGGGCACCCCGTTCATGATCTTTTAGTAAACATCCACCCGCCCAGTTGCCTCCGAAGGGCACCTTTGAGTGATTTTGATCATTTAGGTTAAGACAAATAGCAAAACGCAAGGGCTAGGGAGATTTTTCACGTCTGCAATGCTGAGCGTGTACAAGCGTTTGTGTCTGCTCTTAGATTTGATGCCAGTGACATACACTTCAGCCCTCACTTGGGAGTGAGTGGTGTGTGTGTGTGTGCGCGCACGTGTGATAGGTGCTCCAAAAACTTGTCACAATGTCATTGTCCTCATCCACAGCTGGGTCTGGGAAACAAACCCAAAACTGATAGAAAGATGTCAGGAGTGGGCAGACCCTAAACTCACATCTCAATCACGTTTGTGGGAATAAGGCCTGATTTGTAGTGTAGGCCATTCCTGTGGTGTGAACGCTCCCATGTGGCTGCTTGTCGTCTACCACTGTTAAGTGGCTGTGCTTGGCGTTGGGAGGCAAGCCCTCGATGGACTCTTGTCAGTACTAACCATGGCGCACCGCGCCCGTGCTCCCATTTCTTCTGCCTTGATTTTTTTTTTTTTTTTTTTTGGTTTTGTTTTGTTTTGTTTTTTTCCAGACAGGGTTTCTCTGTATAGCCCTGGCTGTCCTGGAACTCACTCTGTAGACCAGGCTGGCCTCGAACTCAGAAATCTGCCTGCCTCTGCTTCCCAGGTGCTGGGATCACAGGCGTGCACCACCATGCCCGGCTTTCTTCCTTGATTTTGAGTTACGCGCCTTTATGCTCGTCTCTCTGGGGAGACTGTAAGTTTGGAAGAGGCAAAGGGGGCGTCCTAAAGTCCCTGCACCATTTATAGCCAGGGCCCCATAATGAAGTCCCCCTAAATGCTCACCCAACCACATGGTTCCTGCATTTGCTGTTGCGGTTGTCATCGGCATTCATCGGGTTAAATTGCTCTCTCCTGAGGAAGCCGCTAGCATACGCTCTTTTGGTGAAGACAAACATAAGGGCAAATTGGAGATGATTAAAGACCGTGGTGGAAGAATAAAGCGCTGGCGATTCACTTGGACTCCCGTGTTGGGAACCAGCAAAGGTGGCTTAATTTTTATCCCATAGTTTTATCTTTCTCACTCCTCAAAGCATGTCTTCCTGTCGTTTTCCCCCAGTATTCCTTTTCTCTGCTGATTAATTATGCACATTATAAACATCTGCATGAGACACTTAGCTGTTAGACCCCCTAAACTTCCTCCTCCTCCTCCTCCGCCTCTTCCTCCTCCTCCTCTTCTTCGAGACAAAGTCTCTTATGTAGCCCTGGGTATCTTGGAAATACGTAGACCAGGTTAGCCTTGAATTCACAGAGGTATCCCTGCTCTTACGTGAGGTGGCTGGAAGAGGGCAATGGAATTCCTGGAACTAGAGACATTTGTAAGTGTCCTTGTAGGTCCTGGAAACCAAACCCTGATCCTCTGTAAGAGCATCAAGTGTTCTTATCCCCTGAGCCATCGCTCCTCCATCCCCACAGAATCCTAACATTCCTTATCTCACCAGCAATTACCCATGCCATCTTCCCGCCATAACAATCTTTCTCTCGAATGTTTCCTTTATCGGAAAGTTAAAGGAATGTAAGCATCTCAAACCAAATTACACGATCCTCGTGGACTTGAAATTCCTGGCTGGAGACCAGGCCAAGGAGGAGACAGAGGACATTTTTCCCAGGCTCCTCCCAGCCTCTGAAGGTCCTCTGAAGGCCACTTGGGAGATACTCCACGTGACAGACCTGGGCCAGAAGCCTAAGGGTTTGCTTCATGGACCCATCTCAATAAAGCCACCACAGGATCATCAACACCCGGGTACTTCCTTATAGTCATCCAAACACTTCCATGCCTTAATCTCTAGGTATGAAATGGTATTTGGAGAGCAGGGCTGGAGAGATGACTCAGTGGCTAAGAGCACTGGCTGCTCTTTCAGAGGACCTGAGTTCAATTCCCAGCACCCACATGTTGGCTCATGACCATTTGTATCTACAGTTCTAGGAGATTCCATGCCTTCTTCTGGCCTCCATGGACACTACATACATATGGAGGACAGACATGCATGCAACCAAACACCCATATACAGAAATTAACAACAACAACAACAACAACAACAGCAATAATAATGATGATGATGCAGGAGTTAAAGACAGTGGAGGGCCACTGTGTGCCCTGGCAGGCCCACACAATCAAAGAGGCTGAGAACTTTCCAGAAGGTATTACACGGGAACCGAAGTGGAGGGTTGTTTTTCTTTGGACTTTAGACCAGTGATTTCATGGCTGGTAGAGGCTGATATATAATTTTACTCTACTGATCCAAATAGGTCAAACACCGTTCACATCAGCAATGTTTATTTTCTGACGTGGTTATCTCCTTTATTTCCTCCAATAGCCCTATCAAAGCAGCAGAATTGTCCTTTTTACACAGCTGATAAAAGCAAGGTCCAGAAGGTTAAGGATGGCTTCCATGACAGTCAACGTGTGGCTTACACTTGCTACTTGTACCTGACAGGGCTCCCCAGAGCAGCTGCCACCAGCATCAGTGCTGGGATTGATCTATGGGGTTGGGGGAGGGGCTCAGGGCGGCGGGGAAATGATGACAGCACAGGCCGGGCCACCACGGGCCCTTCTTTTTAACCCTGGCATCTTTAACTCGGAGTTGACCAGAGGCACAGATGAAAGCCTGCCTCCTTGCTTGGAAATCAACATTTTTGAGCAAGGAGGGTCAAGGCACACGACGAGGGACCAGACAGAAGCCACGAACCACAGTTTGGTTTGCCTGTAAACAGTCACTCATTTCCTCTTTATCTGGAAGAATGAATGACGGCCACTAACATGTTTGTCAGCTGTTATATCTCTAAGCAATGATCAGGGAAATTACACATCTTTGAAATTACTAGAGCTTTATGGGAAACATGATTCAAATAATATTTAACTAAACCTACTACTACTACTACTACTACTACTACTACTATTCTTCTTCTGGTTGTTGTTGTTATTATTATTATTATTATTATTATTATTATTATTATTATTTTGAGTCAAGGTCTTTCTATGTAGTCCTGACTGTCCTGGAACTCACTGTATAGACCAGGCTGGCCTAGAACTTACTAGTCTGTTCAAGGCCTACACCACCACGCCCAGCATTTAGCTTTGATATTTTGAGACAGGGTCTTAGGGGTAACTCAGGCTGGCTTCAAACCCTAAATCCTCCTGCCTCAGCTTCCCAAGTGCTGGGATTACAGGTACGTGTCACCATGCCTGGCTAAACTTGTATCTGTGGTGAAGCCTCGCCCTGGATTTGGGAGTGCGGCCGCCTACCTCATCTGCACCCCTGACATTTCCAGGCTGAGCAGCCGTTGCAGAAGTTTCTGGTGTTTTCCTCCAGCTTGTATCGATTTGAGCTGCTGTGTATACGTTTATCTCAGAGGCGAAGCTTGGGCAAAATACGGGCGGGGCTCTGAAAACGACAGCTTATTATTATTTCAGCAGGTTTTGTCAACTGTCTATAACCTTGAGCTGATATTCAGAGGACAGAGGACAAAAGATATTCTCTTTTGGCGTTTGCTGTGTGAGATGACCATTCATAGCAAGTCTCCCCAAAATTCTGCTCATCGGGACCTTTGCCGAAAGGGACTCTCTTCCACCTCACCTAGCGCTGGGACGGGCTGAGGACACACCAGTTCCTGGGTGAGCCTTTGGTGCCACTTTTATGTCTGCTGCTTAGTGAGTCCTGCCCCACCTTGCCTACACGTGGGACCTGGAGCAGGACGGATTCGGCAGCGTGGGAAGGAAGGCTCACGGGCCTTGATTTGCTGGTCTCGGAGACAGGAGAAGACTGCGTTGTCAGGATGTCTATAAACCGTGGAGGTGGAGGTCTAGGGGAGCAGTCAGGTGGGACAGTTTCAAGAGCTCTCAGGAGACGTGGGCAAAATGCAAAGCTAGGAGTTGTGTGCCCAGCGGGGCCCATACCCCGCCATTCCCAACAGGAGCCAGCCTGACGGCTGGGCTCACTGGAAGTGGAAGAGACGTAAAACTTACTGAAGGCCGGGCAAGCAATGCTCCCTCCTGCAGAAGGAGAAATGTACCTTCAGCAGGCTGAGGCAGGAGGATCACAAATGAGAGGCTAATTTGGGCTATAAAGTGAGATCGTGCTTAAAAACACAAACAAGTCGGGCAGTGGTGGCGCACGCCTGTAATCCCAGCACTCTGGAAGGCAGAGGCAGGCAGATTCCTGAGTTCGAGGCCAGCCTGGTCTACAGAGTGAGTTCCAGGACAGCCAGGGCTATACAGAGAAACCCTGTTTCAAAAAATAAAATAAAATAAAATAAAATAAAACAAAAACAAAAACCACAAACAAACAAACACCCAAACAGGGCTGGAGAGATGACTCAGTGGTTAAGGGCATTGACCTGCTCTTCCAGAGGTCCTGAGTTCAAATCCCAGCAACCACAAGATGGCTCACAACCATCTGTAATGGGATCTGATGCCCTCTTCTGGAGACTGCGAGGCGGGTCCTAGGCCAGGAACAACTGTCCCTTGGCTTGCTGCTGCTCATACCAGCATCTGAAATCTAGGTGAGCAGACTCGAGGATCTGTTTGGATTGTCTGTCCTGTTGTGTCCTGTTGTATCTTACAAAGGGGGGTTTTGAGTCCAGCAGCCCGGGATGGCTCCTAAGTTAATCATCTTAAAAGTTTAAATATTCAAATAGCTTGTTCTCCGTAGGGGACCACAGGTACAGGATGTTCTGAGAAAAGGATTGTAGAGTCTGGTGGGGACAGCACACAGTAGGAGCTGGAACCTGGGCCGGAGCTAGAACATTTTCCATCAGCAGGACCCGAGTTCCTGCCAACAGACGAGCCCCTCGACGTGGGAGCTGGGGGGATGTGCCATACCTTGCTATGTTTTTGAACATGGAGAGCCCCTTTTGAAAGACACGAAGACCTGCTTTGATTAAAAGGTGACTGCAGGGCTGGAGAGGTGGCCCAGTGGTTAGAGCACTGGGTTAGAGGACCTGGGTTCGGTTCCTTAGCATCCACCAAGAAGCTCACAGCCATTTGTAACTCCAGTCCCAGAAGATCCAGCGTCCTGTGGGTGTGTACCTCTGCGGGTACACACACGATGCACAGACAAACAGTGGGCAAAACACCCACACACGTGAGATAGATAAACAGCTTTTTAAAAGCGGTATGATGGTGGGAACCCACTGGCTAATAGGACAGAGACATTCTCTTCCTTACACAGGGGAGGGAGGGGTGAGGAGGACTTTTAGTCAAGGAATAAAGTCTATAAATGTGTGATTTATATGTGTGCATTTTGGCAATAGCTTTGAAACTGGAATTGGAGTTTTATGGCTTATAATTAAAGTTTGGGTTTAAGATTCTTCAGGGAGAGAAAATAAAACACCATTTAAAGCCCACACCTTGTTTCTAGGGAAGTCACTGGGGCAGATCTTTATAGCCCTGGCTACCACGCTTCCTAATTTTCCAAGCTGCTGCTTGCCTTTCTCTCACAAAGGGGCTGAGCTTCCTCCCAGTACCGGCTGAAGCTGGGACCAGCTTGGGCCCATCTCAGCAGCACAAGGCTACACAAATCTCACATCTCACCTCCAGATCTGGCCACCGTGTGGCGATCGTGACAGAGGCAGTGGAGATGTGAGCCCAGGCTCGGCTGGCTAAGCCAGGGACGCTGGAACGGGAAAAAGAAAAGAGCCTTTTTTTTTCTTTTTTCCGTCACAGGCACACTGTGTGCTACCCCAGAGGTTAGAAAGACTCTGCAGGAATTTTCTGCACCGAGTATTAAATAGATTCGCTGTTTATCAAGCCATGTGTATGTATATTATAACCCAGGGCTAAAGAGATGGTTCGGCCGTCAAGAGTGCCTCCTTCAATCAGTGAGAACCAGACTTTAGAATCCAGTCCCCACCGAATACTCTAGGCATCCTGTAAATACCTGAAACTCCATCTCTGTGAGACCTAACACCTTCTCAACTTACACACCTGCACATATACGCACACCCATAATCTTTTTTAACATTGAGGCCAGCAATGTAGGAAAAGATACTAGACACTCAATGGGCACTTGAGTTTAATCCTGGAACTCACATAAAAGTGGAAGGAAAGAACCAGCTCCTCAAAGCTGTGCGTTGGTGCACACACACGCACACTTTGACAAGCCAAAAGCTATGTGGTCTATCTGCATCAGTCTCTGTCTCTGTCTCTGCCTCTGCCTCTGCCTCTGTCTCTGTCTCTGTCTCTGTCTCTGTCTCTCTCTCTCTCTCTCTCTCTCTTTCCTCTTTCTCTCCCTCCCATACACCTGAGCATGCACACACATGCATGCATGTATGCACGCACGCACATGTATCCACACAGTGTGTGTGACTTAGAAACAAGGAGCACAAATGGTGCCCACGTGAGTCATACATTTGTACGTTAAGGCGAAGCTACTAAAATGGTACAGGCGGATTCTGAAATACAGTAACCACGAACCAAACGATCCCACCAAACTACAGAGATGTCACATATACAACATGCACATGCACAACATACACAACAGGAAGTTAAACTTAAAAAAACAAAATAGATCCCAGCACTTGGGAGGCAGAGGCAGGTGGATTTCTGAGTTCGAGGCCAGCCTGGTCTACAGAGTGAGTTCCAGGACAGCCAGGGCTACACAGAGAAACCCTGTCTCAAAAAACAAAAAACAAAAACAAAAACAAAAAACAAAAAACAAAAACAAAAACAAAAACAAAAACAAAAACAAAAACCAAAACCAAAACCAAACCAAACCAAACCAAACCAAACAGAACAAATAAACACGACCCAAGAATATCTGTGACTGTAAAAACAACAGCGATAACAAAGCGTCCCCCTCCACATTACAGGAATTCCAACCATGCTGTGCAGTGCTCTGCAGACGCCGCCAGCAGGCCTCCGCAAAGGAACCCAGCCCTAACCCTGAGTCCCCTCAGTCGGTCCTATGTCTGCCCAATTTTAGTATGTGAATTGTTTTCTTTTAAAGAGTTATTTATTTTATTTATATGAGTACACTGTAGCTGTCTTCAGACACACCAGAAGAGGGCATCTGAACCCATTACAGACGGTTGTGAGCCACCATGTGGTTGCTGGGATTTGAACTCAGGACCTCTGGAAGAGCAGTCAGTGCTCTTAACTGCTGAACCATCTCTCCAGCCCCAAGTGTGTGAATTATTAATCATACCAACTCCTAATAACTCACCTCAGGTCACGAATAACTAGACACTGCTTAGCTATAGAAATGAAGCTGCCTGTCACTTACACAGAGACACTGCTTCAGTTGGGCCGAGTGTCCAGGCAGGTAGCCCGGGCTCTGGAATTCTGTTGTATCCCCGATGTCTCCCTGCAGACCCAGCTTGGTTTCATTTACAGCATTCGTGAAGCCTCATGTCCTTCGGAGAGCCAGCTGGCACATGGGCTGGGTCAACCTCAGAACCTCTGCTGTTCCCCCTGGACATGCCTGTCCAACTCCACTGATCTCTGAGACAAAGTGAGTTTCCTGGCTTTACTACAGTACAGGCCAGGCTCTGTTGCAGGCTCGGCAGAGCTTGGCAAGCTAGCCACCCCAGATGAAGGCCAAGCGGCTGGTTAGTACAGCTCTAGAAAGTCAAGGTTAGCGGGCTGGCGAGATGGCTCAGTGATTAAGAGCTCTCTGACTGCTCTCCCGAAGGTCCTGAGTTCAAATCCCAGCAACCACATGGTGGCTCACAACCATCCGTAATGAGATCTGACACTGTCTTCTGGTGTGTCTAAAGACAGCTACAGTGTACTTACATATAATAATAAATACATTTAAAAAAAGAGAAAGTCAAGGTTAACTTCCTCACGTGCTTGAAAGAGTCTACCTGGGCGGTGACAGCACATGCCTTAATCCCAGCACAAGTGGATTCCTGTGAGTTCGAGGCCAGCCTGGTCTACAGAGTGAGTTCCAGGACAGCCAGGGCTACACAGAGAAATCCTGTCTGAGGAAGAAAAGAAAAAGAAGAAAGAAAGCTGTTCGTTTCTGCAGATGAAAGGAACATAGTGGCGGGGGGGGGGGTAGCATCAGTATCCAGAACCCACCGGGAAGCAGTCCCTCCTTAGTCCCAGTGGTTAAAGGTGACACTTTTTGAGAAAGGTTGTAAAACATTAATGGTGGGTAAAGTTCTTTCTCGATCTCATGGTTGGAGGACTGGGTGGTGTTTGCCCTGTAAAGGCACCGTGTTTGCGAAGGGTAATTTGGAATTGGCAGCACCACTGTGCCCTTGGCTTCCTGCTGCCCTGAGGTCAGTGTGGCAGGTCACATCAGGAGCCCCGGAAGGGTCTGGGATAAATGTTGACTATTGGGTGAGGGTGGCTAGAGGTCTCGAGCCACCAGGACTTCCTACGGCTCCTGTCAAATCAGCTAAACGCTCACAAATTCACGGAGAGCGGAGCACAGGAGAGCAGAAGACTGTGAGTGTCGCAGCTGACAACCTCCAATGTTGACAGTCTCTCAGCCCAGTCCTCTGGGCGCTAGGACCTCGGACACAGTCTGCATCCAGGAAGTGCTGCGTCTTGTCTGCCCGCCCCCTCCCATCTCTGTCTCTTTTCTTTAATTGGATAAGTCCATGGCGAGCATTTACTGAGCAAACGAATGGGTGCTGTCACCTGCCTGGGCACAAGTGGCCTGCTGCTCCCCACGGCGCTTTTCCTCTTGCTAAGGAGGCACAGGTGTTACAGCGCATGGGTGGGACCAGGATGAGGCCCGTGGAGCCAGGAGCCTGTACATAGGTGCTCAAGCACGCCCTACAGGAAGTCAGTGAGCTCAGAGGACCATATGGGTCCAGGGCTGAGGCCGGGCTGGCGCTTGTGGGCAAAGATCAGGTTGCCTCGGGGGCGGGGGAGGGGGAGGGGGAGGGGGAGGGGGAGGGGAAGGGCGGGGGAAGGGGCGGGGCGGGGGGAATCTGGATGGGTGTGGATAATAAATAAGGACTGCTTTCTGGACGTGGGAAACTGGGCTTTAGAAATTGATCTGATCCCACCTTAGCCTTTCAAATAAATATCTTAATCTTTCAAATAACTAGCCGAAGGCATAACTTGAGGCTGCTACTACAGGAAGCATCGTAGTTTGCGGTTTGAAGGCCTGGCCTTCACTAGCATGGGCTTGAAAAAGGTCATTGAGCCCCAGCACTGGGCAGGAGGTTGAGAAATCACTTACATTAAAAATTTTTTTTAAAGATGTATTTAATTATTATATGTAAGTAAACTGTAGCTGTCTTCAGACAGTTCTTCTTGCTCTGTCCCCGCTTGCTTGCTGTATCTGTCTTCAGACACCCCAGAAAAGGGCATCAGATCTCATTACCGATGGTTGTGAGTCACCCTGTGTTTGCTGGGATTTGAACTCACGACAGTCAGAAGAGCAGTCTGTGCTCTTAACTGCTAGGACATCTCTCCAGCCCGAGAAATCACTTACATTAATAAAAGTGCCTGTTGAGTCCAGACAACCCTTTAAGCAGGGGGAGAAAGACTCTAAAAATTTGTCATATTAAAAAAAAAAATTAAAGGAAACTTACGTGAATGGGTGTGTTCTGCTTGTATGTGTGCATCACATGAGTGCAGTGCCTGTAGCGGCCAGAAGAGGGCATCAGATCCTCTGGGACGGGAGATAGAGTGAGCCACCGTGGGGGCGCTGGGAATGGAATCTGTATCCTAGGCAATAGCAGCAGCAAAACCTCTTTACCGCTGAGTCACCTCTCGGGCTCAATTGTCACACTTTTCGAGGTGTCTTTTATCACAGGTACACAGGAGGAGGCTGTGTGCCCAGCTTACACAGCAGGCTGGTTGCTGATCTGAAGGCGGAGGTCACACACGCTGCTCCGCTAGCCACAGCCGAAGCGACCCCAAGGAGCTTCGCATTGTGCAAGCTGTTTTTAACAGCCCGGATCCGCAGCTCACAGGACTGTGATGAGCCGCGGCCGCCGGGGCTCAGGCAGCTGCTGCTTCGCCATTCAGACTCTGCCAACCCGACCCCAGGCAGGCGGGCATGCTCGACGTGGTTCACGGAACCCAGCTTGTGTCGCTCCTGTTTGTAAAGCAATGAAAGGCTTACATGACATGATGAGCGCTCCTGGAGGAGCAACAGGAGCCCTGAACGCAGACGGATTGATATTTCAGAGCCTGTGCAGTCCTGCTGATGAATTACATTCTTAAGAAGGGTGGGTGTGGTTCCCTGCCAATTGGCAACACCGCAAAAGCAATCAGACTAATTGGTTATTGTCTTCTAATGATATAAAAATCTAAAGCCCATCATCGAAGGAAAGAACACATCTATTTGGATGACGATTACACAGTTTAGCTGTTTGCTTTAATCAAATCATAAAATAATGATCAAATTTGGATTTGATTATGTGCCTATAAAGATAACCGGAGAGCCAACACAAGAAACTGTCAGTCAAAGTCGTTTCAGACAATAGCTAGCGTTACAACGTGCCAATGACATTTTTATCAGGTAGTTAAGTTAATTACTTGTGGTAAATGTGTTTGTGGGACCAGGCTAGATGGCTGTCAACATTTGCTGACCACTTTAAAATGCTGCCCGACCATATGGGAGGAATTGAGGGTGTAATAAATAGCATGCAATTTATTCACACCTGCTAATGTCATATAAAATCCAATAAAGTATGATTGGAACGCGTATGTGTTTTTTTTTCTCACCACAAGATGGCACTGTATAATGTTCTTCCTTCAGAAACAACACAGGCTCGCGTCAAGACAACATCAAAACAAGTGGGTTGGAAGGAGTGATCTCCACCTCTTTTCCTGCTGAGTGAGGCCCACTCCTTCCTTCCCTGTCCCTTGAGTACCTCTGGTTCCTGGCTCTTCCCCACCCAGATGAAACAGGGCCGGGCAAGGGCTGGATCCACTTGGTTCACCCTCTTGTTTTCCCAGAGCTTAACACCATGCGTACAGTTCTATTTGGAGATTCCTTTGTTTTAGTGGGGGGGGGGGCAGCCGAGAGACAGACAGGATGAGTAGATTGCCAAGATCCATAGCTGAGAAGTAGCACCGACTGAGAACCCGATTCCAGGTCATCTGACCCCCGTGTTGATGACGTTTTGCCTCAGAGAAGGGGTATGTCTATGAGAAACAGGGAAACTGATTCAAAGTCCATCTAAAAGGCAGTTAGGGGCTGTAGAGATGGCTCATCGGTTAAGAGCACTGACTGCTCTTCCAGAGGTCCTGAGTTCAATTCCCAACAACGACATGGTGGCTCACAACCATCTGTAATGGGATCTGATGCCCTCTTTTGGTGTGTCTAAAGACAGCTACAGTATACTCATATATCATAAATAATTTTTTTAAGGCAGTTAGACCCTTGGGGTGCCACATACACACATGTATACACATACGAAGGCTCCACTGCCTGTGGCCTTTTCACAGGACTCCACTCCCTGAACAAGATAAAGTGGCTGGACATGCAACAGTCACGGACATGCCAGTGGGTGCACATGCTTGCAGCCCCTGCCCCTCCCCACCCCCCCCCAAGGTCGAGCACCCTCAGGATAATGCAGGTGCTATAGTTTTGGTTCACAAGCAGAGCCCGTGATTGTAGGATAGGAGGATACGGTGAGTAAGAAAGGGCCTGGCCTCTGCAGGACCTGCCTTCTCTCTCTGCTCACTCAGACCTACGGAGGAGGTTTCTTGAACCCAAGGTCTGAAGAATTAGAACACAAAAAATTCAGGCGGAACATTCCGTTCCAGCTGCAGCTGAAAGAGGCCATCCTCTCTCCTTTTAGATTCCTTTTCCCTCTGGGAGAGACGGTGGGCCCACGGACGAGCTGGCCGCCGTCTCTACATCTGCTCAAAGCCCTGTTTTAGAAGATTCGCTGTAAAGCCCAGCTGTTTGCTCTTCTCCGTGGGTAGACGTGGTCCTTTCGAGATCTTTCAGCGAGATGGAATCATTCCACTAGTGAGAGCCGCAGTCTTACAGGAATCATTCCTACCTGTCTTCAACAGGGACCCAGACATCTGCAGGGATACACGCACCCTCCGGCCTGCTTCTCCCCCCACTTTGAAGAGAGATAGTTCTTGAGTCTGAAGTTAACCCCAAGACCAGCAAGAAATGACTGGTCCCAAAGCGCCTCTACGATCCCTTTTCTTGGCTTTGGGGTAAGACAAGGCCAGTGTCTTGAACATTCCAAGAGGGAGAAAACCTGCTTCAAGCTTAAAAACTGCCTGGCCTCTGGCAAGCTCGTCAAGAGTCCAGACTGGCCGGGCGTGGTGGCGCACACCTGTAATCCCAGCACTTGGGAGGCAGAGGCAGGCGGATTTCTGAGTTTGAGGCCAGCCTGGTCTACAGAGTGAGTTCCAGGACCACACAGAGAAACCCTGTCTTGAAAAAACAAACAAAAAACAAAAAACAAAACAAAAAAAGAGTCCATACTGCCCACCCACCACCCTCCCGTCTCTTTGCTTCATGGGAATCCTGGCGGGGCCTATTCATCCTATATGGGGCTGTGTGAATCAGGCCCTCTCAGATATTATATCCAGATCTAGTCGCCGTTATCTGACATCCCCTCTGTCCGTCCCCACCCCCAACAGCGCCAATGGCTAGCTGGAGGAGATAGATCGCTGGGGGAATTTGAGTCCATGCAGCCGTCTGATAGGTAGGTAGGTTTTTGCCAATTTTGGAAGGTGGTGGAGGAAAGAGGCAGTGACCTAAACCAAGAGATGCCACAGTGGTCCCTGGTGCCCAGAGCTCTGAGAAGGAAGTGTACTGACTAGGAAGACCCGTAAGTCCTTTCTGTAAAATGGTACGGTATTTGCACAGACCCTACACATCTCTCGATGCCTTGCAGTGCCTAGCACGATGCCTAAGGCATCCAGACAGTTGCTATTCTGGATTGTGTAGGCATCACAACGAGGAAAGATGCCTGTCTGTTTTTTTGGTCTGTGATTGGTGGGGTTCATGAACGTAGAACCTTTGACTAGAAAGGGCCTGCAGTGTCTGGTGGGGTCTGTGCAGCTGCACGGCTGCGGGAGACAGCTGCCCAGCCAAGCACACTGGGGCACTGTGGGAGTGTAAGAAATGAGCAGGTTCTAGCAGGTTCTGTGAGACCTTTATACCGGAAGGGAGCGGCAACTCTCTCCCAGGGCTGGCTGGTGTCTCAAACAGCTGGAGTTTGAGAAGGAGCCCCGAGCGGCAATGGAAAGGTTCAGAGAGGGTGAGTGTGGTGCTGGCGGTGGCTGAGGTCAGGCGTGACCACAGTAAACTGGATCCAAAATGGTGTCCGTGGGAGGGAAGAGAAATGGGCGGATCCTGCCTCCAACGCAAGCCAAGAAGTCAGGTAGAAATGGGGCAAGGACTCCCCAAAGGCACCTGCTCACCCCCCTCACCCCCGCCAGGCACGTTTCTGCTAGCTGTCGGGAGAAATGGCCAAACACAGAAGCCTTGCCTGTGCTGCAGTTGACGGCCGCGTTTTCCTGAGCCTCTTCCCCTCGGGTAATTAGGGAGCAATTAGGCCTGACTCGCTAGACAGAATCTGGTTGCTGCGAGCTAAAATGGATTTGAAGTGGGGGCTGTGATCAAGCCCGGCTTGTGGTAATACCCTTGCAGAGCCATGACAGCCACGGGAAAACATGATCTGATCAAGGGAGAGGAGAGCTCATTGGAAACAGAAAAGGTGGGGAGTGGTCGTGAGATGGACTGATAATGAAGACAGTAAATGAAACCAGCGCCATCTGTAAGATGAGTCGGCTAAGCAAATACCGCACAGAACATTCTGGTTGTTTGTTTGTTTTCGAGACAGGGTTTCTCTGTGTAGTTCTGGCTGTCCTGGAACTCACTCTGTAGACCAGGCTGGCCTTGAACTCAGAAATCTGCCTGCTTCATGCCTCCCAAGTGCTGGGATTACAGGCGTGCGCCACCGTGCCTGGCTTCGCACAGAACATTCTAAGAGCAGATGTGGAGGTGGGAAGGGGGCTGCGGACTGTACAGCCAGGGGCTGTGGGTGGCCGCTGGCCCTTACTGAGTGACTAGATAGAAACCTTGCAAGCTTTCAGGAGGACTGGGACACAGTAGGACCACAGCTGGTCCTGACGTGGCCTTCGGGGAGTCCTTGTCCATTTTTGCCTGGCTTCTTTCACTTTGCAGGCAGAACCCAATCCATTTCTCTTGCTTAATCTAGGCACAGAATGGTTAGGTGTGTGTGTGTGTGTGTGTGTGTTTAAAGATCTATTTATTTTATCTTATGTATATGAGTACGCTGTAGCTGTACAGATGGTTGTGAGTCTTTATGTGGTCTCTGGGAATTGAATTTAGGACCTCTGCCCACTCCAGTCAGCCCCACTCGCACTGGTTAACCCTGCTCGCTCAGCCCAAAGATTTATTTATTATTGTAAGCACACTGTCTCTGTCTTCAGACACCCCAGAAGAGGGGGTCTGATCCCATTACAGATGGTTGTGAGCCACCATGTGGTTGCTGGGATTTGAACTCAGGACCTTCTGAAGAGCAGTCATTGATCTTAACCACTGAGCCATCTCTCCAGCCCTAGATTTTTTTCCCTTGAACCACTGTCTTCTAACTCTGTGTGATTTATTTAGCACCAGCCATCCAACCATTTCTCGCCTTGTCCAGAACGCAAGAGCCCACTGTCAGTGACTGTTGACATGGTATCTCGTGACTGACACGAGGATCACAGAAATGGTGGCAATGAGAGATAATTTCTCAGAACCGTTCCCCTCGGGCTCCGCTCTGTGCTGGACGTGGGTTAGTCGAGCCTTGCTATCTGTGAGGCAACCGAACTACAGAAGCAAGTAGCTCGCTGGGATGTCTGCTGAAGCTGGACACCGCTGTGTGGGGCGGAGGGGGTGGGGTGGCCAGAGGGGGGGGGACGGGAGGGGGGCGGGGCGCTACTCTAGTCTACATGGTGAGTTTCAGGCCAGCCAGGGCTACACAGCAAGATCTTCCCACTGTGCAAATGAGAGCAAGGGGGCAGATACGGCTGTTCATTTAAGTTCAAGGGAGGCTTTCAGATGAAGCTGTTTCCAGCTGCCAATGGGATAAACAGGATCACACACTGAAGATTTCCTCGGGCAGACCATAGCTGAGAGTGTGCGGTCCCAAATCTACCGGACACACTCAGGCTTAGCACGTTATGTATCTGAGTTTTGGTTAGAAACACAAAATGGTTGGATTCTGTCTGGAGAGATGGCTCAGTGACTGCCCTTCCTGAGGACAGACGTTCGGTTCCCAGCGCCCACGCGGTGGTTCCGAACCCTCTAACCAGGTGATGTGCTGCCCTCTTCTGGCCATGGTGGGCACTGCATGCGCACTTGCACAGGTACACACAGAGCCAGCAAAGCGCCTTTACCAAATGAAATAATAAAAATTTCAAAATGACTGAATTCTGTGTCGGTCTCCCCGGGGTCAAGGGAGGGCTTCTTGCTCAGCTGTTCTCACCGGTGTGAGAGTTCAGTGCCACCGGATGGAGAGTTATTTTGTGAAGTACAAAACTTTGGTCCTTCATGATTCTTGTGCTAAATCGTAAATTCCCCTCTTACTTAGTGGTGGTCTAAACCAACACACATTTTTGTTGTTGTTCTGCAACATGCATTTAATTTTTGTATTTGGTTTGGTGTTTTGTTTATGAGACAGGGTCTCTGTAGCCCTGGCTATCCCTGGACTTGCTATGTAGATGAGGCTGGCCTCAAGCTTATAGGGATCCACCTGCCTCCTCCTTCCAACTGCAGGGATTAAAGGCATTCATCACCGTGCCCAGCCCCCAACCAGAGCTTTGATTATATTTTGTGTTTTGTTTTGCTTTTGGCTTTTTGACACAGGGTTTCTCTGTATAGTCCTGGCTGTCCTGGAACTCACTTTGTAGACCAGGCTGGCCTTGAACTCAGAAATCCGCCTGCCTCTGCCTCCCAAGTGCTGGGATTAAAGGCGTGTGCCACCACTGCCCCGGCCAACCAGAACTTTGTAATCACACAGTTTCTGTGGGTCAGGATTCTGGACACAGCTCATCTGGTTTTTCTACTCAGTGTCTCTCCTCAGGCTGCAATGAAGAAATGGGCCAGTGCTTCAGTAAATCTCCTACCCCAGGAAGCCTGTGCAAAAAGCCACACAACTCAGTTACAATATTTATAAGCTGCACACCCAGATTGGACAGATTTACCACTACACTACTCTATACCCCAGCTATAGATCCCTTGCTACTTGTGGTGAAGGACCCAGAAAAACGAGGGTACACCCAACACCCCATGCCTTGGAAGGCATCACCCCACTCACTCGTGAGATGCAACAGCAAGAGGATTTTTATTCCAGAGGCTCTGGGGTTCAGTCTTACACCACGCAGGGGTAGAGGACTGTGGACCCTGAGTGCAGAATTGGAACAGCTTTTTACAAGTTCATAACAAAGCACATCGCAAGCCAATCGATTTGTACCACTCCATAGCTTCTAAGCCAATCAGTTTAAATTATCCAAGTCTGCGCTCCAAGGACCAATCAGCTTTCTATAGAAGCCAGATAGCAACTAGTTGGCTCATTTTCCCTTATGGGGCCAGGATCACTCAAGGCCTTTTTATCTAGTTTCTAACAAAGAGCAGGGTCTGGAATTTGAGGTGTTTAGGGCTTCTTAGGAGGCTGGAGTTAGAGCTGTACTTTTTATCCTTTCAGTGGCTTCTCTGGGCAGCAGGATTCTGCTCCATCTTCCGTCCGCCTCCATTTCCTCCATCTTCTCCTATTCTGTTCCCTACTCTCCTCCCCCACCCCACTTTCTTAAGCCTCCAGCCCCACCTTTCCCTTCGACTGCCCAATCACAGGCTCTCGCCTTTATTTGATCAGTTAAAATGGGGAGAGGGCTCACAGGGGGTTCCCTGAGTGTGTGATCCCCTCGGGGGTAGCCCCTCCTGTGGAAGCAGAATTAACACCCGGATACCAACAGCACCGGGGGGCCCCCACAACAGGCCAGGGTCACAGTGTCTTTCTGAAGGACTGACTGTAGCAAGATCCTCGAGGGCTTTAGGGTCTGGGGTCCTACCTGGCTGCTGGCCAGAGGTCACTGTTGGTACTTTACCACAGAGATGTCTCCAGCACAGAAGCTTCAAATGTGTACATTGCCAAGGATTTCACTGAAGGCAAGGGGGAACCTTCCTTAGAAAGATGGAAATGTAATTAAAACACAGTAGCTCACATGAGTTAATCATTTCATACAATTCTTACAACTGAGGGCCACAGACATTATAATCGTTATTTACAGCAAACATGGATTTCAGAGAAATTAGTTAATCGATTCAGGTCATTTCGGAACTAGGATGCAGAGTCAGGTCACAGAACCTTAAAGCCCATACCTCTGATTTATTCCAGGGCAGCTGAATCACCATTATACCTAAGCATTTATATGCCTTCTCCTTTCCAGTAGTATGGTTAACCCCCTCAAGACCAGACATCTGACTTTACTGATGACAATGGCCTCTTAGTGTGCATTTAATATTCCAGAACTTTCTTTTCAATCCACTATATGGCCACTCCTTCTTTGGTATTATATTTATCTTCTCAAGCGCTGGCTCAAAAATATGATTGTTGGGCTGGAGAGATGGCTCAGTGGTTAAGGGCACTGACTGCTCTTCCAGAGGCCCTGAGTTCAATTCCCAGTAACCGAATGGTAGCTCATAACCATCTGTAATGGGATCCGATGCCCTCTTCTGGTGTGTCTGAAGACAGCTACAGTGTATTCATGTAAATAAATAAACCTTTTTAAAAAAAATGATCAACATGAGGTAGGCGGTGGTGGCGCACGCCTGTAATCCCAGCACCTGGGAGGCAGAGGCAGGTGGATTTCTGAGTTCGAGGCCAGCCTGGTCTACAGAGTGAGTTCCAGGCAGCCAGGGCTACACAGAGAAACTCTGTCTCGAAAAAACACCAAAAAAAAAAAAAAAAAAAAAAACAAACAAACAAACAAAAAAAAAACAAAAAAAAAAAAAACAACACCATGATTCTTTTTAATCAGACAATGCTAGAGCTGGACAGACCCGCTTCTGGAAAGGACTTCTTCCTCAGTTATGGGCTGTGGTGTGGTGAGAGGGTAAGTGTTTTCTTTTTCTTTTCCCTTCTTCTCCTCCTCCTCCTCCTCCTCCTCCTCCTCCTCCTCCTCCTCCTCCTCCTCCTCCTCCTCCTCCTCCTCCTTCTCCTCCTCCTCGTCCTCCTTCTTCGAGACAGGGTTTCTCTGTGTAGTCCTGGCTGTCCTGGAACTCACTCTGTAGACCAGTATCCCGAGGCCGCGAACCCAGAACCCAGATCCTGGCTGCCTCTCGCCTTGGACGAGTCCTCAATGCGCACGCGCAGCAAGGCTCCTCGGCCGAGCCTCTGGGCGCATGCGCAGTCGTGGCGCCTGGGGCCTTAGGGGCGGGACCTGGAGCCTTTGCGGGCCGCGTTCCCGGAAGTTTGGAGTCTCCGGGCTCCGGTAGCCCGTGTCCGGCGTTCCCGGGGCGGCACGTGGCTGCCCCGCCTCGGCCCGGGCTCTGTCGCTTAGCCCTGGAGCCGCGGGTCTCAGTCGCGGAAGCGGTGTCGTCCCTGACCATCGCGGACGCGTTCGTCGGGGCCTGCGAGGGCCCCGCCCCGCCGCGCCCCGCGCTCCCCAGCAGGTTCATCTGCTCCTTTCCCGACTGCAGCGCCAGTTACAACAAAGCCTGGAAGCTAGACGCGCACCTGTGCAAGCACACGGGGGAGGTAACGTGGCCGCGGGTGTGCGTGGGAGCCCGGCGGGGCTGCGACCTGGGCTTGGCCGGGACAGCGCTCAGCAAGGCTGAGGTCTAGGACGTCAGGGTTTCTTGTAAGCAACAAGCGTGCATCCTTTTAACCGCAGGCGGGCTTTGGTCAGGGACCAAGGCTGTATGGGTAAGGGTGGCAAGGAGAAGTCTTCCTTCCTGTTTGGCCTTTTCCCTGCCTCCTCTATTTTATTTTATGCACCTTGGTGTCTTGACAGACTTACCAACCCACCGCCATCCCTCATAACACCCGTTGTGACTTTACCCCCGTTTCTTATTGGCCATTCTGTTCCCACCTTTTTGCCTTTCCTTGCCCCTGTGTCCGAGGCAGCTTGCTTTCTAGACCACAACTCTGCACTTTATTTGGACACTTTAAGTTGTGGTTTATCATCGTCATCATTATCACTTTGTTGTTGTTGTTTGTTTGTTTTGAGACAGGGTTTCTCTGTGTAGCCCTGGTTGTCCTCTCTGGCCTCGAATTCAGAGATCCATCTGCCTATGCCTCCAAAGTGCTAGTATTAAAGGCGTGCACCACCGCACATGGCTTTGAAGTTTATTGTTCCAAACTCGACAATACTTTGACAAGTTCCGGTCCTGCTCTGGGACTGGCTCTGAACAAGGCTCTTTGCCGCCCTGCTGAGCAGTGTGGCTCACTCGTGTCTCCCACTGGCTGTCCAGTCCTGGACTTCAGATTATTTCCGTAGTTAGGAAATACCCAACTGGATGTTAGGATATGCCATAGCTTTACTGTGCATTCACGATGGCACGCCCCACCCCCGCCCCGCCCCCAGGGTCCCTCTTGGAGATTGCAGCTGGGTCTGAGAGCCGGTTTCTTAGTTCGCCTTTGTACCTGTAAGCTTTTTCGGCTGTGGCACACTTTCCTGTCTCCGTCCCTGATATCTCTTAGTGTAGACACACGGCACCTGCGATGAGACACAACCTGCTCCTTCCTCTGTCTCGCCTCTTTGGTGTGAAACGATGCTGTGGCAGAGAGATGGGCAGACAGGTTCTCTGGGCACATGTCAGCCACCTTGAAAAGGAAGCCTGTGCCCCATAGGAGCAGGCTAAAACTGCCTATCAGATGCTGGCCATCCATAGAGCAATAGTCTGTGTGCTCCGGTGACTTGTGGAAAGCTGGGGTGTTTGGGACTCAGAATTAAGTCATGCCTGAGTGTGGCAGGCACCTCTCTGAACCGACACATCCCTGGAGGGAGGTCTGAGGTGAAGCCTGCCACTAGTCAGACTTCTAGCAACACAGCTGAAGAGATGGCTCCGTGAGGAGGGGTACTTGCAGCCAGACCACAGGGGACGGAAAGAACTCACTCTGGGAAGTTGTCCTCTGACCTCCGCATGTATGTGTGGTGCAAGCATGCCCCCCACCCCTGGGGCCCCGTAGGAATAATTTTTTAAAAAAATGTAAGAACTTCTTTCCTCCCTCTTTTTCTTCTGCTAGAGGCCGTTTGTTTGCAACTATGAGGGCTGTGGGAAGACCTTCATCAGAGACTACCACCTGAGCCGGCACACCCTGATTCACACCGGAGACAAGCCGTTTGTGTGAGTGGGGGTCCGGCCGGGCTGCTGGAGTAGGTTAGCGTTGGCACGGAGCCCGGGCGGGATGACTGCTGATTCTTAGGATGAAGACCAGAAGGCAGGCTGGCGAAATGGCTTAGAGGGTAAACGCACTTGCCACCACGCCTGACAGCCTGAGTCTGGGCCTCAGAAGTGCTGTGTGTGGCTCAGACTGTCCTTCCCGTCACGAGGGAGCGGGTGACTGTGTGACAGCGGTAGTGTTGTGCTTGGGTTATATGGACTCCATGTCCCTTACTGTGTTGTGGGACGGCCTCTGCGGCTCTCTCTTCCCCTGTGTGCTTGGTTCCCAGACACGAAACCGCTGCTTAACAACACTTCTCGTTGTTGCCCCTGCTGTTTGGGTCCTTCCGGAGTCTGTGGCCCCGTCCTCCTGCCCTGCGCTTGTGTTTGAATGCCTGTGTTAGGTGCTTACATGTTGGCTTCTTTGTGTCCTGCCTGGAATTCAGAAGTAGACAGGTGTGGGGTCCTCCAGGCCCCCTTGGGACGCGGGCTCTAAATTGGTCTCTGGATCCCATTTTCATCTTAGGGTCCTGCTGTTTCAAGGAGGACAAGAAAAAATTGTGTGCATTTTAGGCACCATGAGAGTTGACCTTAGCCATGAGGCCACCTGTGTAGCAGGGGTGGGGGGTGGGGGGTGGGGAGGAAGGTCAGGTACGTTGAGCCTCAGCATTGCTGGAGCCTGGCGACATTCAGGCCTCTAGGGCAGCGCCCCTCCCTTCGCCAGTGTCCGGGGTGGCTGGCCGGCCTGGTAAGATCATGTTGTGGAGCCCGTCCAAACTGAGGCCTACGGGACATGGTTTGGTACTTGGGACTGTCATTTTGGGGGTTGTTGTCTGCTTCCCTACCGCATCTTAGTGTGTATCTGGTGGAGACCATAAGGAGGGCATCAGATCCCCTGGAACTGGAGTTAAAGATGGTAACAAGGGCTGGGCAGTGGTGGCGCACGCCTGTAATCCCAGCACTTGGGAGGCAGAGGCAGGCAGATTTCTGAGTTCGAGGCCAGCCCGGTCTACAGAGTGAGTTCCAGGACAGCCAGTGCTATACAGAGAAACCCTGTCTCGAAAAAAACCAAAAAAAGAAAAAAAAAAAAGAAAAAAAAAAAAGATGGTAACAAGGCACCAAGTAGGTACCAGACCCTTAGCTCAGGTCCTTTCCAAAAGCAGCTGTTAACCATTGAGCCATCTCTCCAGTCCCCTAATACGTCTCTTGCCGTGGTGTGTTACGTTTTGGTTCATACAATCTTTTGCAGTTGTGCAGATGATGGCTGTAATCAGAAATTCAACACAAAGTCAAATTTGAAGAAACACATTGAACGCAAACATGAAAATCCACAAAAACAGTATGTGGTGAGTATGGCTTTCTATGTTTCAACTTTCTATTTTTATATTTGGTACCAAAGCGAGTTTTTGTGAACCAGATTTTATCTTGCTGGTTAAGTAAAATCCGCCGTTGACCGTCCTCATTGTTCAAGTTGTTGTTTTGCAAACTGACTTGGGGCACATTCATGATCGACCACTCCAGAAGAAGCACATTTGCTCTTCTCTTCTCTCTCTCTCTCTTTTTTTCTTTTTGGTTTTTCCAGACAGGGTTTCTCTGTGTAGCCCTGGCTGTCCTGGAACTCACTCTGTGGGCCAGGCTGGCCTCAACTCAGAAATCTGCCTGCCTCTGCCTCCCGAGTGCTGGGGTTTAAGGTGTGTGTCTGGCACATTTGCTTTTCTGAACGTCGCTGCTCTTTAAGCCTCTTGACGTGAAGCATTTTCTTGGAGACTGAGTGGGTGAAAGTTTATATTCCCCATGACACTCAGATCCAGAGAGTCTTTATTGTTTAATTTAGAAAGGTTTTATGTTTTACATGCAAGTGTTTTGCTTGCATGTGTGTCTGTATACCATATGCATACTTGGTGCCTGTGGAGCTGGAGTTAAGAGACGGTTGTGAGCCACCACGTGGGTGCTGCAATCGAAACCTGGGTCCTGTGCAAGAGAAGCAAGTGTTCTAACCACTGGGCCATCTCTCCAGCCCTTGAACGGACCTCAGCAACTGTTGATCCTCTGCCTGGACTAAACTGTGCATTTATTTTTTAAACAGTGCAGTGTTGAAGGTTGCAAGAAGGCCTTTAAGAAGCACCAGCAGCTGAGAAGCCACCAGTGCCAGCACACCAGCGAGCCACTCTTCAGGTCGGTGCTTTGCCGGCACTCTGGGATTCAGAGCGGAGCGCAGAGATCAGGATCCCGAGGGAGGCTCTTGGTGTGCTCACTGGGGCTTGGAAAGTTCTATTCTGTTTCTCTAAAAACCATTTTGCAGGCCTGGGCATCAGCTTGCGTGAGCCTTGTAGCCGTGGTTAACTAAAGGGAGGTGAGGCACTGCCCTTTGATTTTACAGCACGCAGTCACAAGGACTTTCTTTTCCTTACTATAGAACGGAAGTAACGGGGCCCTGCTTGTTCTGAGGGATTCCTGAGTACTCGGAAGGACACAGTGGGGGTGGGCAGGGGTGCTGGGGAGCCTTCCTGTTGGGGCGGTGTCTCCCTGCAGTCGGGCTGTTAGGGCCTTGCTCCTGGCTCCCACAGACTGCCCTTTGGGCTGGTGCAGCTGCAGTGACAGTGGTCTCACCTGCAGGCCCGTGGCCTGTGCCACCAATGCCTGGGGCTCTGCACACCGGCTTGTGCCCCTTTCTCGTATGGTTCTGGTGCTGGCCCCCGGCCTGTGCCGTGCTCCGCGTACAGCGTATTGGGCAGACCACAGACAACAGCTCTGCGTCTGGTCCATTCAGACCCAGTCAGGCAGCCTCTTGAAGTCACTTCTGTAGCCATGAGACAGGGTATGTCCGGAATTCAGAGAGCTTTTAGTTTGATAAACAAAAGTTGTGACTTTGTCTCAGAATGGCTTGTTTTGCTCCAAAGCTGGCCAAATCCCTTGTGTTGGTATTTAGGACTGTACGTGGTTTTTGTTTTGGTGACAGGTTTGGTGTGGGAGAGACAGGCTTTCAGCCTTCTCCCTGGGAAGGGCCTGGCTAACGCTTCCCTGCTCCTTCCCCAGGTGTGCCCATGAGGGATGTGGGAAGCCCTTTGCCTCCCCCAGCAGGCTGAAACGGCATGGGAAGGTTCACGAGGGTATGTAGATGGGGACTGTGCGAGGCGCACACGGCCAGCAGGGCGTGCTGGCTCCGTCCTGTGGTCTCACTGCGTAGACAGAGCTGTGTGGCCAGAGCTTGTTCTGTTTTTTGACTGTCGGCCTGAGAGGCACGACGCTGTGTTCTGCCGCTGTCTTCATTTGTACTGGTCCTGAGCGCCTGGCCGTGTGCCACTCAAGTGGGCAGGAGTTTGGATGGTTGGTGCTCGGAGCAGGGTCACTGGAACCCGCTCCGTGGTGCTAGGCGGAGCCGCACACTTCTGAGAGGAGCCGCACGTGGCGGGCGCTTTCTTGGCTGTCATGGGTTTTCCCTGGGCGTGCACAGCAGGTAGTGGGTAACTTTTTGTTTTTGAACAGGCTACCTATGTCAAAAGGGATGTTCCTTCGTGGGAAAAACATGGACAGAGCTTCTGAAACACATGAGGGAAGCCCACAAAGGTAAGGGAGACAGAGCGGAGGAGGAGCATCGGGCCTGGGGGGCTGATGGTGTGCCTTGAGAGAGAGACACGCTGGCGTGCTCAGGAACGGGGGCTGCACCGAGTTCCGCGTGGTGCACGGCTTCCTGGGCTGTGACGGGTGAGGGAGCCCCGCAGGCCTCGGCCGCTGCTTCTGTGTCGGAGGACAGAGGCAGGTGTCATGAAGTTGTGATGTCTCGTGCCCAATCATGCTGAGGGCGCCCCTCCTTGATAAGTGAGGAGTCAGGACGGTGGGAGCCCGGAGTGAACGTGAGGGGTTTGCAGCCGGCACAGCAGTGAGACAAGCTGACGTTTCCCCCAAGTCCCTGGTGTGTGTGTCACAGGATGAGACGTGTTTATTCAGTGTTTGGGTAACAGACAGGGAAGTTGGTTACATGTGTGTGTCTCCTCCCAGAGAAGGTAACCTGCACAGTATGTCAGAAGACGTTCAAGCGCAAAGATTACCTCAAGCAGCACATGAAGACTCACGCCCCGGAGAGGCCCGTGTACCGCTGTCCGCGGGAGGGCTGTGGAAGGACGTACACAACCGTGTTCAACCTGCACAGCCACATCCTCTCCTTCCACGAGGAAAAGCGCCCGTTCGTGTGTGAGCACGCCGGCTGTGGCAAGACGTTTGCAATGAAAGTGAGTGTCTCCGCCCCAGGCTGGTGTGTTCACAAGACCAGTTCTCAGTGAGAACAGAGAACTTACTAGAGATGCAGAAGCCCGGGTTCCCCCTCTGACCCGACTGGGCCGGGAGCCCTGGGGTTGGGAGGCTAAACGGGCCTGTTTTAATGGGCACTCTAGGACAGTGGTTCTCAACCTTCCGGATACTGGGACCTAACAACGGTTCTGCATGTTGTGGCGACCCACAGCCATACAATTACTTAGTAGTTACTTCATAACTATAATTTTGGTATGAATTGTAAATATCATATTCGGGATATCTGGTGTATGACCCAGAGGAGTTAGGGGATTCTAGCCGTGGTGAGGAGGAGAGCCTGAGGCCTTTATTTCTACCTAGCTGATATTCTAAGGCGATTAGGAGCTTCTGACCCTCACCTAGGGCCCGGGAAAGAAGGTGGGTAGCACAAATGGGCAACTTCTAGACTCTTCATGGATCAGGTGGGAACATGGTTCCTAGTGGGAACTCAACAGTTTGCCTCAGCCTAGCTGGTGTCTAAAGAGCTCTTCCTGTAGATTACAAAGCCACTGAACATAACCCAGCCCAGCCCAAAGCAAAGGTAGGTGCCATGGTCACCATGTCATGGCCAGCAGGGCACAGGCCAGATCCCCCTGTGTTCAGGAGCGCAGCTGGGGTAGACTGAGTTAAGCAGGCAGAAGCTGGGATGGTCAAGCAGGGCAGGCTGTCCCTCTTAGGACAGTCTAAGAGTCCTCGGCTTGGGGTGGAGTAAGTTCTGAGCGTGTCAGCAGACTGACAGTCACTCTGCTGAGCAGCTGGCTCTGGTCGGAGTCGGGTGAAGGTCAAATTCACTACACACAGAAAGGCAGCTGGTAGTTTATTACTGCACACTGTGCACACTGTGCCGTTAGCATTTTACCATTAGCAGACGCCAAGGGTTTTTACTGGAACTGGAGTTCGGGTGGTTGTGAGCCACCATGCGGGTGCTGGGAACCGAACTTGTGTCCCCTCAGGAGCAGCACATGCTCTAAGCACTGAGCCACCTCTCCGGGCCCAGGGCAAGCGTCCTTCTCTCCTTTGCACTGCAGCAAAGTCTCATGAGGCACAGTGTCGTGCATGATCCTGACAAGAAGAGGATGAGGCTCAAAGTAAGTCTGCTTGGCGTCTGTCCGTCTGTCCGCCCCCCACGCCTCCATCCTGTGTGTCGGTGCCTGCTGCGGTGTGACTCTCATCGGGCTGATCTGTTGGGAGTGGGGGCCCGTTGTGAAACACAGGTAATTCTGATGGGGAACACGCTTGTCTGTTTTTCTTCCTCCCAAAGGGAAGAGCACCGCGGGAGAGACGCAGCTTGGCCTCCCGCCTCAGTGGGTACTGCCCTCCCAAGAGGAACCGAGAGGCAGGCTACTCCTTGCCTGACGGCACGGTGCCTGACGGCACGGAGCCCGGCAGCCCGGAAGACAAGCTGCTCCCCACAGCTGCTCTGCTCACTGTCTGCTAGGCGGGCGGGCAGGCCTCAGAGCAGCCAGCAGAGGCTTCTGGAGAAGCCACTCTTTTCTTACTAAAGTCACTGACACAGAACACCCGACTCGTTACTGTCCCCGTCTTTGCTCAGAGTGTCTCTTCTCTGGCTCTCTAGGGACTCTCTGTACGCCTTCTCTTCTTTCTTGCTCAAGTGACGAAAAACACACATGGAGGCAGTCCCTCCTCTGATGGCTTTCGGCCTGCTTGAGAAGGTTGCTATTCCAGGCATAGTCTGGAGAATCCGATTAAATATCTCCTCCTACGAAGGACAACAGAGCACAATTAATTTGAGCCAGGTGTCTGGTGCTGTGGTGACAGCTGAGCATGCACATGACTGTGCCCTTAGAGCTGCTGTGACAGGCTGGTCTGGTCCTACAGTTTCATGTTGACTGACATCCACACAGGAGCTCCGTGCTCAGCTCACACTGCCGGACTTGAGTCTCCACTCTGTCACAGCACTAAGGCGCTACTCCCCAAAATCAATCTCTGGGTTTGGGTCTTGGCCAAGTGCCCCTCGTTCTGAAGGAGGGAAGCAGATCCCACCTGGGCTCCCGAAAGCCTGGACCGGCTGATCACGCGCGTGATCAAACAGCCGAGGTGGGAAGCCACTGTGCCAGTGCTGCTGCCTTGGGTGTGGCGAAGTGAGTCAGGTCTAAGCTCCTGGAAACTCCAGGGACTCTAGCTAGCAGAGCTCCCCAGGCGTGCGGAAGAGCAGCCTGTGAGCTGTCTGCTTTTCTGCTTTACCTGTTAGCACCCGGCAGGTCTCAGCACCCGGCAGCTTTTCTATAGCTCTTTTAAAGATGGTGCAAATGGGTGTTGTGCCTGTGCTTATGTATGTGCACATATGCAGTGTCTACAGGGTCCGTCGATGTCAGATTCCCCTGGAACTGGAGTTACAGACTGCTCTGACCTGCCATGTGGGTGCTGGGACCTGAGCCTGGGTCCTTGGTAAGAGTGGTCTGCTCTAACCACTGAACCTTCTCTGGCCCCCAGAGCAGTTCGCACGTGGCAAATCTAATGGAAAACACACTAAACAGTTCGACCGGGAAGCTGGGGGCATTCTGTGGTAGACTGGTCACTTCTGCATCAGAAAGCAGGGCCGGCGGTGCTCACCATCTCAGCCCCTGACTGCTCTGCGTCTTTCCTCCTCTTTATCGTGACTTGAACGTGGTATTTCTTCTCAATCCACTGCTGAATCTGTTTACTCTTGGTGTCCAAATCATGCTGTCCAATATTTGAGGAGAAAATGAGCTCTTTTGTCACAGTTGGTCCTGGTTGGGAACAGTGAGGTTGAGTGCTCGGTGACCTGTGTCCTACTCTCTGAAACCTCGCACCCCCCCCCCCCAGATGGGAAGATCTGAAGCCTGTCAGGCCACCACAGCCCTCCGCTCACTTTCAGCCCCTGGGATTGACCATCAGCTAGTTTCTTTTTAAATTGGGGAGACAGGCATGAAGGCTTGTTTTTAAAATGCTAAATATTTAAAACTTTCAAAGGTTGTGTGGGTGTGAGGGGGTCAGGCCAACCCTGAGTGTTGGTCCTCACCTACCTTGTTTTTACACTGTTAACCCTCCCATCCCCCCACCACTCCAAAGGACCAGGCTAGCGGCACCCACCCCCGCTGCTGAGACTGTCTCTTCCTCGGCTGTGGGGCTTCAGACTCACACTGTGGACAGGTACTCAGACCCATATCCCCCAGGCCCCGTGTCAGACAGAGCTGGGAGTCTGAACAATGGGGCACAAGTAAGCAACTTAGTGCCTCAGACAGTACAAGGGCGGGAGTAAACCGAGCAGACTCCCCACTGTCACTGTGACTGTGGCAGCACCGAGAACATAGAGGCGCCTCGGCCGCCGCTGCCGCCGGCAGACAGCCTGGTCCATTTAGGTTCATAGAACCCAGAGTTGTTCATAAAGGAAGAACAATTAGGAAGAGGCCCATGCCATGGAGACAGATTAACAAGTCATCCATTCCTGTTCGTTGTCATGGTAATTATAACAATGTACCCATAGCTATCCTATAAACGGAAGTAGATCTTGAAAGCAATGTACCATTTTTTATTTTTAAAAAGAGCAACCTGCATAATACTGTTTCTCAGCATCTGTCACATTAACCTTGGCTAAAGTCCACGAGGGCACACAGGAGCATCTGCAGGGAGGGACTTCAACTCTTCTGTGATGTTCAGATCTCACATCTGAATCGCTGCCCGGTAACTGATTTTGGATGATAAGTAACAACAACCTTTTCTTACAGCCCCTAAGATTTAAAATGTTCTTAGCATCTCCTCGCTCCCCACCAGTTGGCTCTGGGTTTCCATCAGAATCAAGTAAAACCTCCCAGACGCCCCACCAGGTCTCTAGGTTCTCCAGTCTGCTCTACACTGGCTGGCTGTGCCATGGTTTGACACCCTTATCCCCTGGTTAGTTTCCTTCGAATGCCTGTTTTCGGGCCAGCATTCCTGTGGTGTTATAAAAATGGGTTTTCTTTCCTCACAGCACACGGCCTCGGACTGTGAGGCTAGTGCCCCGTCCTCGTCACACTGTGAAGGCCACGGAGCAGCCTTCCATAACTGGGAGCCACCGAAAGCCAGCCTGTCTTAGTACCCAGTTCCTGGCCTCCGGGTGGCTTCTGTGACAAGTGCCTGGGAAGGTGACTGGCCATGTACAGAAGCAAGAGTGCTCTGATTTACAAGATGCTTAGAAAGCAGAGGACAGGAAGGGGTTAGACCGACAGACATCTCTCCATCATTTCTCCGCCCCAGCAGCCACGAGGCTTCACAGTACGACAGGAAGGAAAGGTGGCTTCTCACCACCTCCCCCACTGCAGTTTTAAGAGAGACACAGACATGGGACATCAGAAACAAAGGGAACGGACAGAAGTGTGGAGGGGGAGGAGCTGCCCGGGAGTGATGGTGAAGTCAGATGCACAGGGCTTGCCACTTTCTCTGTCCCCGACACCTCTGCAAACAGAGTTAAGCGTCGTTTAGAAGCAGTGGGTCTCACCCTTCCTAATGCTGTGACCCTTAACAGTTCCTCATGTTGTGGGGACCCCTAATCCTAAGATTGTTTTGTTGCTACTTTGTAACTAATTTTACTACTGTCATGAATCATAATGTAAATGTCTGACCCAGCACCCTGTGAAAAGGGTCATCCACCCCTCAGGGTTTGCAACCCACTGCTCCAAAGGGTTCAAAGCACAGACACCAGAACCTACCAGTCTGGGGCTTGGCCTTTTCCTCTTCCCGGAGCCTTAGCCGCTCCTGGTGGATCTGCGCTCCGGTCATGAGCTGGTACTCGGGTGGCTCTGAGCTGGTGTTCCTCTGCACCAGCCTCAAGTCCTGCTTGTCCATGAGTCTGATCACGTCTGCCCGGTGCATCATCCCCAGGTCGACGCCCTTCTCATCCAGGACGCGGATAACTCGCTCACTGATCTTCCTTCCAGTGTTAGAAAAAGCGTCCCTTCTTTTCTGTTTCTTCTCACCTTGGGTGTCTCCAGCAGTACTAAAACCTTTTGCAGAAGTCAGGTACAACAGCTTTGGGGTGGACGCAGTCAGGGACAGCTGTGCCAGGTCTGGCTTCACCGTGTGTCTTCGGAAACACCTTCCGATTAAGTTCTTGTCAGGCTTTGTAGTTTGTAGCATTAACCTCTTCAGAAGAACAGCCATCCTGACAAAGTAATGGGGAGGGTTTATTACAGCGCAATCACTGCTGCTGAGGGTGCCAAGGCGAGTGAGGAGCCTTACAGCACACAGGCCACCAGAGCCACATGCCGGAAGGTCACTCAGAGACGTGACCTCCCCTAGCACAGCTGGAGATCAGACCGAGCAGTTGGCGTGTGACTTCCATCTCTCTTCTTCCACATTCACGACATCTATTTTCTCCTAGATCCTACAGAGCCAGCTCCAAAACTTAGTTCATCTGGGGGTTTGTTTCTGAGGATGTAGTAGAAATGCCATTTCAGGGGCTGCAGAGATGGCTCAGAGGTTTAGAGTCCTCTGCTCTTCCAAAGGATTAGATTCTCAGCACCCACATGGACGGGGCCCATATGTTCAACTGTAACTCTAGTTCCAAGGAATTCGACAAACTCTTCTAGCCTCTGAGGGGACTGCACACATGTACAGATATGCATGCATTGGGATAATCACTTGTAAAATATAATAATAAAATCTAATGACACCTTGATTTAAAAAAATGCTTCCTTACCACAATAAAACAATACAAAGTGTTTCTCTCATTTCTCATTGTGCTTCTAGTCCATGCCTTTCATCCCAGCACTCAGGAAAGGCAAGGGTGGGGGGATCTCTGTGAGTTTCAGGCCAGCCTGATCTACACAGTGAACCCTATCTCAAATGAAGAAATAAATTACAAATTCATAATTATTATTTATTATTCAGAATTCCTTATTAGGGGCCTGTGGATTTGGGTCAGTGCTAGAGAATTTGTCTAACACGTGCAAGGCCCTGGGTTTAGTCCTCAGAGCAACAATCCTGGAAAACCTTTCTGGAACAAACAGCATGTGCTGCAACTGGTTTCATCCTCCAGCCGCAACTAGCCATGGTCTCTTACAAAGCGGACATCAAGCCGCCAACCACCATAGTGCCCGCTCCTCTGACTGTCACATAGGCCAGCCCTGACCAACACGCCTTCCCATATCAGATACCTGGTTTCCAGGTCTCCCTGAGAGTATTATAATTTTGTTTGGTGGTGATACTTCTTTTACAGTTGGGCAGCAGGAAGGGGCTCCCTCCAGCCAGTTGTATAATTTAAACATTAAGGAAAATGGCTGTAACTCCTTTCAACGAGCTGAATATGCAAATGTCTATTATGACCCTAATTGGCACTTTCTGTCGCTGTCACACCCTGGCTCCACTGAAAACTGATAAATTGGTAATTAAACAGAAAGAGCTGAGGGTCTATTCTGTCTTTTTAAGAAAGACTGTGCCCATCCATGTTGATGAAGAAAAGTTCTCCCTCCTAGCATGGAGAGGACTATAACGACGCCAACCACCACCACCACCACCATTTTGCCACCACTGAAAATGGCTCATTTAGTCAATGATCGGACAGCTTCAGGCACACGGCCGATGCCAGAGGGGCACCCACACACTGTGTCCAGATTAGATATGTAAAAGCACTTTGCTGAGGAGGAAGCTGGCCGTCACCCTCAGGACGAACAGGCAGAGTGGCATGGCCACCAGAGGGAAAACATGACACCCCAGGCATGCTTCCTCATGGGAAGCTGCTGCACACACCCAGAGCTTTCCTCAACACAGCCCTGCCCTGAGGCAATCACAGACCCAGACTCAGACAACAAACTAGCCTGGTGAGGATGAGAAGGGAAGATGGGCTTTCTTGAATAAAAAGCTAGGGAAATTACAAAATGTAATGTGTATGAGAAAAATCCTCCAAAGAGATACACTGGGGAAACAGGAGTGCAGATCAGGGACTGGGAACTAGCAAAACCGTGCCATCCTTTCCTCAGTGTGAGAAGAAAGCTCTCAGGAAACGAGCCTGACATGTCTGGGATCATGACACGAGTCCTTCTGAAATGGCTCAGCTGCAAATAGGAGTTAGAAAGTGCGATTGTGGCAACATTGACTGAATCTGAACATGGGTATTAGTTCATCTCTCCATTCTTTGCTTGGTCCGAGTTATTTTTGTAATTGAAGTGTACAGAAAACAAACAAGAATTGATGCCCAGAAGCAGCAGCTCAGCGGTCATGGCACGGTGAGGAAGCCAGCCCGCAGTGTCCGTGTGTCATCTACTGAACTGAACGGGCACGCTGGCTTTGTGCTTGTCCTGGTTGGCTCTCTGCCAACCTCACACAAGCTCGAGTCATCTGGGCAGGTCTACGGAGCATCCTCTCGGGGAGTGATGAAGCCAGTGTGCGCCGCCACAGTCTTCTTTGGTTTCTGCCTCCAGTTACCTGCCCCAGTTTTCCTCAGTGATGAACTGTGGTTTGGACCTGCAAGCCAAATCATCCCTTTCCTCTCCAAGTAGTCTGCCTTTTGGTTATGGTGGTTCCTCACAGCAAGAGAAAGCAAGCTGGGGCACGCCTATTAATATGTACGGACACACAGACGTACCATTAGAGTCACAGTCTGTGTATAAATGAAGTAAAAACAAGGATTTTACAAACGGAAAATTCTGAAGACTTTTGTAACACTTATGTACTTATTTCGCTAGTCTTGGTCGAACCAAAATCTTGAAGGTTCTCCCTGTCACAAGAGTGTCGGGTACAGCTTACGTGGGTTTTGATCATTCTCAGTTAAGGTTATCTGGAAACAAGACACCTGTCAGCATCCCTCGGGGATGCGTTAAGCATACAGGTGCCCTCTCTGCTTTTCTGTGAAGTGTCACTGAACCGGGACATTGAGTCTCCTCTGCTTCCTCTGCTAGAGGTGGATATGAGGCTGAGCAGACCAGCATCAAATAAAGACGCTGAACGGATGACAGCAGGGGATGCAGGGGACTCCTTCCGCCTTCCAAGGCAGCCATCTTAGCCACAATACTGCGGGAGCCACATTTCTCAGTGACTTTAAAGGCACGCATTTATAGTGTAAGACGTGTATTTCTGATCGACAGCTAGCTACTCAGACGCTACGGAGACCACACCGTGCCGCATCGATCTGCTAGAAAGCTAGCAGCTGACTGACCCCACACTGCAGAAAGGCTGCACACAGAGGAGCCCAGGTACCTCTGAGCAAGCATGAGCAATTCTCCCAGAATGATGAGCAACAGAACGGCACCTCAGTTACGTCAAAGGGACATGAGACCGGGGCATTTCAGTGCTGGATACGCGTGTCCAGTCAGAAACTGAAATGATCTCAATGCTGGACCATAAACTGAGCGACTATGAGGCGTGCCTCTCTCCGCTTGCTGTGTGTTTGGGTCGGACTGTCTCTATGTATTTTTAGAGCTTTATTTTATTCTTTATTTATGTGTATGCATCTGCCTTGTGTCTGCACACAAGCACGTGGGTTCCCACGGAGGCCAGAGGCGTCAGACACATGGAAATGGAAGTGATGGGCAGGTGTGAGCCTCCTGGTATGGGTGCTGGGACCAAATCCGGTCTTCTGGAGAGCTATGCACCCCTTAACCTCTGAGCCCTCTCCAGCCCTGCGTCTGCTCTCGCATTTATCTTCTATTATTATTATTATTATTATTATTATTATTATTATTTTTTTTTTTTTTTTTTTTTTTTGGTTTTTCGAGACAGGGTTTCTCTGTATAGCTCTATAGCTCTGGCTGTCCTGGAACTCACTCTGTAGACCAGGCTGGCCTCGAACTCAGAAATCCGCCTGCTTCTGCCTCCCAAGTGCTGGGATTACAGGCGTGCGCCACCACCGCCCGGCTTCTATTATTTTTAGTAACTCGTATTAACACAGAGCAGAGAGCTCCCTCAGGCCTCTTCCCAGTCAAGCTGTGTCTGCACTGGGAGCCAGCCGCTATCTGACTTTTTACCTCACCGCTGTCTGCTCCACGAGAGCACGTGCTCCCTGTCATCAGGCATCCCAGCGCGCGTCCTCTCTGTGGCTGTGGTCTTCTCAGTTTATAGCTTTCACGTCTGAGGGGCGCACCTCTGTGAGGCAGAGCTGCACTCCGCAGAGTCTAGTTTTATTATCAACGAATGCTTGAGCTGCTCGGGCCTAGGATCTTGTGGATAAAGCTGGCACGCAGGTTCTTATGCCTAAGAGGGGCTGATGACCCTGGGACACTTGCACTGTCTTTATGATCGACCTTGGTTCTTTGTGAGGGCAAGATGAGGGTTTGTAACGAGCATTCCTAGAATACAACTTAAAGGTGTCTTAGTATCCAGCTTCTTTTATTCCTTTCCCCCCTCTTTTCCAAGACAGGGTTCCTCTGTGTAGCCCTGCCTGTCCTGGAACTCACTCTGTAGATCAGGCTGGCCTCGAACTCAGAAATCTACCTGCCTCTGCCTCCCTCCCGAGTGCTGGGCTTAAATAAAGGCGTGCGCCACCACGCCCGGCAGCATCCAGCTCCTTAAACTAGGGCAGCTCCCTCCCTGCCTGCTTTGCTGTCAGAGAACACTGCATCAGCAAATGCCAACTGCCTGAAGCACCTCAGTTCGGATTCAAGGCCACAGCAGAATACCAACTGCAATTCTTATGGTTCCCACCCAATTAGAGTATCTCTAAGCTGGAATGTATTACAAAGCTTTATTCTTTTTGTTTGTTTGTTTTTTGTTTTGTTTTGCTTTTCAAGACAGGGGTTCTCTGTATAGTCCTGGCTGTCCTGGAACTCACTCTGTAAATCAGGCTGGCCTCGAACTTACAAATCCACCTGCCTCAGCTTCCCACGTGCTGGGATTAAAGGCCTGCGTCACCACTGCCTGGCTACGATGTTTCACTCTTAAAATTCCATTTGCCTTCCTGACTTGACTTTCTTTTTTTTTTTTTTTTTCTTTTTTGGTTTTTTCGAGACAGGGTTTCTCTGTGTACTCCTGGCTGTCCTGGAACTCACTCTGTAGACCAGGCTGGCCTCGAACTCAGAAATCCACCTGCCTCTGCCTCCCAAATGCTGGGATTACAGGTGTGCGCCACTACACCCTGCTCTGACTTGACTTCCTATGCTCAGAGTCTACATTATCTAATATTAAGCAAAGATTCAGGGCCAGGGAGATGGCTCAGAGAGTAAGGGTGCTAGTGTGTGTGTCTAATTGTCTGTCTGATGTGTCTCGGCACCCATGCCACGGTGCCAGTGTGGAGGTCAAAGGGCAGCCTTGTGGAATTAGTTCTCTCCTTCCACCTCTAGGTCCCAGGCACTAAGCTGTTTGCTCTGCTCTGCCTATTGAGCCATCTTTTCAACCCAATGATACTGATTTTTTTTTTTCTTTCTTTCTCTTTGAGAAAGCATCTCATTACGTAGACCAGGCTGGCTTCCAATTCACAAGAGATCAGCCTGCCTCTGCCTCTAAGGGGTAAGGCTAAAGCACCAGGCACCGCACCTGGCCTGACAGGAGCTTATTTCTAACCATTTATTTCTTCACTTTTTTTTTTCCTGAATCGTTACATTTCATAGTCACAAGCTCATATTGACACCTATTCACCCCAGAAGGAATGGGTTCTTGCAGAGTCCATATTTTGTGTAAATAACTTTGGCTTCATCCTATGACTGAATTCTCTCACCTTCAGCTCCGGAAGGAGTTTTTTTTTTTAAGTCCCGACACGGTGGTGCACGCCTTCAACCCCAGCACTTCAGAGGTAGAGCTGGCTTTCTAGAGGGTTGAGGTCAGATTGGTCTACATAGCGCGTTTCAGGACAGCCAGAGCTACGTAATGAGACCCTGTTTCAAAAACATCAAAAATTATAGAAAAAAAAAAAGTCCCACAAGGGGTCCGCAACAGACACGCCCCCCACGATGCCAGCAGTCCGACAACCCCACCCCGTGCCCCAAATCCGCAGACGCGGCGCGCGTGCGCACGTGAACAGCGAAACCGGCTGGGATTGCCAGGCGGTGGCTGCCGGGAGCTCGGCGACGGGCTCGACCCCGAAGCCTGGTGCTGCCGCCACCCCACGTCCACCGAGTGCTCTCTGCATCCTCAGGACGTGTCCTCCCACCTCAGCCCCGTCGCCAAGCCCTCGCCTTACCTGGGCCGGGGTAGGCGAACCGGAAGAACCTGCAGGTCCGTCCGCGGACTCCGCCGAAGGACCGCGTCGGCTACCGTAGCAGCCGGAACTTCCTGAGTCTTTTAAAGGAAGGGTGCAGCTGAGGTGGGCGTGTTCCGCTCGTGGAATAAAGTCCTCCGACAAAAAAAAAAAAAAAAAAAAAAAAAAGAATTGTGCTAGAAATTGAAGAATTTGTTACTTACCTGCTGCTCCAAAGGCGAAGTGAACTCTAAAACGTGGAGTCCCTGGAAGAGTCACTGCATCGCTTCCGCCAGTTACATTAACACCAACTGAGTAATGCCTTCCACAGTGCTTCATAAATGTCCAGACAACTGCTGTACTGTATTAGAATCGATTTGCCACCTGAGGATGAGCAAATCTGGCTAGGGAAAGCTCTGGGTAGCAGGGTGCAAGCCTCCCTCCCAAGACTGCTCTCTTCGGAAAAAAAGGTGATGGATTCAGGTTCGAGTGCTGTCCGAATTGGGAGAAATCATAACAGGTCGCCCACGCGTGATGACAGAGTGCATTGTCCAGAGTCAGGCAAGAGGGTAGTGGGAAACGTCAAGCCCCTGGGTGTTGCACTTTAAGGCTCTTTGATCCCCGCACCTTTGTTATCAGGCTGTTAAGTGTCCCCTACTTTGGCGTTAAGTCCCTGCTTTTCTCTGTTCTTCAAAAGGGAATTCCTTAATGAAGCAACCGAATGCGGGAGTATGTTCCTGCTATAAAAGGAAGCCTACCATTTATTGACTACATGTCTATAATATATAATTTATAGAGCACGGAAACATCCTGTCTTATTTAATCCTCACCAGATAACTCAATCGGGTCGATATCCGATTGCAACTATTACTGGTGCATCGGAATAGCATCCTTTTATTGCCAATGAGGAACCTGGGTCATCCTTAAATAGCTTTAGAGCCGCATCCAAGTCTCCCTTTCCTCACCAGATCACCCATGAGCCTTGTACCCGTGATACAGTAAAAAACTGAAGCAATTCTCTATGACCCAAAGGCCCTCGCTGGGCTCTGCGCGTGTCAACCATTCCTAAGTGAAATGAAGGATTACAGGTGCTTTTTATTCTGCCAGAAGTAGTCCTCGTTGGGAAGATAGAAGCCTAGTTGTGAGGGTAAAGTGTGGTGCCCACCCTTTGGATAGCCAGGTTCATAGTGGTTGTAAGTGCCCACATTTGAAATAACGTTTCAGTAAGCACCACGGTTCTAGGCACTTCACATGTATTGAGTTAGTTTAATCCTCAAGACACCCTCATGATATACTGCCATCACTGACCATTTTATAGATGAGGAGACTGAACAAGAAGAAGTTACATGGCTTGTCCCATCATCACACCATCAGCAGAATCAAGAATGTAAAAAGAAAGCGAGAAGGATGGAGAACGAGAATGTGAAAAGAAGGCTGAGTGGTTAGGAGAGCGTTGCTCTTTCAGAGGGGCTGGCTTCTGTTGCCAGCCCTCACAACTGCCTGGAACTCCAGTTCCAAGAACCCCAGCGGCCCTTTCCTACCTGAGAGGCGCTTGCACGCACGTGGTGTGCATGCGGAGACACAGGCACATGTATACATACATAAACATAAATAAAAATGACTTTGAGAAGATTTTAAAAGGAGAGAAAAAGAATGAAGGGGACTAGGGAAATAGTTCAGTGACAGATTTTCTTAGGGTTGTGATTTCTGTGAAGACACACTATGACCAAGAACTCTTATAAGGGACAACATTTAACTGGGGCTACCTTACAGAGTCAGAGGTTCAGTCCATTATCATCATGGCAGGAAGAACGGTCCTGGAGAAGAAGCTGAGCGTTCTACACCTTGATCTGAAGGCAAGCAGGAGATAACTAGCTTCCAGGCAGCTAGGACCAGGGTCTTAAAGCCCACACCTACAATGACGTCCAACAAGGCCACACCTACTCCAACTAGGCCATACTTGCAAATAGTGCCATTCCCTGGGCCAAGCATATTCAAACCACCACACAGGTCGTTTATTTTATTTATTTATGTAAGTGTAGGGCCCAGTACTTGCTAGACAAAGGGCTCTAACATTGAGTTAAATCCCCAACCCCAGAGCAAGAATACTTGCCTAGCATGTTCGGGCCCCAGACTCTACCCTGAGTACTGAAAAATAGAAGAAGAAGAAGAAGAAGAAGAAGAAGAAGAAGAAGAAGAAGAAGAAGAAGAGGAAGAGGAAGAGGAAGAGGAAGAGGAAGAGGAAGAGGAAGAGGAAGAGGAAGAGGAAGAAGAAGAAGAAGAAGAAGAAGAAGAAGAAGAAGAGAGAGAGAGAGAGAGAGAGAGAGAAAGGAAACCTGACCCAGTCTGGAGCCACAACCCTCTACATTGCTGGTGTTCTTCCACCAAAGCAGTGACTGGGGAAGATGTGCTGCTCTGTGGAAACGTGCCGGGAACTGGATGAAAGGAACGTGTCACTCCTAATATACGCCAACTCTGCATTTACTATACAAACAAAGGATTTAGAGTTTGATAAGGTTATGATTCAAGAAATTTAGCCAGACGGACATTCCCAGACACCCCAAAACTGCAGCTCCCTGCTCTGCATCTTGATTTGGCCTTCCTTGAAGACCAGCTAACCAGCGCAAACTGACTGATGCAGCCGCCATTGCCAGCTGTCCTCACAGGATGCTGGGCTTTGTTTTTGTTTTGTTGTTTTGTTTTTCACTGTAGCTGTTTGTTTTGTGGTGTTTGAGACAGGGTCTCTCTGTATGTAGTCCTGCCTGTCCTAGTGTTCCCAAAGTAGACCAGGAAGGCCCTGAACTCACAGAGACCCTCTGTCTCTGCTAGGACTAAAGGCGAGCGCCACGGCGCTGGGTCTAGGATGGTGACTTTGTGCTCCCAAGAGGCCACCACCAAGGATTTGGAGACTCTTGAATGAAGGCAGTATGTAAAACAAGCAGCCCGCCCCCAGGACTGCTTTCTGCGTTCGTCCTTCCTATTTACCAAGGCACAGTCTCTGGCTTGTCTATCATAAAAAGACTTCAGATTCTTTGGACAAATATTGGAGGGTTTCTGATTCCATTGCTGCCTCTGTTACGTTTACCTGTTGTGGTTCCATAAAAAGGCCTGTCAGGCCGGGCGTGGTGGCGCACCCCTGTAATCTCAGCACTTGGGAGGCAGAGGCAGGCGGATTTCTGAGTTCGAGGCCAGCCTGGTCTACAGAGTGAGTTCCAGGACAGCCAGGACTACACTGAGAAACCCTGTCGGAAAAAAAAAAAAAAAAAAAAAAAAAAAAAAAAAAAAGGCCTGTGAGGATGTAATGTTTAATTAAGAGTCAGTCGGCAGGGCTGTGAGTCCTCAATATTTTCTCCAAAATTCACTTTTTACTAAAAAGGTCTCCTTGGAAAGGATCTTTCAAAAATTCTGTCTCAAGTTAATTTCAGTAGTCCTCACACACCAAAGAGAGTGATGCTGACGCCCACAGCGAGCCTGTCAAAGAGTCCACCCAGTCCTGGGTAACCTGGCTGTCGGAGGAGCAGCCAGGTCACCCAGGGCACCCAGGACACCAGAGAGGGCTCCTGAGGACGAGCTGTCGAAGAAGGAGCAGGCACATGCCTCCGTATGCACTCTCTTCTGCTTGGCAACCGGGGACAGTAACAGTTTTCAAAGCAAGCCACGTACTAGTAAAAAAGTCTTTGGTTTGTTTTGAAATTGAATAGAAGCTGCTGAGTCTGCATGGATTCGTGGCAGCGACCGTCAATATAGAGGGCCAGTGGGGAAGACACGCATCCCCGTTCTGCATATTGGTACGGCAGAGGGGACATAGGAAACAAGATGTGCTGGGGTGGGGGCGCACTTTGGCAGAGTGTTAGAAAAAGCATTCAAGTCTTCCTGAAGACAGCCAGCCCTGTTCCATGAGTCCCCTGCCAAGGATCCATGAATCTAGTGTCATAAACTATCATGGCAAGCCTTCATGTAGACTCTCAGTCATTTACTCTCAGATGGGACCATGGGTCACCCACTCCAGATGCGTGAATGCCCATGTGCTGAATAAACAAGACAAGAACTCCAGGAGGGTTGGCTGAGCTTGTGAGACCCACAGGACTTGAGACTCGGCATTTGTGTGACTTGCGTTTCTTAGCTGGCTTCTTACCCAGGTTCCCCAGTAGACCTGGAGAACATCTGGTGGTCACATCTGTGTTGTGACCCTGCAGTGTGCCCTCAGACTATAATTAGATTCAGAGCAATTTCCTCACAGGGTATCAGGTCCCTCACGGCACCACACTCTAGATCAAATGTTTCCTCTGTCAGAAACTGATGACACCAATTTTTAAGACCCATCAGCAACTGTAACCAAGCATAGTACTGTGTCTGAGTCTACTCATTGTGACAAGTTTCTCAAAAGCTTTCATGGGTGTGAAGTGCAGTATTTACAAATGGAGATGTGTTTCCCTTCCACACAGTCTTTTTGCTCAACTGAAACAGAAAATGGGTTCAAAAATCCCCTTCAGAAAAGCAAGATGCTGGGTTTTGGAGTGATTTTGCTAACTTCTGTCACTGATGTGTGTTTTATGTGTGTATGTGTGGTGTACACAGATGTGTGGGATCAGAGAATCAGAGGTCAACATTGGGTGGTGTGCCTCAAGTACTGTCTTTTGACAGATTTTGACGCAGTCTTTCACTGGGTTGGGCCTCTTCCATTAGGCTGGGCAGGACCTCCAAGGATGCCCCTGTCTCTGCCCCCTCAGCGCTGGGATTACAAGTGTGAACCACCACACCCAGCTTCTTACGTGGGTGCTGGGAATTGAGCTCGGGTCCTCCCGCTCGCCCAGCCAGTACTTTATCAGCTGAGCTAAATCCTCAGACCCAACTTCCTTCATTGTTGAAACCATTAAAGCAAGTATTTCCCACTGCTTACGTATCACGTCATGCAGAACAGTGGAGACCAGGAAAACTCACAGGACGCTCTGTGCTCTCTACTGTGGAGCAAAACACGACCAAGATACCACCCCCGGCTTTTAAACTCCTCAGGAGGCCTTCTGGCTACTTAAGGACGCTCTGCCGGTAGGTACTCGGTGAGGGAATGTTCGCACTGTCGCTCTCCTTGAGGTCCGTAGAATCAGAGGCCAATTGCTCTTCTTTTACAAGTCCCCGGAGTGTGGAGTTTTGCATGTGTGCTGTACAGGGAAGACAGTCTGATGTCCATTTGGGGTCGCTGTTTTACACCCTCCCCACCCCCCCTCCGCCCTGGGGGGGAAAACTGCTAAGTTCCCCAGGCAAAGATTTTTAAAGGCCGCTTTGTTGGCAGCCCTGTGCAGCCGTGGCCCTGCCAACATGGAAGTGAAAACTGTGTTTTTCTTCTTTCTTTCTTTCTTCTTCTTCCTTTTTTTTTTTTTTTTTTTTTTTTTTTTGCAACAGTAAATCTACCAATTTTACAGTCAGCTGAACAGCAATAGGTTGATTTGTGTGAAGTCTGCCCTCACAAAGGAAACCTGGATCTCAGCCGCTTGAATGCCTGAGTCTCCTCGCCGTCCTCGGCGGGTAGACACCCTTACAGCCTGCGTCCAGAAGGATGCTAGCCGGCCACTGTCACCTGCTTCTCCGCCCAGGTGCTGACCCCTCGGGGGGACGAGGGGCCTCCAGGCAGGGTGGCAGCGAGGCTGGGTCTTTGTGTGGTACTGAGAAGCCTTTTCCAAATCTGGAGCCAGCTCTCTCCAGCAGCCTCGGGAGGCAGAGAAAGGAGAGGTGAAGGTCACCCCCAGGGTCACGGTGGGTTAAACGTAGTTAACACCAGAGGTTATAGCTTCTAACAAGAGCTTCAAGAAAACTTACTGGAAGATGCAATTTGTTCTTCCTTTGTCCTTCTCCTTCCCCCCTCACTCTATTGAGAGTGACAGCTTAACAAAGTTTTTCGCTTGCTGGGGGCTTTCATCCATTAGAGAATAAAGAGCCACGTCCCTAAAAAGGGACGCAGGTGGAAGGCTTTCGAAAGCACCCATGATTTTCGCATTGCAAGCTTTAAAATAGGCCCCCCGCTTGGCCAAGTCAAAAATAATCTATGAAGGGATGCTGAGGACAGTCCTCATTAGAAACGGAGGGGCGGTGCATCAGCGGCAGGAGCTCCGTCTTCTAGAAGATTCTTTGTATTTTTCCCTGCGTCATCTTAGGATGGAATTTCTAGCCAGTTGGGAACTCCCAGAGAAGACTTTCTTAAATTACCAATGAGGTATAGCTCTCGAAACCTAGAGCATAATCCCAGGCAGGAGTTGCTTTTTTGCATTTCTGGTAAGCCAAACAAATTTTTGGACAGAAGATACTCTGTTGTCTTTCTTAGGACTTATCTTATTTAATTTTATTTGTATGGAGATGAGTCTTTGGCTGCAAGGATGTATGTGTTCGATGTGTATGCCGGGTACCTGTGGAGGCCGAAAGAGGACTTTAGATCCCCTAGAACTGGAGTTACGGATGGTTGTGGGCCTCCATGTGGGTGCTGGGAATCGAACCCATGTCCTCTTGCAAGAGCAGACAGCGCTCTTAGGCACTGAGCTTTCTCTCTTGTGATATAGAGCTGTTCCGCCGTTTATATTCACGAACGGACTGCTGTGGAAGCCCCTCCAGGGGCTCGTTCAGCCGGCCAGGCCTCAGGTGTTATTTAGATGTTTCTCTCGTTGGGGGTTTGGCATGCACATCTGCAGGATTCTGTACAGAACAGTCGGTCCATTTGCCTCCCCTGGTCAGGCAGTGTTCTCAGTGACTACACCTGGTCTCTGCCTGTGAAAGGACGCTCCGGCGCCGACACTATGCCCAGAGCCCACGAGACCTGGGTAGAAGTCTGGTTTATGGGAAGCTGGAGAGCAGACTGGCAGCTTGCCAACTCGAGGCAGGAGATCAGCTGAGCGTAGATGTACTAACTGGAAATCTGTCCTCCTCCTCCTTTGCCAGGCTTTAGCAACGGAAGCCTGCCTCAGAACCACCCCTCACAGAAAGGTAGGCCTGTGTGCCAGTGGAATATGACAATGCATCTTTCTGGGCATGGACAATCTACCAACAGCCACACCCCTCAACAACAACAACAACAACAACAACAACGCTCCCTTCCCCTACAGACAGCAACTGCAGCGGCTCCTTAGCTACGATGGTGCTGCGCGAGCCCTGCCTCCCGGTGCTGAAATGCTGAGCAACCCTTTGGACTCGACCTTGTGTGGGCGGAGTGCAGATGACCACAGCTGCGGTGGGGTAATGGCACCGGAAGATGGCGTCTCACAGCTCTCCCCCCTCATGCTGCGACTCTCACATTCTTTCTGCTTTGGAGCCTTGCGAGGGGGAGGCGTGGCTAAAAACTTCTTGTTTAGAGTCGGGCACTCAACAGACACTTCTCAGCCCTCTCTGGCCAGTTACCAGCCGTGGCATTAGTCACTATCCTCTGCCACCAACTTATGTGTATAATCTCCACTGTTTAGAAGGAGGTTTGACAACATGTTCATTTAGCCAAAACAGCAGCAGTAGGTCCCCACCCCCACCCTCCTTGGTCCCAGGACCTCCCCCAGCCACGGGCTTTGGATCGGGCTTACAGTACCAGGCATTAATTCCCGTCTGCGGTATAGTCTTCAAATCCATCCAGACAACAATTCGTTACCCCACAACGTGTATACCAATATTATTCTAGTAGGTTTGGATCACAGCCTACAGGGCTCTCCACTGGGCAAAGCCATTAGTGATTTCTCTCCCCCAGCAGCCTAGACAGCACCTTCTGGTACCACAAAAGCTAGCCTGAAAGGAGGAAATGCCCCACCCAGTTTCAACTCGATTTCCCCATGTCTCAAAGCTATGAGGCACAATCGTTTACCGTCACGATCGTTTGATGGTTAGATCTTACAGGAAGGGTAGGCAGGCGCAGGGTTTGCAGGGGGACTGCCACTAAAGAGGAGCTCCACAGTGAACCTGACCACAGAGAACACGTCAGCAAGGCTGCAGCTGAGGCCAGAACCCGCAGGGCTGAGAGGCAGGTGACCCCTGACGGCCTCCGTACCCTGGCTGACTCGGCTCTCCCTCCTCTCTGTACCCCTCCTCTGGGGGAGAATTCAGGTCAGCACGAGGCAGATGGTTTCGGAATTTTTCCCCATTGCTTTTTGTAGCCATAGATGGCTTTGCCGTAGTGTTGATGTCTACTGTCTGCCAAGACCCACATTCCTTCAACAAGTTCTTAAGTGAGTTGCAGCATGGCGGGTCTTACTGGAGACCTCCTGTTTGTAAGCATCCAGACCCTTTTTTTTTTTTTTTTTTCTCTAATTGGGAGGCCGAGAAGAAGAGAGGAAGCCAGTGGGCAGGAGACATGGAATTTGGGGTTGAGACCAGGCCAATCATAAAAGGATTCCATTCGATTCCTGCGTGGAGGTCCCAGCACGATCTTTGCTATGCCTTGCTGGGTTTATTTATACATTTTCATCTCCCTGTGACTGTTCCTCCTCTCTCGGTGACACTCTGGCCTTGCTGAAGAAGCGTTTAAAAAAAGAAAACTGTAATTATTAACTGTGCTCCCAGATGCGGAGCCAGAACGGCACAGAACAAAGCCTCCCTTCTGGTTCCCACGCCCACCGCCTCGCGGGGATCTGGAGTGCGCTCGCTTGCTCGCGCTCAGCAGGCTTCTCGAAATAGAAGGGCGTGCGCGCCCTTGAATTGGATCTTGCCTTTGCAGGCCCGTGTTCTGGCGTTTGCGCTGTCTGCTTCTGTTCCTTCCTTTTCACTCGGTTCTGGGGCCAGGTGGGAAGGGAGGAGGTGTAGGTTGAACTGTTTGACCTAAAGACAAATACTTTTTCTCAAATTCTCGAGTTCTCTGTTTCTCTCCTCATTGTGGCCTGGGAAGGAAGGCTAAGGGCAGTACCAGAAGTCTGCAGGGTTTGTTTTGCTTTGCTTTTCCAAGATAGGCTTTCTCTGTTTAGTCTGGGCACTCCTAGACTGGCCTCGAATTCAGAGATCCACCTGCCTCTGCTTCCCAAGAGCTGGGATTTGAGCCACCTCTGCCCCGCCACCGGAGGTCAAAGATTTAACCCCAGGCTCTCAGGACAAAGACAGAGAGGCTCTTTGCTGCGGTGGACGTCTCAGTCAGAGAGTGACTTGGGTGGAGGCCGTGGGAACATGGGAATAATATATTTATATATATTATTTATATCTCTATCTCTATTGTGTTGCTTCCAAGCCACAAGATAACAGAGGCTTGTGGTTGTAGTAAACAAAATAGGGTTCTCTTTACTACTCACAGGGAAATAGTCCTTTGGATAGCAAGTTGTGACACTTATGAAGTTCTAGAAAGGTGTTTTTGTATCCTGTATTATCCTAAAAAGCATGGGAAGTGTATGCTGTAGTGTTACTTTAAAAAAAAATCAGCTAGCCAGGTGTTGGTGGCGCACGCCTTTAATCCCAGCACTTGGGAGGCAGAGGCAGGCGGATTTCTGAGTTCGAGGCCAGCCTGGTCTACAGAGTGAGTTCCAGGACAGCCAGGGCTACACAGAGAAACCCTGTCTCAAAAAACCAAAATAAATAAATAAATAAATAAATAAATAAATAAATAAATCAGCTTACAAGGATTCATTCATGTATGGGACTGGGATTCAGGTTTGTTTGTTTGTTTTTTTTTTTTTAAACATGATGCAGTGAGATCTTTTCCATATAGGACAATGGAAACCGGTGACTGTAAGATGTACACATATGGGTTATTTTAAAAAGGGGAGCGGGAGCCGGGCGTGGTGGCGCACGCTTGTAATCCCAGCACTTGGGAGGCAGAGGCAGGTGGATTTCTGAGTTCGAGGCCAGCCTGGTCTACAGAGTGAGTTCCAGGACAGCCAAGACTACACAGAGAAACCCTGTCTCGAAAAAAACCAAAAAAAAAAAAAAAAAAAAAAGGGAGCGGGCTGGAGCGATGGCTCAGTCGTTAAGAGCACCGACTGCTCTTGCAAAGGGCCTGGGTTCAAGTCCCTGCACCCATGTGGTGGTTCCCAAGCATCTGGAACTCAGTTCCGTGGGATCTGATGTGTTCTTCTGCCTTCTATGGTCACTGCACACACGTGGTACACATGTAAATATGTAACTAAGAGGCTTATACACAAAGTACAAATAAACAAATCTTAAAAAAAAATGTAAAAAGTGAGGTTGGTAGGGGTGGGTCTACGAGGAATCAGGGGATGAATATGTGTGTGGGGGCGAGTATGACCAAAAATACAAAATTCTTAAAATTTAATAAAAGTATTTTAAATGTATACTTATTTAAATATTTATTAATCCTCAAAGAATGCAGTTATGCTTATCTGCTCCTTCTGCTATAAAGCCTGACTTTTTTCCTGCTTGGAATTCATATATATATATATATATATATATATATATATACACACACACACACACACATATACATATATGTGTGTGTACATACATGTATATACACACATATATACATGTATATATGTAATATATTCATTATATTCATATATCATATATTCATTAGTATGTGGAAGAAATTAAAGACATTTTGTTTGTTTGTTTGAGACAGGGTTTCTCTGTGTAGCTCTGGCTGTTGTGGATCTCATCCTATAGACCAGGCTGGCCTTGAACTCAAAAATCCACCTGTCTGCTTCCTGAGTGCTGAGATTAAAGGGTTGTGCCACCATCACCCAGCTAAGACATTTAAGAATTATTTTTTATTTGTATGTGTGTGTGTGTGTGTGTGTCTGTTTGTGGTTTGTATGTGTTTGTGGTTTGTGTGTATGTGTATTTATGGTTTGTGTGTGTGTTTGTGGTTTGTGTGTGTGTTTGTGGTTTGTGTGTATGTGTATTTATGGTTTGTGTGTGTGTTTGTGGTTTGTGTGTGTGTGTGTGTGTGTTTGTGATTTGTGTGTGTGTGTGATTTGTGTGTATGTGTTTGTGGTTTGGGTGTATGTGTGTTTATGGTTTGTGTGTGTTTGTGTGTGTGTGATTTGTGTGTGTGTGTGCTTGTGGTTTGTGGTTGGTGTGTGTATGTTTGTGTGTGTGCTCATAGAGATGAGGAGAGTTGGGCTCCCTTGGAGCTGAAGCTGGAATTACTGGTGGTTGTGAGTCACGTGACCAGGCTGGGGGTGGTAAATGGAGAGCAGAAAGTCTCTTACTGCTGAACATCTCTGCTGCCACTAAGGCACAGTCCAAGTCCTAAGGACGCGCCGTGTTCCCATCATCCCCTGCTCTCGGATAGCTCACTACAGCCATGTCAGACCTTTATTCTCAGTGACTCACTGTCACTAAAACTGCCGCTTCGCTGTTAATATCCTCTCTACACGCACAATGTCATGGTTTATGCATCAGGTACATACATCGCTCACAACAAAGAGACACTCTGACACGAGTCACAGGCACTCCGGCATCGCGCAAACATTCTAGAACATACTTACACAAACAGCCTGCCACACACCCAACAACTGTCATGGTGCCTGAAGCGGGACCTGGGCGGGGCTCTACCTCTCAGCGCATGCTGTGTTTAATTACATCGTGTAACTGTCACGTCAGGCAATGTTTGTACTGCTTCAGTATTTTCCTCAGACAACACAAGTTTTAGAACTGGATCACTTGGCCCTTTCCCTTCTTATCGCCTCCCAGTTCAAATTTTTGCACTTCCTAATTCCTCTTGGACATGCTTGTGGGCTCAATGCACTCAGCCTGTGCACAATCTTCTTTGTGGTTTTGGCCTTCTTTCAGAAAATCGGCTTGGTCTGCTGTCTTAGTCAGGGTTTTACTGCTGTGAACAGACACCGTGACCGAGGCAACTCTTAAACGAACACTTAATTGGGGCTGGCTTACAGGTTCAGAGGTTCAGTCCATTATCATCAAGACAGGAGCATGGCAGCATCCAGGCAGGCATGGTGCAGGAGGAGCTGAGAGTTCTACATCTTCATCGGAAGGCTACTAGGAGAAGACTGGCTTCCAGGCAGCTAGGATGAGGGTCTTAAGCCCACACCTACAGTGACACACCTACTCCAACAGGGCCACGCCTCCTAATAGGGTCACTCTGTGGGCCAAGCATCACATCTGCCCACCATAGTCACTTTGCTTGCGGTTCTTGGGCGTACAGGGAATCCTCGCCCTTCTTATACTAGGTCACTTTGTGAGGCTGATGTGTGCCACATTTCTTACAGAAAGTCCCTAAGGTTTTAGGTATGTTGACCATCTTTGCAGTAGAAGTATGTACAACATGAAAACGAGAGACCCGGCATCCATAATCAAGCATTCGCGACCACTACCTCAGCTGCGCACGAACGGAACAGGAAAGGAGACAGTGTGAATTATTAATCCCATGGATGATTCTTGAGATACACTTTAATTTTTTTAAAATTACTTGTACTCATTTATCTTGTGTGCACAGGTGAGGGCCATTCACAGGTACAACACAGAGACATACCAGAGGCCAGAGGACAACCTCACGGGAGTCGATTCTCTCCTTCTACTGTGTGGTTTTGCCCGGCTGTGGTTTTCTATTTCTTGTCATTACAAAAGCCCTGAGACTGTTTCACTTCTGGTTTCCAGATCAAGAAAAGAAGTTAATTTATATAAGGGGCTGGAGAGATGACTCAGAGGTTAAGAATTCCAACTGCAGCAGGTGGTGGTGGTATACGCCTGTAATCCCAGCACTTGGGAGGCAGAGGCAGGCAGATTTCTGAGTTTGAGGCCAGCCTGGTCTCCAGAGTGAGTTCCAGGACAGCCAGGGCTACACAGAGAAACCCTATCTCGAAAAAACCAACAACAACAAAACAACAACAACAACAACAAAACAAAAAACAAACAAACAAACAAACAAACAAAAGAAAACACCAACTGCTCTTCTGTAGATCTGACGCCCTCTTCTGGAGTGTCTGAAGACAGTTACAATGTACTTTACATATAATAAATAAAAAGAGGGCATCAGATCTCATTACAGATAGTTGTGAGCCACCAATGGTTGCTGGGATTTGAACTCAGGACCTTCATCTCTCTAGGCCAGGAAATGGAACCTTTTAATGTTAGAAAAAAATAGTTTATCTAAAAATCACACAAAATAACAAGCGATCAGCTAGGATTTCTCAGCACACCTGGGTCGGTCTCCTTCCCGCGTGTTAAAGCAGCAGCACCCACGTGGAGGCAGACACTGGCCAGACGCGCCCGCAGAAATAAACATTGTGGAGACGAGCCGAGGCTGGCAGAAGAGGAAGCCAGAAGAACCGATGTGGAGGAACATCCCAAGTCAGGATGCACAGCAGGGCGGCACAAGTGTCGGTGGTGACTCCCTGGATTTTGGGGTGATGCATGACCCTGTGGTTGTTGGTGAGCTCCTGAGTTTGGGGAAGTATACACAGCTGGGAAAAAAAATTTGATGTCCATGCTGGACACATGACTCATCAATGGCCATAGGTTCAAACCCAACTCTCGCTCTTTTCAACAGAATAGATGTCCTCCCTTAGCAAGGACAACTGGGTTTAACAGCTCCCTTCTCTCAGTCGCGTGCGTGAGGATCACCTTGACATGTGATACAGAAATATTCTGCTTCTGGGGTACAAGGAGGCACGCCCCATGGCCTCCGCCCTGCCCACTGTGCTCATTTGGAAACACAGAGAGGCAGATGTTACTGTCAGGACGAGGAAGGGGGTGGAGCTAGGGATGTCTGACACCGGAATTACACTCACGTAAAGTCAGAACAAGCCTTGTTGCAGCCGTCCGCGCCTAAACACAGGGCCTGCACGCCATGGCATCTGCAACGACAGCTTGGATTAGTATCAATAATTACAAATAGAACAATGCTATAATAGAGATGTTTGAAACTTGCAAATTTTTTTATTTCTAGAACTTTCCACATGACATTTTCCTACCATGGTTGACCAGACATAACTGAAATAGTGACTAAGGAGGCAGGGGCTACTGCATGTTTAAAGCCAGTGTTTCCTCCATGGTCGCCATCACAGGTCAGCTTTGGATACCCTGTGGGAATGTTAACATGGCAGGACTTTCATCATGATCCACAAAGCCCCAAACCTAGGAGGACAGAGCAGATGCCTGTGGTGGGAGCCTTTTTCTTGGAGTGGTGTGGTGATTTGAAGATGCTTGGTCCATGGGAAGTGGCACTATCAAGAGGTGTGGCCTGTTGGAGGAGGTGTGGCCTTGTGGGAAGAGGTGTGGCCTGTTGGAGGAGGTGTGGCCTGTTGGGGGAGGTGTGACCTTGTGGGAAGAGGTGTGGCCTGTTGGAGGAGGTGTGGCCTTGTCAGAAGAGGTGTGGCCTTGTCGGAGGAGTTGTGGTCTTGTTGGAGGAGGCACATGTTGTGGGGATGGGCTTTGGGGTTCTATGTTTAAGCTCTGCCGAGGACAGAAGAGAGTTCCCTTCTGGCTGCCTTTGGATCAATATGTAGAACTCTGAGATCCTTCTTCAGATCCATCTCTGCCTGCATGTTGCCATGTTTCCCACCGTGATGACGATGAACTAAACCTCTGAAACGGAAAGCCAGCCCCAATCGAATGTTGTCCTTTAAGAAAGCTGCTTTGGGTATGTGTCTCTTCACAGCAGTGAAACCCTATGGTAGGTGGAGACTCGAACTGGTTGGATAGCGTTCTCCCCAGTCAGTTCCTCCTCTGGTCTCCTGTGCATTGGGTACCTGGCCATGACTAGACCGATCTAGTAGTCATTCTTACATCAAATAACCATCACCTGAAACTGAGGAAAGCACTGGTCCCGAGACCCTGGTCTCTGGGACACCTCTGAGCATAGTGGTACAAGTGGTTTGTACCCCAGGCTGTGCTCAGACCTGGCAGGATTCACACCCTGTGGACAAGTTCGCTTCAGTGGGACAGATAGCAAGTTGACATTCTGAAAGACAGGCTATCTGTCCCCCAGGAGGGTCACAGTGGAGGAGATGGATGAGACATGTCCTTAGACTTGTGCCAGGGTCCCCTTCTCTTTAAGGCAGAGTTTGCGATATCCACTTATTGGTTAATAATTACTTGGAGTGTTTAAGAATGTCCACTTTGATATGCTAATCTGACTATATCCACCCCCCACACCCCGCTGTGTCCAGACGGAGCAAGAAGGTCCTGGTCTTTGCCCTGCTAGCCACCACGTCCCTCTACGGGACTGCCTCCCTGGGCTTCCTCTGCTCCTTACTCTCGGCCCCTGCCCCTGTTAATTCTCCCTCCTCCCCACAGTCAAGCCTGGCAGGGACTCTCCTCTCTCCCTGCCAGAGGTGAGGACTGCGGGTGTCTCTCAGGGCACGCCGGCGGTGTATCCACACTGCGTGGCTCGTGGCTGTCGCTACACATCTGGATAACCCCGAGCCTTCCCTTCATCATCAGAGCACAGCCCAGTGTTGAGGCTTCCCACGAGCCTGGCCTCTGAGGGAAGGCCACCAGGCCACAGCTGCTGGACAGGTGGGCGTTAGACGAGGGAATGAATGGTGGGGGTGGGGTGTAGCTGGAGCTGAGGCGGACTCTGTGTGAGGTATCACATGCCCTAACCCCATCCCCCTCGGCATTAAGGGGTCATTTTCCCGTCATGCAGGTCCAGAGGACTTACAGAGTCAAGCGGCAGCAGACTGCCTGGCAGGTACCCTCTGAGGCCTGTACTCCTCTCTCTCCCGACACTCCAGGTCTAGCCTGGAGGGGAGCTTGCTCCGGCTCAGAACACATCTGCTCCCCCCAAAGCACCCCAAAGTGTGCTGACGCACAGGGAAGACAGCATTTCCCTCTGAGAGAGGGTGTTGGGGAGTCCTGGATCTCTGGTGCCTTCCAAGGTTCACAGACTTCTTTGCAAGACATGAACACCCTCCTGTCTCCAGCAGCAAAGCCGGTGAGAGGATCATTCTCATAGAGAGAATCTGACCATGGAATGACTCCCACCAGAAGGATACCTCAGCATGACCGGGGGGGGGGCGGGGGAGGGCGGAGGGAAGGGGGGTATTGACTGGGGGTCCAGGTCGATCTTTTTTCTGCAGGTGAGCTTAGAGCGAGTAACTGGCCACATCCCTGGTTGCCCAGAGTCACCGGTGTGGCCAGACCCCTTCCCCACAGCAGAAAGACTCACATTCTGATTGTTCAGTGAGGACACCAGGACAGAGCTCAGCCAGGACTCCCAGGAGGACAGATGAGCCGGGTCCCCAAGGCTGACAAGGGGGGAGGGTCCGTAATGTGGGATGTCTCCCCGGGGGCTTCCTCGTTAGTAAAGCCGGTTCCGTCTAGGCACTTGTCCCTCCTTTTCATTCATCGGGTCATCCTGGGCCGACCACCTTCCACAGAGCAGAACTCCCAGCAAAGGGAGGAGGAGATGTTTGCTTTTGCTGAGGTGGATTCTATCCGCGTCTCTGCATGCAACATCCGAGTCCAAGGCCCTCCGGTTTTAATAGAGAAACTGGCGTGGGGTCTCCTACTCGAATCCCCCAGCCCTTAGCAGGCTGAGGCTGGGGCATCGTGAGTTTGAAGTCAGCCTGGGCTACATAGTGTGTCCCTGTCCCAAAAGAGAGAGGCAAAATTAACAAAACCAAACAAAACCTGGCCTCACACCGCTCCACCTGCACCCCGATAGGGGGTCTCACCCAGCCTCTCTGGCTCCCCACATGGTTCTCTTTTTGTTTCTTTCTTTGTTTCAAGACAGGGTTTCTCTGTGTAGCTCTTGCTGTTTGGGAACTCACTCTGTAGGCCAGGCTGGGCTTGAACTCAAAGAGATCTGCCTGCCTCTTCTTCCGGAGTGCTGGGATTAAAGGTGTGTGCCACCACCAGCAGGCAATGGCCTTTTTTTTTTTTTTTTTTTTTGATAAATAGGGTAAAAAGGGTTACATCTATGTACACTTTTTTTTTTTTTTTTTTAAGTTTTTCGAAACAGGGTTTCTCTGTGTAGTCCTGGCTGTCCTGGAACTCACTCTGTAGACCAGGCTGGCCTCGAACTCAGAAATCCGCCTGCCTCTGCCTCCCAAGTGCTGGGATTACAGGCATGCGCCACCACCGCCTGGCTCTACATACACTTTTATATTCTGCTTTAATAATTGACATTGTCTTTTGTTAATAGTTTTTTTTCCCTCTGAGACAGGGTTTCTCTGTGTAGCCCCGGCAGTCCTGGAACTCACTCTGTAGACAGGGTTGGCCTCAAACTCAGAAATCTGCCTGCCTCTGCCTCCCAAGTGCTGGGATTAAAGGCGTGCGCCACCATTGCCCGGCTTGTTAATAGGTTTTTAACAACCAATATGATTTCGTTGTCCACCACAGGCTTGCTTTAAAGCGCAGTGTAACACAATGGCCACATCTTTCTTCACATGAAGTGATAGAGGGCTCAGAACTGCGAGTCCAATATGCCCCTCACAAAGTTCCCTTCCAACCCTTCTGCCGATGAGCTGCTCAAGAACTCTTTATTCGCCTTGGACCCTACCTCCCTGCTGATAGATTGACGGCTCCGGGTGCCAGTCCTGCAGTTTCACATGGCGGCCACTAGGTGTCACTGTTGAAGAGTCGTCCTGAAGCCTGCAGTGACCACCCATCATTCCCTTGTCTCTGACGCTAGCGTTCTCAGACATGCATGCATGCAGCTGCAGATACTGCACAGGACTTGAATCTTGAGGGTCTTCAAAGATGAACCGTACATGGTTTTAAGGCCATTGCTCCGCCAATTCTGAGGCCCTGCTGTGACCTTGGAAAATGAGCCTTACTACCTCCCCCTACATCCCACACGCGGTTTTTGTTTGTTTGTTTTTCAGGGATGTCTCTGGATTTGAGCAACATTTTGTGCCTGATAGATGTTTTTACTTTCAAAAGAAACAGTGTTGATCCATCAGCACACCCTGGGCTTCATAGGCAAACCATCATCTCTACTACCCCTGGTGGCTGTTCTACAAGGCTGGGGTGTGGCAGACTTAGCTAAACTTGGCCAGAAAAGCAATCTTGGATGCCATCCCTTCTTTCAGAAAGTGGGTTCCTTCCCGCCATGTGCTAGACTAAGGAGGATCTTTTTACACTGTCTGAAAGTTCTTGAAATAAAAATGTCACCCTGCTACCCCCTCAGGACCCAGTTGTTGCCCCAGACTATATGGATTTTGTTTGTTTGCTTGTTTGAGACTCTGTGGCCTTGGCTGTCCTGAACACACAAATTCATTTGCCTCCTTGCAGCTGGGATTAAAGGTGTGAGTCACCAGGGCCAGCCACTGTTATCTTCTGAAAACTATAATTATGATGCTGACCTTTGGCTTCAGGCTGGCAAATTGTCATCCGTTTATGTATTGGAAGAACAGAACACACATACACACACACACACACAAACAGAGAGAGAGAGAGAGAGAGAGAGAGAGAGAGAGAGAGAGGGAGAGAGAGAAAGGGAGGAAGAGAGAGGGAAAGGGGCCTTTGAAGCCTTTGAATGCCATGGAAATTATATATATATATATCTTGTTTCTTGTTTTCCAGATAGTGTCTCTCTGTGTATTCCTGGCTGTCCTGAAACTCACTCTGTAGACCAGTATAGACGAGGCTGAACTTGAACTTAGAGATCTGCCTGCTTTTGCCTCCCAAGTAAAGGCATGTGCCACCACGCCTGCCATGCAGGAATTTTAAGTTTGTTTATTTATTTATTTATTTATTTATTGGTTTTTTTCAAGACAGGGTTTCTCTGTGTAGCCCTGGAACTCACCCTGTAGACCAGGCCAGCCTTGAACTCAGAAATCCGCCTGCTTCTGCTTCCCAAGTGCTGGGATTACAAGTGTGTGCCACCACCGCCTGGCATTTATGTTTTTGCTTTTTTTTTAAACTGTAGGAGTCATGCCAGAGGATCCCTTCATAGATGGTCGTGAGCCACCATGTGGTTGCTGGGAATTGAACTCAGGACCTCTGGAAGAGCAGCAGCCAGTACTCTTAACCACTGAGCCCTCTCTCCAGCCAGCCATGCAGGGATTTTAAAGACTATCTAGACAAGGTAGAAATGATGGCTCAGTGGTTAGAGCACTGGCTGCTCTTGCTGAGGACTAGACTTTGATTCCCAGCACCCACGTGGCGGCTCACAGTCATCTGTGACTCCAGTTCCAAGGGATTCAAAACCCTCTTCTGGCCCGTGTGGGCCCTTCACACATGTGATGCACACACACACATGCACACGCGCGCACGTGCAGGAAAAACACACATGCACATAAAAAATTAAAAAAAAACACATAATAAATAAATAAGCCCAGGCATTTAGATAATTTCAAAAAAACTTAAATTAAGCACTCCGTAAGGGGAAAGAAAGGCACTAACACAGCTACAAAATCAACCTTTTTTGAAGCCCAGGAAGGTATAGGCATTTTCTTAATATTCCTGACATTGATGGGAAATTTATTTTCAAATATACTTGTCAGAATAGAAGCAGAATTATGAGAAATGGGAGGGGATATGTTTTTCTGTATTTATATAATTTACAATGAGCCTGTAGAGCACACACACACACACACACACACACACACGTGTGTGTGTGTGTGTGTGTGTGTGTGTGTTCCTATTGCAGTGAAATTCCCCTTTGTCTGAGTTGGTTAGCTTGCTTCAGGGAAGGGAGGAAGCACACACACTAAAAATATCGTATGAAATTACCTTGGGTCATAAATTAATGTCATCCTTAGTCCCGGCTTTGATGCTTTGATTTACTGTCTATTCGTCATCTTGGGCTGGGCAGACTCCGGCGGGGACAGTGGGTGCCGTTCCTACAGTGGAAGGCTGCCCAGGAGGAGACTGTCTCATGCACAGCGTTTGCTGTATGCGGCAAGTACGATACCCGAGATTTCATCTCCCCCTTGCAAGTTACCCAGTAAGAATCAGGCATGTGTCCCTACTTTACAGGTCGGGGAAGTGAGGCACGCTCTAAGGCTCCAGGGTCAGACTGTCAGCACCACCCTGGTGGGCAGAAGCCATCCCGCCACCCAGCTCCTGCTGCTTGCAAAGGTAAACTTTACAGCCTGTCCATAAGGCTAGGAAGTCCAGCAGCTCTGACGCTGTCTTGGTGTCCTCCAGGCTTGGCGCATGCTCCCTTTCTACCTAATTCAGACAACCTGGTGGACTCCTTGTGTCCTTCCAACCACAAGAGAACGCAGCCCGGACAGCTGGGAGCCTCACAATCTTCCTTTCCTACAATTCTGGCAGCCAGAAGCTCAAAGCCATTTCCCTGGAGACTTGGGGGCGGTCCTGTTTGCTGCAGAGGGCCTAAGTGGGCTCCAGAGTTTCGGCATCTGCGTTTGGCATTTTCATGCTCTGTCTTGCTTTCCCGTGGACACGAGTGGCTGTCAAGGCCTCTCGTAATTTGGATCCCATTCCAATCTCCAATCCTTACCCTGTCACGTCTGCAAAGTCCTCGTTGCTGTGTGAGGTTCCATGTGGAGCTCCAGGGATGGGGGCCTGGATGATGGGTGGGGGGTTCCTTTATTTACTTCACTCTCCTGACGTCCCAAGGATCCAGTGTCGGGGAGAACAGGGCGACAGGCCAAGTGAGCCTGGAAATATGAACCTCGAACGCCATTGTGACGCGTAAGGGATAAAACTCATCTCGATCCTGCCTAATTAGGCAGCTTCTGTAGTTTTGGGTTTTCTTGGTGCCGGGGCTCGAACCCAGGGCTTCGGGCCTGCTAGAGTAAATAAAGATCTTCTCTGAAACCCCGAGGACGGAGGCGGGCAGGGAGGCACGGGGCGGGTCTGGAACCACGGTTCTCACGCTCTGTTTCCGGAATGCTCCAGATAGAAGCCTTCCTCCCATCAATAGAAACCCACCCAAGCCCTTTGATCTGGAAAGGATGTGAGAGCCACAGGGAAGAGAAGAGATACAGTGTACGGCAGACCAACCAAACGGGCCTTGGGGTCCCTTCCAAAATCGGTCTTCTAACCATCCAATGCCAACACCCCGGACACTGGCACGGCAGAGCTGGGTATACTCGGGGGCCTCTGTCATGCGTGAAGGGTCCCTTGTTGCCGTACCCAGCTGTCTGTGCCTCACACAGAGGGAAAGAGACTCTGCAAGAAGACTCAGTTCCTGCCGCTGCCGAAGCTGCTTCTCACACCGTCATATCTCTGCAAATCACACAAAGGGCAAAGCTGGAGCGAATTTTACTGTTAGAGGGGCAAAAAAGGCACACACACACACACACACACACACACAAACACATACACACACATCCCCGCCACCAACCCTCGGGCCTGCGGCTTCAGCAATTAGCTCAATGTGCTGATGAGAGTCTTCAGGGGGGAACGGCATTAATTAATGGGTGAATTTCACTTTAATAAATGTATAGGCAATTTTCTAAATGCAGATGGCAGGGTCCGCCCTGATGGCTGTACCTAGAGCCACTCGATATGCTAAGTGTTGGAGGAAAGTGGTTAATTTGTAAAATGCCTCATGATACTGATTAGAAAGGGAGTTAGTAATGCCTGTTTCCCCTCCCGCCGAACTGTCTCCACAGCCCGAAAGCTCTGTTCTTCACGTCGACAGCAGCCCGAGGCCGTCTGCCTTCCCGCTGTCCTGAAATGAGAGGACCCGGTCTCCGGGGCTGAGGGACACCTCCCTTTTGTAGGCTTTCTCTCTCAGTTTCTCATCCCAGGTCACGTATCTCATCTCTCGGAATAAGCAGAAATGGCTGCCACCCAGGCCCCCGGAGCTCAAGGGCACCATCTCAAAGAAAAATGTAACACCCCAAAGTCATTGTTCACTCGGGGTAGAATTAGCTGAACCTTGGTGACAGATACCACATGCTGGTGATGACCAGGAGCTAAGGGACAAAGGGGGCCTTTCCTGGGTCAGACTTCCATTCCCCGGTCCGCAGGCTAGCGAGTAGGGAGTCAAGCGGCCCTGTGAGCCCTCTCCCTGGCTTTCCCACATTTCCCCCTGAGATGTGGATAGTGCCTGAGCAGACTCCCACTGCAAGTTGTAATTGTGACAGAATTCGGCTGTTCTGGATCACAGCCTCTAAACATTACAGTAAGCCACAATTTGTTGCAACTATTGGCTTGATAATAAAAACCCCCATTTGTCAAATAAGCTGAACCCAGAACAATTGGAGAATCTGAGTAAATAGAAATGGCTCGTCCTGTGACTTGCTGTAGTTCTAAGAGTCACAGTGGGGATGTCTCCGTGGACGAGATGAGGACAAGATGGCCCGCATTCACCAGCTCCCGCCTCCCTGGGTATGCAGACCCAAGGCTCATGCATTGTAAATGAGTGTTGCTATTCTGAGGAACTGAGTGATTACAAACAGACCCACCCTCCTCTTCTGTGGGTGGATCTCTGGAGGAGAGGGGGACCCTCTCTTGCCTCATCCTGTAATGAACGGATTCAAAGTGAATCAGATTTTGGGTATGATGAATAGATCTGGAACCCAACACACACACACACACACACACACACACACACACACACACAAATCCAGCGCAGCCATTTTAAATCTTAGGAATGGAATTTTGAAATATTAGATATCTTAGTCCCAGTGAGAAAAGCCAGGCCTAGAGGGATTAGGGGACTTGGTCAAAGTCAGGTGGGTACCCGCCGAGCACAGCCCAGACCCAGGCCCTAACCTGCATGGGGAAGATGGGCTTCAGTGTCTCAGAGCTCCTGTGCCTGCTTTTGCTCTTGTTACCCCCTGACGTGCTTCCTTGTGAGTCCTGGACTTTCATTCCCTGGAATCAGGCCTGGGAGAATTCTGCTGTCGTGGCCTGTTTTCTGTTGCTAGGGCAAAACGCCATTGCAAGCCTCGTATAGGAAAAGCGCATGACTGTACAGTGCATGGAGACCCGGAAGTCCAACAGCTGGAGACCCGGAAGTCCAACAGCTGGATACCCGGAAGTCCAACAGCTGGAGACCCGGAAGTCCAACCGTTGGGGTTAGCGTGCTCCCAGCATCTCTGTACAGTGGAAGGGCCGAGGCATGTCCACAGAAGACAAAGAACACAAGGTCCAGCCTCCATCTAAAGACTGTAGAGGGAGAACCACTCCCGTGACACCGCCCACATTCCACGAGATCTGATGAGCACAAACCGTAGTGACACCACTGGTCTTTGGAGTGTCTTGTTGGTTAACTTTGGATGATGGGCCAGACTTCTATCACCATGTCAGGACCTGGGCAGCATTCCCAGGTGCCCCCCGACATGTCTGCCAGAGAAGCTCTTCCAAAACTCATGGCAAGGCAGGAAAATGCCAAACTACACATCCTTTAACTTCTTAGATTCGTTCGTTTTTATTTTATGCCTGTGCTGTTTCCTGTGTAGGTGTAGATGCACCACGCATGCGCAGTGCCCGCTGAGGGTGGACTTAGGGCATCAGCTACCCTAGAACTCGAGTTATAAGTGTTTGTGAGCCGCCATGTGGGTGATGGTATTGAACATCGCTACCTCCGCGAGGACACGCTCTTAACCTCTGAGCCATCTTTCCAGCCCCAAACCGTACACGATCCAACAAATCAGCTAAGGGAGAAATGTGTGTTTCATCTCATTTCAAGAAGCTGGTTGGGCGTAACCATGGTCGAGAAAGGTTCTTTCAAAGCCCCAGGAGCTAAAAAGGCAAAGGCCCAACCTGTGGTGACTTGGGGCTGGGGAGGGAACCTCGAAGAGTAGATCGTGGTCTGGGAAAGTTAGGTTTTTGTCTGCTCGCGCACAAAGGGCATATCTGGAGATAACCACGCCTGTGTGTGCAGCGCCCCAGGAATCAGAAGAGGCAGCGGGTCCCCTGCAACCGGAATCACTAATGATGGTGAGCTACCATGGAGCTGCTGGGGACCCAGCTCGGATCCTCTGCAAGAGCAGAAAGTGCTCTGAGCTACGGAGCCATCTCTCCAGCCCTTCCTTCTCCCCCCTTTCCACGTCCTGGCTATTATGTGAATATTTTTTTCTCCTCCACGCTCCCCACCACAATGTTCCTCCCCTGTCCATGGGCCCCAAACAAAAGGGAAGGAAAGGCCCCAGCCATGAAGGGGAAACCTTTGAAACCATGAGCCAGAGTACAAATTCCCTCCTTATAATACTCGAATCTTTGTTACAGTAACAGAAACCCCACCTACACAGGAGTTGGACAATTCTTTTTTAGATTTATTATTTCTTTATTTATTCTATGTAAGTACACTGTAGCTCCACAAGAAGTGTACTTCAGACACTCCAGAAGAGGGCATCAGATCTCATTACAGATGGTTGTAAGTCACCATGTGGTTGCTGGGATTTGAACTCAGGACCTTTGGAAGAGCAGTCAGTGCTCTTAACCGCTGAGCCATCTCTCCAGCCCTGGAGTTGGACAATCTTAAAAGCATATATTTAGAAACTTCTGGCTAAGATTTAGAGGAGGCCTTTGAAAGGCCAAGGCCATATACCCTGGCTCTCTCTGGAGTCTGTCCAGGGGCACTCACAGGAGTCAAATGTTCCTTTCCATACTGATAGGAGACAGTAAACACCACGGACACCTGGTCTCAAGTGCAGCAAGGCCTATTCTGGAAAGTTCTGCTGACCACAGGAGAACTTGGAGGCCATTTGTGGAACCTGTCTTCACGACCACACTCAAAGATACTGGGGGGTCTGGGGGTCTGGAGAGATGGCTCTGGTTAAGGCAGCGATCCTCACCCATCCTAATGCCGTGACCCTTTAATATAGTTCCTCATGTCGTGGGGACCCCAACCATAAATTTCATTGCTATTTCATAACTGTAATGTTGCTACTGTTATGAATCATAATGAATCATACTATCTACATTTTCTGATGGTCTCAGGAAACCACATGGAAGGGTTAGTAGTGATCCCTAATGGGTTGTGACTGATGGGACCGCTGGGTTAAGGGAACTTGCTGTTCCTGCAGAGGACCTGGGTTCAGTTCCTAGGCACCTGTGCGGCAACTCGAAACCATCTGTGACTCCAGTTCCAGGGGATCTGATGCCTTCTTCTGACTATCCCACACATGGTACATATGTGTACATGCAGACAAAACATTCATACATATAAAATAAATGTTTTTAAAAAATCAGGGAAGAGGCCGGGCGGTGGTGGCACACGCCTTTAATCCCAGTACTCAGGACACAGGGGCAAGTGGATCCTGAGTTCGAGGCCAGCCTGGTTTACAGAGTGAGTTTCAGGACAGCCAGGGCTACACAGAGAAACCCTGTCTAGAAAAATAAACAAACAAAAAAAAATTTAAGAAATGTGTCCAAACCCCATCTTGGCTCTAGGAGGTCTATCAGGGATTATTACCTCTTCAGTCATTCACTAATTTATACTGTACACTTTTAACTGATCACTGTATTGTACCAGGAACTCATATTGTGGAGAAAATAATAAGGAAGGTCGATGTGTTTCCTGTCCCCTTGGAGCGGTGCTGGAGGCCGTGTTGCCATTTGTAACAAAACACCTGCAACAATCAACTTACAAAGAGGGAAGTCTGGGGGCTGGAGACGTGGCTCAGCAGTTAAGAGAGCTTGCTGCTCAGCCTTAAGGACTAGAGTTCGGATCCCAGCACTCACATCTGGCTTCTCACAACCCAGTATAACTCCAGGCTCAAGGGATCCAAAGCCCTCTTCTGGTCTCTACAGGCATGTGCACACGGAGGTGCACATGGCATTCACGCAGGCCTCCCTACATGACGACCCACTCACACACATAAACCGAAAAATAATTATTTTTAAGAACAAAGGCTTATTTTAGCGTGACCAGGACCATTGTCTCCATGGTGAAAGTCTTAACTTAGTCATAGTATCACTCTTGCCTCTTCTACCAGCATTACAGTGCTCTGTCATGGGGGGTCTTGGGCACTCACAGGGCAGGGCAGGGCGGTCTAGCTAAAGGAAGGATCAGGAGTGATCTAGCCTCTGTCTTGTCCCGTCAGCCAAGTATGTAGGTGTGGCAAGTAGGTGACTAAACCTAAGTCTAGTCCCTCAGTTCCAGTATGAAACCATGTCTATCGTACAGGACTCTACACGTCTCCAGGGAATAGATGCCCCCACACGGTGCTGGGCCATACAAGGAGTTAATTGCTAGCTTACCAGTTCTTGGCTAGAAAGTATTTATTAAAGGCAACACTGATTCACAAGAATCTAAGCCACAGAGGGCCTGGGTGCAAACAGGGCAGCAGTATTCAGAAGGTGAGGTCAGCTTCGGGCTGAAGGTGACTCAGGTCAGTGGCTTGGGGCCACCATAGTTGTGGCCTTTGAGCCACGGTCCCTGACCACTGGGGAGACTCTAAGGCCCTGTCTTGCCTTTCTCAAGGCAGGGAGATTGTAGAGGAACAGCATCACGAAGAGATCAATCCATGCGTGAAGCTATAACCCATTCTGAAGTCAGAAGGAGGTCCTAAAATGTCCCCACTACTCACTCTTAGGAGGAGCACGGTGGAGGTCACCATCAACCTGACATCCCCACTCTAAAGCCTGCTACTGGGAGGCAGGAGAAGGCCAGATTCTCTCTCTCTCTCTCTCTCTCTCTCTCTCTCTCTCTCAGCTTTCATTTTCTCTGGAAACATAGGAAGTGAGGACATCGCCCCTGCGCATGTCTGGGGAGGGTTTAAGTTCATGGTTTAGATTTTAAAACTGCAATTTGAGCCCATTAGAGGAAGATCGGGCGCCGGCACACTCGGGGAAACAGTGCATTAGCCTATTTCCTTCCCGTAAAGATCTGTAAAAGCCCGTGTGATTTTTGCAGAATGAGGTTGTCACAGTCAGCAATCGGCGAGTGAGGCACTAGCAGCTCCGAAATCAACCAGAGAGGGTCAAAGAGGCTCTGCGGGTGGGAATATGTCGTCTTGACGGTCTTAATGATCAGAGGGAGCTAACGCTCAACCCCATCTCATGGGCGGGAAAGCTGAGGCCCGAGATCTATAAAACCGGGCCAAGGGGAGGGGCAGGGGGTGATGGGGTCAGGATTCCGTCATCTTCAACTTGCTGGTGGGAAAGCCTCAGGAGGAAAATGCTGGCTGGGAGCACAGCTCTGAGCCTCTTGGACAGGTGCCCTGAATTTTTTTTTTTTCCCGAGACAGGGTTTCTCTGTATAGTCCTGGCTGTCCTGGAACTCACTCTGTAGACCAGGCTGGCCTCGAACTCAGAAATCCACCTGCCTCTGCCTCCCAAGTGCTGGGATTAAAGGTGTGTGCCACCACCGCCCGGCGGTGCCCTGAATTCTAACATCTCTGTATCTATTAGTGGTACCACGCACGGGCATGGGCACCGTTAGGGACTTAAGCTTCGTTTTCTCTGAGAAGGAAACCTACTTCCCCGGGGAAGCTGAAACAGAAAGTACCCTTGTCCCAGCGCCTGCTGTCTGATCTAACTAAAGCTACTAGAGTCTCAGCATAGCACAAGGCTGGGCAGCCATGAGGCTTGCGGGATAGCCTGGAAGGGGGTGGGGTGGGGGCGAGCAGGCCTCTGACTCTGCAGGACGCAGTGGCAGCCGAGTCCCTGTGGGGTGAGCTGAATCTTCCAGACTGTTCTCTGAACTTTTTGCTAGACCCCTTTGGGCCACTTGGCTTCCTCACAGGAAAGCTGATGCGATAAAGTGGGCCAGTCCTTGGGGGAGCTGAGAACAATCCATTTCATCATTTGGAGAGCTTTGCACATTGAGACTGAAGATGACCGAGAACCCAGTCATTCAGCTGGTGCAGACAATCCCTGTCCTGTCTGGTTGGCTCAGAAACCATGTTTTCAGAAACCACCAGCAATAGGTCAAATTAGCACGTGTCCAGGAAACTTAGAAACAGGATGGAGCCTGGGTTTCAAGTCCCCAAGCCTCCTACTATACAGAGGAAGAAAAAGCATTATGTCTTCCGTGGGGACTTCAGCTCTAAGCAGGAAGGAGCGCGGTGGCTGAGACCGCAGTCAAGCAGGATCCCTTTGCAAATAGCCCCTTCTCAGGAGCCCCCCTCGGCGTTCCTCTTCTTCGCCCTGGCCCCCGGCTATGTGCCATTTACTCTTCAAATCAGGAAGTCGGCACCCTAAAGCAGTATGGAGGTTCCCCCAGAAAACTAAAATGAGAACCACCACATGACCCCAATCTCTTGGGTACACACCTGAAGAAAGTCCGAATACCAGAGTCACCCGAGCACCCATGTTTATTCTCATCAGCCAAGACATGGAACCAGCCTAGGAACCCTGAATAAAGCAGGTCACTGAATAAAGAAAACACGGTAAACATACTCAGTGAAGTCTTATAAAGGAGCCATCAAGAAGAATGAAATTATGTCATCTGCAGGAAAATGGACAAAACTGGAAAGATCAGGGTGTTAAGCAAATTCAACTATCAGAAAGACAAAGATCTTTTCACTTGTATGTAAACATATAAATCAGATACCATAAAAACATTCCCCTAGCTAGCCTCAGCTGTCACCTGGACTGGACACGGCCCATAGTTATCTGAGGGAGTTCAATTGGGGGACTTCTTCAGCCAGAGTGCCCTACCTTACAGGACCTGCCACCGCTCTGCTAGCCCCTGGGTAAATACAGCCATACCTCTGGGACAGGCCCTTAAAGACAGGGACTGGGAGTTGGATGGGAGGGGAAAGGTCCAGGGGAGACTGTGATGTGGACTTAAGCAATCGCCTCCTCAGGGTGCCCGTGGTGGCATGGGCGTGCTTTTTCTTAGAAGAGCTCTGGTCTTGCAGTTCCCGTCATGGGTGAGTCTGTCCATAAAGAGAGTCCGCAGGTGTTTAAGCTGGAGTGGTACACACACACACACACACACACACACACACACCTTTACCTCTGTGGAGGACTCAGGTAAAAGGAGTCCTTGATCCTTGGCTGCTGAGCCAGCCGTAGATGGGACCTTAGAGCTCTCTAAGGTACCCACCCTCTGCTGATGTATTTTTAAGCCCTGGGAGATGAAGTGTTACAGTGGCTGACACTCCGAGGTCTCACCGGGGTCTCACCGGATATGGCTTTCAGGAGCCTCCTATGTGTGCTGTGCCAATTTTCCTTGTGTGGTTGGTTTTCCTCTTATTGGCAGCTCTGTCACGTAAACTGAGATCTTTTGGGGTTCTTGGCTGTATGCCGCTTCTCTGTTGAGAGTCACAGGCTGAGAGCAAGGGTAAGAGAGGTGAACCCCTTGCTCGTGTACCCCAGACTGGAGGGCAGTGTGGCCCTGGCAGCTGCACACCACCAGGAGAGGCCTCGTGAGCCCCGTGAGCCCCACCCTCGTATCAGAATGACGACAGCCGCAGCCCCAGGGCGGAGCGTGACGTGACACACATCTGCGGCCATCTTAGCTCAAGTGGCCTTTCAGCGGGTAGCCAGGGACTAGTCTTTCCCACTGATCTCTGACTTAGGGAAAGGTGATCTGTGCTCTTGACAGTCCCTGAATAACCCCACAATAATTTGGCCCCAAGGCAATGACTAGAGACCACAGACAGCACAACCCTGCTGCAGACCTGGGCTCTCCCCTAGCCAAACCCTAAATGACTCAGCCTTGTCCCAGCAGGTAGGCCCGATCTCGATAGGAATTCTTGGCACCTCTGGATGGCTCTGTTCCAGCCCACGCTGCTGGTGCTGGGTCATCCTGATGTGACAGCTCCCCTGGACGGAGGGGAGAGCGGTGGGGGAGGGGGGGGAAGCTCACTGCAGAGTTTGTGAGCATCTCCAGATTCGGGGGAATTCTGTGCAGGGCCCTTCTTCACCTGTCTGGCTGATTACCCTGTTTGTATCTTTTTAAATGAAGACGATCCCCGCCATTGTCCCTCCGCTCTGTTTACTCCTAGCCCCCTTTAGGAAGAAGAAAGGCTGGGAACTACATCCTAATGGCCCAATTAGTCCTAATGCTGCTTGGTGTTGACTGTTTAGTTACCGCCATATTGTGTACAGAACTAATTGTGGGGGAAAGCAAATGAGTGGTCAGGAAACAAACAGACTACTAGAATATAATTACGTGGAGTGTCTGTCTCTGGTACCTGTGCGGTGGGTTTCATTATCGTCAACAGTCCCTAAGCTGCCTCGGAGAGCGGCATTTGTCATTTTCATAGAAACTTGATAATGACATTAATTTATCTTAATGGCCTGTTCTATTGTTATAAATAGTAAAATTAGCTTAAATTGTCTTGCTTTTGCTGGTTTTGGAGGGCTGTAGAGGGCCCCGCAGCAGCCGACGAGTAGGTAATTTGGTGTGCTTGACAGATTTCCAATAATCCGCTGTGTGGGAACAGGAGTAATGCCAGAGCCATTAATGTTCATTTTCCTCTAAATTCATTACTGCCCTTTTCGCTTTTATCTTTTTTAATGTCCGGGCCATTTTTCTATATTTCAAGTGGAGCCACAGAGCTATTCATGTTCAGCCGGCTATTAACATTCTGCACATAGCGAGCGTCCTGGAGAAAAACAAGTCTTTATAGGGCGAGGAGCCTGCCTCTTCCATCCGCCGCCCGAGAAGCAGGCGAAACGGGGGGCTTCGAAGTATGGGGAGGAGGGAGGGCGCAGGTGTAATTAAGTCAAATGTAATTTTAAAGAAATTTAAATGTTTTCATTTGCGGCCAAGGTAAAAAACACACACAGGAGAGAGCCCAAGGCTGGGCAGGCATGTGGCTGACGGCTGCATCCTCCCTCAGGGCAGACCCCTGTCTCCACGTCCGCGGCGTTTGGTCGGGTTATTTAATGTTCTCTATAAATCCGGGTCTAAGTCATCTCTAAAGGTATCATGTTTAATTTCATTTCTGTAAGCGAGCATAGCCGCTCCAGCCAGCGGGCTTATTTCTTCTCATTTAAAGCAACAACAATCCTTAGAGTTTAGTAGTTTTTGCTTCTGGCTCCAAATCTCTATTTTGTTACAGGTCCTATTAGTCCACAAGACTGGTGGCTTCAGCCTTCCAACATCGTCTAAGTACATCTGCCCCAGATAATAAAGCTACCAAATAATGACCAGGGGTGGTGGTGGTGCTGGTGGTGGTGGTGGTGGTGGTGGTGGTGGTGGTGGTGGTGATAGGAAATTTGTGTTTGGATAATGTACATCCTTTGGCTTACAAACACGGAAAAGCACAATATATGTCATGTGCGGACAGGGCTGCTGCAACCCAAAGCAAGTTTTTCTTGTCAGTTGGAGCAGGGTGGCGTTGGAAGTTCAGGGCTCAACCATACTGGGTGATCCCATCCACCCCGTGCCCACCCTGCCCACCCCCTCCGACCCCTGCCCACTCCGGTCCCCCCCCACCCCATTCCCACCCCCACTCACTCCTTCTCCCAAGTTAAACACCCGCAGGATGAAGTGGGGGGCGGGGGGGGCTGAGGCACAGCATATTTGGATTTCCAAAAATAAGGCTCGCATAGTACAAGCTACATCCTTAAAAAAAAAAAAAAAAAAAAAAAAAAAAAAAGAACTCAGAAAGAGAGAGATAGGTCTGGTACATGCCTAGAAGCTCAGCACTGGAGAGGCTGAGGCAGGAGGATTATAAACTCGAGGCCACCCTTGGCTACATAGAGAGAGAGAGAAGATAGAGAGGGGAAATAGAGAATCTCTTAGAAAAATAATGCTTGTTTCTGATGGGGAGACAGAGTGCCCCTCATGGCTATCAGGTCTTCCCTGTGTGCCCTTGCTGGGTGGTCCTGTGTGCCAGGAAGAAACATTCAGTAAGCTGATGGCTTTTTAAAAAAAGTAAACCCTGGCCAGACAAAAAAGTCTCTGAAGACAGCTTTCACAGTGAAATAGCCAAACATCATTTAAAGAACTTTTCCTTTTGATGAGACGGAATTATTTTTCCTCAACAGATACAGATAGATTTTAAAAGCAGCGTATTCAATAATATCACCCAAATGTACCCCTGAGTGTGTGTGCTGTTCTCCTCGGCTCAGGAGGAATGAAGGATAATGTACTGGTAATGTAATGTATCAGAGGGGCAATTCATAAAATATTTATCTTAAAGCAGAAAATGTGTCTGCCTTGTTCATTTATAAAATTATGGTTGAGGAGAATTAGGTGCCAGCCAAGTCCCTCCGTCCATGTGGCTGTCGTCACCCAGAGTGCATTAGTGTGGGCTGTGTACCTGCCGAGGAAGACACAGCCTGTTGGGGTTACATAATGGACCGCAAACGATAAATGGAATTAGGCCATGGAATAATTAGAGTGGTGCCCACCGGAGAGGCGCTAAGTGAAAGGCCCGGGGTTTCCATTAGGAGCCTCCCCTTCCCTTACTGCCAGCTGGGGAGTTCAGGGGGACAGCGGGGGGTCTCTAGGAGGTTCCTTGGGGGAGAAAGGAGCCTTATGGGTTGTGAAAGGGGGACTTAAGCTCACTGGAGTCTCCACCAATCAGGACAGAATCTGAGCACTTCCGGGGAGGAGGAATACCATCTGCCCGGAGTTTGGTCCTCAGGTGTGGGGGGCTCAGAGACGTCTTGGGAGAGGCTGGGCTGCGGGTGGTGTCTCCTGGATGCCCTCAGCGCCATTTATAAACCACGATCAGCCACCGGCCCGGTGTCACACGCTCAGTACTCAGTCAGATGCTCGAACATCCGCGCTCAGACTCTCCCACAGTTAATGCTTTATCAGTTCTTCAGCATCCCTTAATGCAGGCAATCTGACTTTAAAAAAAACAAAAAACAACAAACAAACAAACATCAGCCTCGCTACGTGTCCGGTAAGTGGTTCCACAGCTCCTATTAGGAGACCTCCCTCTCCACCCCCCTTGGATGACTGTCCTGACTGCCTTCGGTATTGCACTACACTTATTCTGACTAGTCTGCCGCGGATTTGTCTTCAGTCTTTCTGTTAGCTCCGGGATATACTTAGTTAGGGCCTGGGGCAGGGGGAAGACCGGAAAGATGGCTCAGCTGTTAAGCGCATTTCTTGCTCCTGCAGAGCACCGGGTCAGTTCCCAGGACCCACACGAAGCTGCACAACCTCCTTTAACTCCAGTTTCAGAGGTTCTGACGCCCCCTTCCGGCCTCTGTGGGTACTGCATGCATGTGCTGCACATACATGCTGACCAAACACTCATACACATAAAAATAAAAATAAATAAAATTTTAAAAAGGTATGCTTAGTTGGACTGTGTGATGGTTCGGCATATAAAGACACTTGCCACTGAGGCTGACGTTCAATCCCTAGCCCATGCGGACGGAAGGAGAGAACCGATCGATTCCCACAATTTGTCTGGTCCCTGAATTAAAATAAATGTAAAACAATATTGTAACAATATTGTAATATTGTACATTAGGACTATAATGCTTACAGTCCTAATGGCTTAAAAATGACCTTTTAACCATTTCATTGATATGAACCTCCTACCTTGGTAATTTCCAGAGATTATTTATTTATTAATTTATTATTTATTTTTGGTGAGTGGCCAAACTTTCTGCCGACATTCACTAGGGTAGGAATGCACTTTGGTTAGATTGTCATGGCCGCCTACCCGCCACCAGCCTGTCTCCAGGTCCCCCATCAAATGCTGAGCTGGTCTTCTCCTGCGTGCTGCCTCTGAAGCTGACAGCATTGGGCACACAGCCATACCCTCACAGAGACGGGCTATCCCAGCAAGCCTCAGAGATCCTTCGTGTCTCTCAGTCTCTCACCAGGCATAGCCCTCGCCCCACGGACGCCTAGGTCGTTGCTAGTTTTTTTTTTTTTTTTTTTTTTTTTGGTTTTTTGGTTTTTTGTTTTGTTTTGTTTTTTTTTTTTTTTTTGTTGTTGTTGTTGTTCAGCTGATGTGAAGAGGACATAAATATCTCTTTTGAGAAGGATGTGCACTTACTCTGTTGGGTGTATACCTCAGACTGTCCTGGAACTCACTCTGTAGACCAGGCTGGCCTCGAACTCAGAAATCTGCCTGCCTCTGCTTCCCAAATGCTGGGATTACAGGCGTGCGCCACCACCGCCCGGCTGTTTTTTGGTTTTTGTTGTTTTTTTAAATATATTTTTAAATTTATTCTTTGATAACTTCACGTATGTGTACAACGTGTCTTGGTCATACCCACCCTCAAATCTCCCTTCCACTTCCCCCACCCCACCCCTCAAACACTCCCTCTTGCTTTCTTTTGAAATAAGCCATTGTTAGAGCTGTCAAGTGCGCATGCACCTGGGGAGCCACTCCCCATACCAGCCGCGCACTCCCCATCAGCTGCCAATGGCTCCTCGGCTCTGGAGCTCCTCCCCAATCTGTGCTACAGTGCGCACTGGCTTGGTCCGGGGTAGGCCTTGTGCACCGCAGGTGCAGTGAGCGCGCGGGTCCCGCAGCGTTGGCAAGTCCGGGAGACTTCATTCTTTCCAGTCTCCAAGCTCTCACACTCTGTCTGCCCCATTGTTCCTCCGGGTACGTGGTGTGTGTGTGTGTGTGTGTGTGTGTGTGTGTGTGTGTGTGAATTATGTGTATCATTCATGGCTCAATGCACATTTTCAACATTTAGAGCACGTAGAAGTAGTCTCTCCTCTGACCAAGGCTTATAAAGTCTCTTCTTCACTACTCCTCTGACCGAGGCTGAGAGTAGCACTCCTCTGTAAATATTCAGCAGGCGGTTTGACAAGTCCGCTTAGCAAAACAACAGTGGTAAGTCTCCCCTCTGGGACCTCTGACCTCTCCGGCTATGGGCATTTACAGTACCCGGCATGAATTCCTTCCTGTGGGGCAAGCCTCAAATCCAAACAGAGAGCGGTTAGTTACTCTGTCAGCATTCATCTTACTATTGCCCCCCCCCCAAAAAAAAGTAGGCAGATCTCACCTGGTAAGCCAGTACTGTGGCACGCAAGGCTCGCCACTGGGAAAAATCCACCCGTGTCGCTTTACAGTCGGCACCGTGGAAACTAGCCAGAAGGGAGGGAAATTTCAGGTCACTTCCACCTTGATTTCCTTAAGTCCTTCAACCAAAGTGTGTCTTAGTGGCAGCCAAGGAGCCCAGTGCTTTATTATCTCCTACCTGTTCTCAAGTCATTATTTCTAGCAAATAATGTTATTTCTAGCAATATTTAAAAAAAAATCTTTTAACAGCATTTCAAATCTCATTTGTTAAACCAGGCGTGGTGGTACACACCCATAGTCCTAGTCACTCAGGAGGCTGAAGGCAGGAAAATCACGTGAGCTCAGGAGTTTGAGTGTAGAGACCGTTCTCCAAAGTTAAGTTTTAATGAATCACTAGTCATTGATAATTTCTTACTAATTTGTACTTTTAGAAAGTTACTGTTTTATGTGTATGAAGTTTTGCGCGCACAGCATGCATGCAGTGCCTCTGGAGGTCAGTAGAGGGCGCCAGACGCCCTGGGACTGAAGTTACAGGCGGTTGTGAGTTTGTCCTGTGGATGCGGGGACTGGGACCCAGGTCCTTCCCATGAGCAGCATGCGTTCTCAACCACTGAGCCATCACCGCAGCCCACAGATTCTCTTCTTGTAGGATCTACAGCGTGAGGGTGAGGTGTGGCGTGACGGGTAGTTGTGGTGTTGGGATGGTTACAGGCCGGTGCGGCTTCTGACAGGTTTGAACAGGCCTCAGGAGCCTCCTTTTTTCCCTGTATATAACATTGGGACGACAATAGAACAGGTCTCGCAGAGCTGTTATTAGGGTGAGGTCACTGCTCCTGAATAGCTCTGTACAGAGTCAATGCTGACTCAACACCAGCACCGCCGTCTCCTCGGCTCCTCGAAGACAACTCACAGGAGGTCACTTCTCGCCGCGCTCTTCTGTTACCCTCACTGGCTGCGCTCGTACGGCTTAGGCATACTCTGGAGTCCATGCTTCTGGTTATTTGTTGTTGTTCTCGAGCCTTTAGCATACACACATTTGTACTTTCCTGCGTGTGTGGGTGTTTTGCCTGCGTGTGTCTGTGCACTGTGGGTGTGTGGTACCCACAGAAGCTGTAATAGGGCATCAGGTCCCCTGGAGATGGAGTCACAGATGGTTGTGAGCCAACCTGTGGGTGCTGGGAATCGAACCCAGGTCCTCAGCAAGAGCAGCTGATGCTCTCCGCCGTGCTATAATTAACTGGGAAGTTGAATTCTTTGGTTCTGTTTTTCCTTCCCAACACAGTGATCTCATCCCAGCTTGGTGGCGGTTGCTGTTTTTAGATATATTTTAAATACACGTCCTGTGGAGATCTTGGGGCTCAGTGTCTATGTATAATAATCTTTACCATTTCAAATCTTCCTACTCCCCAAAAGAGAGCCTCAAGCTCAGCTTTGAAATAATTCATTTCTCTCATTCCTGGTGGTGGTAGTGGCACACGCCTTTAATCCCAACGCTTGGAAGGCAGAGGTGGGCGGATCTCTGTGAGTTTGAGGTCAGCCTGGTCTACAGAGTGAGTTCCAAGACAGCCAGGGCTACACAGAGAAACCCAGTCTATGAAAACTAAAAAATAAAAAGGAAAAAAAGAAAAGAAAAAAGAAAACTAAAAAATAAAAACAAAAAATAAATTAAAGAGATAACTCACTTCTCTTATTAAAATTTTATTATTCTCTGTGAGCAGACCTAGAAGGTAAGATGCCACATTAATTTCTAAATACCTTCATTTGTGTCCTTGTGAACAAAATATTCTCATTTGCTGAACCTGTTGGCATTCAGGTGTATGTGCTATGTCCTTGAACGTGGGAGCCCATAGATGCTCTCCGGTGACTTTCCGTTTGTGACCTGGTGAGATGGGTCACTGGGTGAGGGCAGCCGCTCATCCCAAGGCCACTTACCTACCCGTGAGCTCCTGGTCTCACATGACGAAAAGGAAGAACCGATTCCTGGTGTCTTGCTCTCTGACTTCACATGTGTTGAGTCATGCTTGCCTGACCACATACACACACCTCAAAACAAAATATTAGAGAGGGAGGGGAGAGGGGAGAGAGGGGAGGAGGGAGAGGAGGAGGATGGGGAGAGGGGGAGGAGGAGGGGAGAGAGGGAGGGGAGAGGAAGGGGGAGTGGGGAGGGGGGAGGGAGGGAGAGAGAGAGAGACAGAGAGAGAGAGAGAGAGAGAGAGAGAGAGAGAGAGAGAGAGAGGTTTACTCTGGCTCACAATTGTGAAATCATTTCTGATAATTATGGAAAAGGAATTTATCTCATGCCAGTAAGAGAGGACAAGACTAGGGTCTTATGTTAGAAGATGCAACCACAGCCGGGCGGTGGTGGCACACGCCTGTAATCCCAGCACTCTGGGAGGCAGAGGCAGGCAGATTTCTGAGTTCGAGGCCAGCCTGGTCTACAGAGTGAGTTCCAGGACAGCCAAGGCTACACAGAGAAACCCTGTCTCGAAAACCAAATCTAATATATATATAAGAACTGGTGTTCTGGAAACAGGTCCCTTGCTGGCAGACGTTATCAGTATAATAAACAGAAGCTGCATAACAGAAATTGTCACGCTCAGGCCTAGAGAGGTAGCTCAGGGTTAAGAGCACTGGCTGCCCTTGCAGAGGACCCAGGGTCCCAGCACCCACAGCACGGTTTACACGCTTACAATCACCTGCAACTGCATTTCTGACTCCCCCTTCTGGTCTCCTTACATAGTGCACACGTGTTGCGTTTGTACACACTTGCAGGCAAACACTGATACACAGACAGGGTTAGGGGGAGTGTGTCTGATTTACACTTCCTACAAGATGGAGCCCAGTCCAGTCAGTGATCGAGAGCCAACTTATCAGCTGAATTCGTGACAAAACATCAGTCCGTTCACCTCAGGCCACCGGCAAGCGGCTTCCATCCACAGGTTCGGAACTGACGGGGAGAATGACGTGCTGGTGACACATCTGCTGCTGCCACGAGGCCACGCCTGGGTTATTGTTTAACAGGGCATGACCACACCCATTCCCTGGTGTCTGCTTCTGTGGGAAGGCAGGAGGCACAGTGTCACAGGGACTCTTGGCCAGACCGCTCACCCACAGCCCAGGGCTAAGGAGGAAGGCGACAGTTTTAGAGAGACAGCCAGGGTGGACACAGCCAGCATCCCGAGGGGACCTGGCCGCCCTGGTATGCCTGGAGGTGTCTCTAGCTAAGCAGCTGGCCCCATCCACGTACTCACAGGGACGCTTGTACACCCGTAGTGGCTTCGGCGTCTGTCCCTTAGCGACCTCGTATGGCATTTAATTACCGTTGTAACAATTTACAATGCGAGATGTTTAGCTATGGGACTTCCACCCGCCTGGATGGCGTGGAGGGAGGCCATTTCTGAGCGTCTTCTCGTTCTTTGGCCATTCTCCTCCACCCGGAAGGGGACTAAGTGTTCCTGCCCTTCGGAAGACACACCAAAATGAAGTTGACTGAGCCCCCTTGAGTGGAGAATGCCTGGCCTGCTGGGTCCTCAATTTCTGACTCTCCAGCTTGCAGAACTGTTAGCTGATGCTTTGTCCTCTATATTACAGCTTGTGGCACTTTATTGCAGGGCGACAGAGACAACCCAGACACCCCTGCTCTCTCCAGTCCTCGGCTCATGGAGACTTGTCAAAAAAAAAAAAATCCCATTTTCAGCCAGGGAAACTGAGGCCCAGAGCACAGGCTGGATCTAGCTCCAATTATTTTTCTCAGCTCTGCCTGGTCTCTCTGGACATCCTCCTCCTGCCTGCCCTCTGAGCAGATACTCACGGGGTGACCACTTCCAGGACAAAACAGGGGGCAGAGATAAGGTGTCTGGGAAAGGGGTAAAGAGTAATGGTAGCCAACCTCGGTGAGCACACAGCAGTGTGATGTGGACACACACACACATGCAGAGGCACACACATGCACACACAGACACACACACATAGGCACACACACATACACATGCACACACAGAGGCACACACACACACAGACACACACACACAGACACACACACACACACACACACACACACACGCTACCCTAGGAAAGAGCTAGTTGGTGACTCTCAAGCTGGGAGAAGCAGCCTGCCGAACCTCATAAAGTACGTTATCTGGTCTCTCAGCTTTTCCACTCAGCTTTGAGCCAGTTTGAAATCAAAATTCACTCAGGATAACCCAAGAACACAGCTCCACCCCAGGCCATCAAGTTCTCTCAGCTCAGCTGACTGCTGGTTCTTAACCACGTTTTGACATCTGGGAGTGTAATAATTCCTTTCCATACCTTATGAGTTAATTTTTTGAGACAGGTTTTCACTCTGTATCCCTGGCTGTCACAGAACATGCTACATAGACCAGGATGGCCTCAAACTCACAGAGATCTGTCTGCCTCTGTCTCCTGAGGGCTGGGATTAAAGGTATGCGCCACCACAACCATTTTTTTTTCTTCTCATTTTATTTTATGTGCTTGTCTATAAGCAAACCACATGCATGCAATGCCCACAGAGGCCAGAAGAGGGCATCAGAGTCCCTGGAACTGAAGTGACAGGTGGTTGTGAGCCACCATGTGGGTGCTGGGAACTGAACCCAGGTCCTCTGCAAGAGCAGCTAGTGCTCTAACCACTGAGTCACCTCTCCATCCCCCAATTCAGATAATTTCATGTCCAGTTCTGACAAGCCAAGGTGTCATTTGTGCTGACGTGTCTGCACCGTATCAAATGCTGCCCCACTGTGTTGTTCCTCACCACCTGATGGGGTTCCCCCTCCCCCCAGCCCCTTTTCTTCCTTTGATTTTTTTCTTTCTCTTTCTCCCTTTGAGACATTGTCTTAGTTTGGGTTTCCATTGCTGTGAAGAGACACCGTGACCAGGGCAACCCTTATAAGGACAGCATTTAGCTGGGGCTGGCTGACAGGTTCTGAGGTTCAGTCCGTTAACATCATGTCAGGAAGGATGGGGCGTCCTGGCAGACACGGGGCGGAGAAGCCTCAAGATCTACATCTTGACCCAAGGCAGCAAAGAGAAGACTGTCTGAGGCATCTGGGAGGAGGGTCTCTTCCACAATAGGCGGAGCCTGAGCATGGGAGATCTCCAAAGCCCGCCCCCACAGTGACACGCTTCCTCCCAAAAGGCCACACCCCCTAACAGTGCCCCTCCCTAGGGGCCACACATATTCAAACCACTGTAGACAGTATCTCACTTTGTAGCTCAGGATGGCAGTACCCACAGAAGCCAGAAGAGTGTATCAAATGCCCTGGGGACTGGAGTTACAGAGGTTGCCATGTGGATGTCGGGAACCCACTGTGAGTCTTTGGAAGAGCAACGAGACCCCTTAACCTGTAAGCCATCTCTCTAGACACCCTTGCAAGAAAAAGAACTTGGAGCCGGGGGTGGTGGCGCATGCCTGTAATCCCGGCACTCTGGGAGGCAGAAGCAGGCGGATTTCTGAGTTCGAGGTCAGCCTGGTGTACAGAGTGAGTTCCAGGACAGTCAGGGCTATACAGAGAAACCCTGTCTCGGAAAAAAACAAACAAACAAACAAAAACAAACTTGGGGGTTTTGATGTGGACCACATTGGTGCTATAGATCATTTTTGGCAGCACTAGCCTTGTGGTAGACGTTAAGTTTCCAGTCTACGGACACGGCTCTCTTCCCTGGTGTCTTTTCCTTGGCCTTTGGTGCTCTCTGTAGTTTCCTCTTTCGCCTCCTTGGCCTCTTCAGTGTTGACCAGGTGTGTTCGCTATTGATAGTGCGTACTGACTGAGGTGTAGCCTGGCCTCTGTTAACTAGTTCCACGTCTGCGGCGAAGGAACACAGTCCGCACGGACCCGTGGTGCAGGCTTGCACGAATCATTTTCCCATTTGAAAGCCAGACTTTCACTCAGGTGGCTTTCCAACCCGTATGGTGCTGAAGTATCCTATTTGTTCCATTAACTATTCACAGAGTCAACCGGGGAGACGTTGTTATTAATTTTAACGGAGGGCTAAAATGTAATTCTTTCTCTGTAATTGCAGGCCCGTGGTCTAAAGAGCCCGTGAAAGCTTTTAATCTGGGGCTTTTTTAGAGGAGAATGGTCAGAATTACATTGGGCGTCTTTTGAAGGTGCATAATTATGAGAACCTCATGACAAAGGCATTCGGAGAGCCCTGGACCATGGATGCTGAAGTCACATACAAGCATCATGCAAACTACAGCCGTAGCTACTCAGAGATGGAGAAATGGCCAGCGGTGTCTACCCGCCTTGGCTTTGTTTGATTACAGATCTGAGGCTCCTTGTACTGCACAAGACATAGCCCATGTCTCGGGGTTTATATCGCTGTGCTAAAGACCATAACCAAAAACAACTTGTTGAAGAAATAGTTTACTTGGCTTACCTGTCTCAGAAGACAGTCATTGCCGGGGGGGGGGGGGGGGGATGTCAGGGCAGGAACTCAGACAGGAACCTGGAGGCAGGAACTGATGCAGAGGCCACGGAGGAACCTCGCTTACTGATGTAATCAGCCTGCTTTCCTATACACCTGCCTAGGGGCGGTACACCCCCGCCCCCCGCAGTGGGGCGGCCCCTCCCACATCAGTCAAGAACCAAGAAAATGTCCTGTAGTCTAACCTACAGGTCAATCCGATGGAGTTATTTTCTCAGCTGCGATTCCCTCTTCCTGCTGTGTCAAGTTGATAAAAGAAACAACAACCGGGACAGACGGACAGACGCTCCCCTCTACTTGATGCCCTTGTGGCCCCAGAGTTCTCAGCCCTGACTCTTCACCCGGATCATGGCCACACGGGCAGTGTGTGTCTCAGGCGTCTCCTACACTCCGAGCAGCACAGGGAGGGGTGGGGCTAGTGTCAGGACTCAGGGTCAGCCAGCTTGGGTGATGGACGTTTGGGGGACAGACAGGGCCTGACCAAGTATCCAGGTGCAGCTTTCCCTGGGCGGAGACTTCTCTGAGGCACTGGAAATCCAGGCTGAAGCAACGTGAAAACCTCACCAGTAATAGAGAAGCTGTGGCAGAGAGACAATTCTGGAAGGCGGTGTTAAAAATAATGTGTTCTCTAGTCTGAGAGTAAAAGACAGATGGAGACGAAGGAAAGGGCCAAGGGAAGGAGATGAGGAGGGGCGGGAGGAAGACGGGGCCAGAGGGGAACCTGTTGGTGGGCGGCCGGTGAGGCAGCCTGGGAGAACCCTTCCGTGGCCTAGTCATTGCTTGCAGACACTGAAGTGACATGTGCGGGTACATCCCGCACAGAAAGAAGCCTCCAGAGACAGCCAGGTTGGTTGGTTCATATATGGATGTGTGTGTGTGTGTGTGTGTGTGTGTGTGTGTGTGTGTGTGATTGGATGGCTCAGCAGTTAAGAGCACTGGCTGCTCTTCCAGAGGACCTGGGTTCAATTCCCAGCACCTACATGGCAGCTCACAACTGTCTGTAGCTCCAATTCTCGGGGATCTGGCACCTTCAAACATACATGCAGGCAGGACACCAATGAGAATAAAATACATCTTGAAAAAAAGAAAAAGAAATAGGAAGGAGCTACAGCTGTGGATCAGGTGGAGAGAAAGGCGCATTGAGCCTGTTCCCGAGAAGCGCATTACAGCCGGGCACGCCAGAAATTCTTTCCAGGGAGTGTTGCTTCAGCTGCAGTGCCCTCTCTCCGGGGCACCATCTCCATCTTCCCTTAGCTGCCCAGGCAAGTCTAATGGCGGCAAGATCTTGACAGATATGGAGGCCGAGTGGCATCGGGAAGGTAGGGACAGTGTCAGACTGTGACTGTACAGGCTGGTTCTGTGTGTCAACGTGAAACAGGCTGGAGTTATCACAGAGAAAGGAGCTTCAGGTGAGGAAGTGCCTCCATGAGATCCAGCTGTGGGGCATTTTCTCAATTAGTGATCAAGGGGGGAGGGCCCCTTGTGGGTGGGGCCATCCCTGGGTTGGTTCTATAATAAAGCAAGCTGAGCAAGCCAGGGGAAGCAAGCCAGTAGGTAACATCCCTCCATGGCCTCTGCATCAGCTCCTGCTTCCTGACCTGCTTGAGTTCCGGTCCTGACTTCCTTTGGTGATGAACAGCAGTGTGGAAGTGTAAGCTGAATAAACCCTTTCCTCCCCAACTTGCTTCTTGGTCGTGATGTTTTGTGCAGGAATAGAAACCCTGACTGAGACAGTGACCAACTGGTTGGTGGCAGACTCTCTGGCTGGTGTTCACACAGAGTTGAATAAGCAAAGGATGCCCTGGAGGGGCACTGCAGTAAGCCTTGGGTTGAACGTAGCAAAGGGCACGGGGTTTCAGGTGCTGGATGCACCTGGAGCCCACGCTCTGTAGCACCGGGCTAACCGCACACTCTCACTTTGGGAGATTGCAGGGAGGGGCACCGGCATACCTGCGTGCGAACACCACGGAAGCCAAGGAAACATAAGCACTTGAAGCCTGCTGGTGTATGCTCGGGGACTGCCACGGGATTCGACCACAGAGCTAAGAGGGGGAAGCCAGAGGATGCCTTTACGGAAGTTCCCATTTAGATTTAAAAAAAAGATTTATTTATTTTATATATGTGAGCACAGTGTCACTGTCGTCAGACACACCAGAAGAGGGCATCCGATCCCATCACAGATGCTTGTGAGCCACCATGTGGTTTCTGGGAATTGAACTCAGGATTTCTGGAAGAGCAGTCGGTGCTTTTAACCCCGCAGTGAGGGCTGGAGAGATGGCTCAGTGATTAAGCATACCGGCTGCTCTTGAAGACGACCACAGTTCAGTTTCCCAGCGCACACGGGGCCTCGAAGCTACCTGTGACTCCAGTTCGAAGGGATTCTGACACCCTTCTTCAGGTCTCCTCAGGCACCGTGCATGCATGTGCAGGCATACACCGCTGGCAAAACCCTCATATATATAAAAAATAAAATAAATGTTTCAAAATTAGATAGTAAAATGGAAAATTGAAAGTTAATAGCCTGGGTACAATGGGTGAGGGTTGAGAGTGGTGATCACATTTTTTTTTTTTTTTTTTTTTTTTTTTTTGGTTTTTCCGAGACAGGGTTTCTCTGTGTAGCCCTGACTGTCCTGGAACTCACTCTGTAGACCAGGCTGGCCTCGAACTCAGAGATCCGCCTGCCTCTGCCTCCCAAGTGCTGGGATTACAGGCGTGCGCCACCACGCCCGGCTTTGGTGATCACATTTTTAATCTCATTCCTTACAGGCAAGTGCATGTCCATGAGTTCAAGGGTAACCTGGTCTACATAAGTGAGTTACAGGCCCAGATTTAGGCAGGACACAGTGAAACAGTGAAGAAAAGAAAAGCAGCAAAAGAAGCTGGTTTGACACTACGAATCAAGAATGCTAAATTTGTTCAAAGATACAGATGGAATCAATCAGAAATAGCCATGCTAGTAAACATTATGTTGTATTCAAAACACCCAGGAGGTTGATGTAGGACATCTGAGTAGCTTAAGGCCAGCCTGGGCTACACATGTGGCACAGTTCCAAAAACAACAAAACCCCCCAAACCCCAAACCCACAAATCAGAATACAAATTAGATTCAGCACAGCTTACAAACTAGGGGAGTTCATCAAAAGTTATACACTCGACATAACTCCCACAGAGACCAATAATACGACTTCCTGTGTCTATGAGTACCACACCCCGGGATTCAACCAACCACAGACAGATAGACAGTACAAAGAAAGTGTCTGTTTGAAACACATACAGACTCATTTTTGGCCATGATTTCCTAAACCATCCAGGACAGCGACTTGTCCACACAGCATCTATATCATGTTAGGTGATTGTCAGCAGCATGCAGAGATTCCGAGGATGTGTGGACCTAATGCACATGTTCTGTCACCTCCTATAAGGGATCTTTGCACACATGGATTTCTATATCCAGGAACGGGGTATTGGAGACAGTCCTCCGAAGACACCAGCTGACAAGGATATATACTTTGCTCTGACTTCCCTTAGGGTAGCGTGGGTTAGCAGGGCTAGTCTCATCTTGCAGGATGTTAAAGGGAGCAGTGTACTCTTCGTGGGGAGGGGGACTAAGAGATGGAGTAATTACTGCCCCTACTTAGGGGTGCAGTGTGGTCAGGACGTGATTGAAGGCACTGGGAAGGGTGGAGTGGGAGCTCTCCTTGCCAGTCCTTGTGGGCTGCTTTTGTGCAAATGAGTCACATGACCAAAGTCCCCACACTCCTTATAGACCAGGTGAAATCAGCCTCTAGACATACCTTTGCCAGGCTACTCTGAGATCAGGCGAGACATCTGTAGAGAAGACCATACTCGCGGGCGCGAGAGTCTTCAGAGGAATGGATTTCGCTAGCGAAAATCATGGCATCTCTCTGTCAGTCACCGGCCAAATGCACATACTTGTTTTGAGGCAGGGTCTCAGCATGTAACTTGCTATCTAGACTAGGGTGGTCTTGAATTCAGAGATTTGCCTCTGCTTCCCTTCCAAGGGCTGAAAATAAAGTCATTCACCAGGACGCCAGCTGTATTTCTAGAATGCAGTAGAAACTGCGTATTTGCCTGAGGATTGTGTGGGGAATTCAGAAGACGCAATGCTGCCAGTCTCCAACTCCAGGGCACTGTGCATGTGACGGCATCCCCTTGTTTTCCCTCACCCCTGCCCCCAACACTTCTATTGTTTGTCACTGGAAAACTGCAAACCTGTCCTGACCTGTCCTTTCCTCTCATTTTTCGTTCTTTGCTGGAGAGTTTGAAGGCAGTTCCATACACCCCAAGGCTTCTCCCGCTAAGGATCACCCCACTCCGAAAGTGTGGCTTAAACATTCCCATTTCAACACTTTGTCTCCTCAAGTGGCCCTGCTGTGAATGGAAACCAGAATCATGTTCCTCAATTCTCACCCCAACTTCCCAGTTCCTGGCACTGTTAAAGTGGGCATCAGGAGACTCTGTGCATGTGTATGTGTGTGCATGCGCGCACACGCGTGCGTGCGTGTGTGTCTATGTTCCAACACCCAGACCCCAACAGCTCTCAGCAGCAGTGCAGACTCTACAGCAACAGGTGAGGATGAGGTGTACTTGCAAGGCTGAGGCAGGAGAGTGTCAAGTTTGAGGTCTGCTTTGGTGTAGCCAGCACCTGAATGCTTTTAGGCTTAACAGGACTGACCAGATTGGAGTCAGACGAAGGAGCCGGGGCAAGGTGCCCCTGGAAGCCTGAGACAGGATAAGCAGGAGCCTGGCCATGGGAAAGTCCAGGGCGGGGCCCGGGGAATGTGAATCACTTGCGTGATTAAGGCCCATGGGAAACCTGACAATCAGAGTCCTGATTAGGAACACAGACACACGCTATCGAGAGTGAACAAAGCATCAGGGCCAGAGGAATCCTGACAGTGGTTTAACATGGGTGTGGTGGCTCCGACCTGTAATCCCTGCTAGGAGGTGCTCACGTTGGAGGACTCTTCTGAGTTTGAGGCCAGCATAGGTTACAGTGGATATATATATATATATATATATGTATATATATATATATATATATATGTGTATGTGTGTGTATATATGCATATATATATATATATATATCCACTGTATATATTTTTGTATACACACAAACACACACACACACACACAACCCAGACCGGGTGTGATGGTGTGCAGCTTTAATCCCAGAGTTCTAGAGGCAGAGTCAGGCAGAGCTCTGAGTTCAAGACCAGCATGTTTTGGGTCAGCCAAAACCAAAACTATTTTTTCCTTCCTTCCTTCCTTCCTTCCTTCCTTCCTTCCTTCCTTCCTTCCTTCCTTCCATCCTTCCTTCCTTCCTGATCAGATAGTTCAATGACTCTACCTGGAAGCGGATGGATTTAAAGGTCCTAGGACAGTGCCTGGTAAGAGGTTACTGAGGAGATGGAGAGATGGCCCATATACGCTTCTTGCAGAGGATCCAGGCTCAGTTATCAGTACCTGTTAGGATTCTGTCTAAGCTCCACCCCACAATTACCTGGCAACAGCCAGGTATGTCCCGCCTCTCCGTTACCCGGCAACAGCCAGGTAGGCCGGCCTACTATAAAAAGGGCTGCTCAGGCCCTCCCCCCCCCTCTTACTCTCTCCTCTCTCACTCTCAGCTTCTCTCCTGCCCCTCTTGGGCCCTCCTTCCCTCCCCCTCTTTCCGTGTGGTCATGGCTGGTCTCTGCTTCTCTACTCTCTCCCTCTCCCTGACTTTCTCTGCCTCTACTACCCTCTTAACTCCCATCCCATGCCCTGAATAAACTCTATTCTATACTATGTCGGTGTGTGTCTGATTCCTCGGGGGAAGGGCCCCTGGGCACCCCTTCCCCCACACTGCTGTATACCATATTCTCTTAACCTCTTTCTATGATCACAACAGTACCCACAACAGGCAATTCAGTTTGTAGCTGTAGGCCCAGGTCTCTGTAGATACACATACACACACACACACACTGATTTTTTTTCTTGTGTATATATGTGATGATTTTTTGTTGGTAGCCCTGGCTGTCCTGGAACTCACTTTGTAGACCAGGCTGGCCTCGAACTCAGAAATCTGCCTGCCTCTGCCTCCCAAGTGCTGGGATTAAAGACATGCACCACGACTGCCTGGCTATAATGATTTTTTTTTTTTTTTTTTTTTTTTGGTATTTTTCGAGACAGGGTTTCTCTGTATAGTCCTGGCTGTCCTGGAACTCACTCTGTAGACCAGGCTGGCCTCGAACTCAGAAATCCTCCTGCCTCTGCCTCCCAAGTGCTGGGATTATAGGCGTGCGCCACCACCGCCCAGCTTATAATGAATTTTTAACAAAAGAAAATATTGAGTTAAAAAATAAGATGCTTGTGTCTTGTCTTTGCCTCAATGAGATCGTGGTCTCCCTACAATCTTCTACTCTAGCCAGAAAGAGGGGGATCGTGCAGATTAGTACTATAAAGCAATTGCTTATAATTAGACATGTCACCAGTGGAAAAGCCTGGAGTAAAGGAGCCAGGTCACAGTCATGAGGCACATCCACGTGGAAGTCACGGATATTCATAAGGCTCGGTGGCCCGAGATCTCGAGGATGTGGAGGGTTGGTCGGATGCCGCATCCTTCTGTCTGACTTAGCCAGTTTTCCTTGAGTGTATGCTAACTGCCTGCAGGGTCAGGATGGCTGCAGTGAGCATGCTCGCCCGCCATGGGTGCCTGCTTACCTCAATATGGCCGTAGTATGGCTCACAGCCTCCACGAGGTCAGTCCAGGGTCCTGAGCTCTTGGACCAAAGGTGCTGAAGCCACTCAGGACGGCGTACGCGGGGCCTCCCTCCAGCCTACGCAGGGGCACGAGCCCAGGCAGCTGCTTCGGTGACATTTCCCTGGGGTATAAGCTCACAGCAAGCACACATTTTCATAGCCTTAGAACACAGTTAAAATGTAATGAGATGAAAACTTTTTATTTCAGTCAGGCATCGAGGCATAAGCTTGTAAGCACAGGTAGTCAGGAGTCTGAGGCAGGGGGATGACAAGTTTAAAGCCTGCCCGGACTATAGAAGTTCAAGACCAGCTTGGGCAATTAATCGAGACCCTGCCTGGAAAGGAAGAGTGCAGGTCCTCAGGGCTCAGGGCTCAGGACACAGGCGTGGTTGGTGAGCACAGAGGGGCCTGGGGGCTGGTGTGGGCCGTTGTGAGACGCTCGAGATGATGGGTGGTTGTACCCATGAACCTCAGTGTTGAGATGGGGCCCACTCATGTTCCTCCACAAACAGGGGAAGCGGCAGCCCCACGCCTCTCTGAGGAGTCACACTGCTCAGCATGTGACCACAGGTAAGGTGAGCCCTGCCTACGTAAATGGTTCACGTGCTAGGGAACATTCACCCCTAAGAAACCTGAGAAAGGGGAATTTAATGGGAAGTGTGGGAGGTGGAAGAGAGAGAAGCTGTAATGGGGGTGGGCAACACAATCAAAGTACACACACACACACACACACACACACACACGAGATTGTTAAAGTAATTTTTAAAGTCTACTAAACAATAAAGACTAAGAATGGATTTGGAGTTGGCAGTGTAGTTCAGTGGTAGGGTACTTGCTTAACATGTGTAGGTCCCATATCTCATATATGTATATATATATATACATACATATATGTATGTATGTATACACACACACACACACATATGAAATTGTTAAAGTAATATTTTTTGTTGTTTTTGGAGACAGGGTTTCTCTGTATAGCCCTGGCTGTCCTGGCTCACTCTGTAGACCAGGCTGGCCTCGAACTCAGAAATCCGCCTGCCTCTGCCTCCCAAGTGCTGGGATTAAAGACGTGTGCCACCACTGCCTGACTAAAGTAATTTTTAAATTCTATTAAACAACACAGACTAAGAATGGAGTTGGCAGTGTAGTTCAGTGGTGGGGCACTTGTTTACCACATGTGGGGTCCCAGTTTAATATCTGCAGTAACGCAAAAAAATAAAATAAAACAGAACAAAATTATTAATAGCCACACCCATTCTCCCGATCTTGCCGTTGGACAACCGTCACTTCTGGTGGCCAGAGCTGAAGCCACCGATGCTTCTAACTTAATCACTCTTGGCCAGTCTTTGAGTAGCACAAAAGAAATGGGTTTGATTCACTGAGTTAAGTGGAAATGTCTTGACCCAAGTCTGTGTAAGCAGTCTGTGGGAATCCTGAGGAGCTTCAGGCCACAGCAGCTTGAGGCTGGAGGAACCACGCTCTGCCAACACTGGTTCTGCCAACACCAGCTCTGCCAACACCACGCAGGGTTCCGTCTCCTGGCAAGGACCTTTCTTTGTGATTGACAGTTTTGTGTCTCTTTCTCAGGCACTTTGTAGCTATTAGGCATTGCACATAGCCGTACAACTTTACTTCTAAAGAGCTTTTCTGTTGCCATAGAAATTAATTGGTGGTGTAGTTAAATGGAACAGATTTACGCTACAAAGTGAGAGAAGAGCTTTTAGATCAGAACTCCCAAGGGCTGAAACCTTCCCTGCAGGTGGGGAAAACAGACTCAAGAGACGAGTTCAGTCATTGAATTCCCAAGTTCCCCTCTCCTGTGGCTGGCCTGATCACCAATTCTGATCAAATGGGAAAAAAAGCTGAATTAGAAAAATCACTCCCTGTGAAGGTCATACAGAGCGGGTCTATCTCTCCAGCACGCACAGTAGACGCTAAGTACGTTGTTCAGTGACATGAGGCATTGACAGCAGGGAAAGGTATCACAGACCTTAAACATTCTACCTTTCATATTTTGTTTATTTTTGAGACAGGGTTTCTCTGTGTAGCCCTGGCTGTCCTGGAACTTGCCATGGAGACCAGGCTGACATCAAACTCATAGAGATCCTCCCGCATCTGCCTCCCGAGCACTGGGATTAAAAACGTGTGCCACCCTAACCTGGCCACCTGTAGTTTTTTAATATGATATCGTGGGCTGGAGAGGTGGCTCAGTGGTTAAGAGCATTTGTTCCTCTTGCAGAGGACTCAGTTCAATTTCCAGCACGCACATTGGGCAGTTCCCAGGTGCCTGGAACTCCAACAGGGGGTGGAGTTTGGGGGTGGGTGGGTCAGACCCCCTCTTCTGGCCTCTTTGGGTATATACATGTACAGACACAGAAATACACAAAAACAGAAGAAAAAATCTTAAGAACAAAAATATCATTGCTTCAGCTCAGATGTTCAAACCACAGCCCAGCTAAATCTAAATGGGCATTACTGACTGTAACGTGCAGGCCCATGGCTCGAGGAAAGGGGAGAAACACCCTTGGAGGCCAAGATCCGGGTGTGTGAACTTTCACGGTTAACCATCGTTTATCCGACTAAAGCTTCGGCCATCCGAGGGATCGCGCTCCAGCCTGCTGCAGAACACAGAGGACTAGAAACCAAGTTCTGAAGCTCCAGACTTAGAGAGTGAAGAGGGGGGCTGGAGAGGTGGCTCAGCAGGTAAGAGCACCGGCTGCTCTTCCCAAGGTCCCGAGTTCAAATCCCAGCACCCGCATGGTGGCTCACAACCATCTGTAATGGGATCTGACGCCCTCTTCTGGTGTGTCCGAAGACAGCTGCAGTGTACCCATAAGTAAACAAATCTTTAAAAGAAAAAAAGTAAAGAGTTAACGGCGGGAGCGGAGGGAGAATTCGGCCATTCAAAGAGGCATGCTGCACAGTACTCTAAGCAAAGGAAACCCTCCAAATCAACTGCTGTAGCTTAGGGTGGTGGAAACCCTCCAAATCAACTGCTGTCGTTTAGGTTGGTGTCCTCCGAGGCTCACGGGCCCTTAGCGGCTTCTCCTGCTACCGTGAGGCAGCTTATCGAGGAGTGGGCATTGGTGGGACCTTGATGTGTCCCTTCCCTGCTGCCATCCTGATGTGAGGTGAGCAGTACCATGCCACCACAGCATGCGCTGCCTTCCGTGTCGCCTTCACAGGCATCAACGCGACGGCCCAACCTACCACGGCCTGGAATCTGGGACTACCGGCCCAGATCAACCATTCCTCTTCTAAGGTGGGTGGTTTGCGTATCTTGTTTTATGATAACAAAAGAGAGCTGACCGACACCTGCCAATTCCTCCACCCAGTTCTCTGGGTGTGTAATGAAATCAACAAGCTGGTGCGCGAGGTCCGCCAGGCTACTTGTTCCCCTGCTAGAGAGGGAAAACTTGTCTTAGTGACCCTCTGCTCTCAGAACCCGGGCCGTGTGAGGTGGTGGTGCCCTGGGCCTTTATGAAATCGCCCCTTTAGGTTGGAGCACACTGTCAACTCCTGGACTGCCACTGGTCACTCTGTAGGAGGGCACTGCCCAGCGCTCCAGCCAGGTCGCATTGTGGATCTGCCACAGCAGGCTGTAAGAGTCCAACAGGCTGTCCCGCAGAGGCTTCCAGCGTGACTGGACATTTGAGAGCATGCACGGCTTCACCGGAAACGGGGCAGGTAGAGAAGGAAGACACAGCAGGTGCAGCTTCACCGCGCAGTGTGACAGAAGCGAACGTCAGACAGCACACATCCTCGGTGTGGGGACGCCCGGCAGTCAGCCACCCTCCCCAGAGCCAATGGGCTAACTAGTAGAGGGAACAGAAGGCACGGGTCGGGATGGACTGACGCGGCGGAAGCTGTGCCCAGGAAACATGAGGTGGGCTCCTGATGTAATTACGATTCAATTATTTAAAAGGGCTCTGGTAAGTCACATTAGAAGTGAGAGAGGAACTGGTAATAATGCAGTCTATGTAATGCAATACAACCCAGTGCATCCAAGACACTGTCAGCTCAGCATGCCGCGTGGCCAAGCGTCAGGGACAGCCAAGGGCCGGAGGCACTGTGGATGGGTGATACGTCAGGCAGCACAGGCTCTGTGGTGTATTCTGTCTGCAGGGGCATGAGACATGGGTGCGTGTGGGTGGGGCTCGGGCACAGCAGGCAGTGACACCAGTGGCTCTGTGAACAGAGACACGACTCTCGGATGACTGCCTGTGCTGCTCCTGAGTGGGTGGCATTTTCCTCCGTCCAGAATGGCCATCGCACCGTTATGTAAACATATCTGAAAAATTCTGGAAGACTGTAAGCTGGAGGCACGGAACACGCCAAAATGTTCAGCTGTAAGCACTTAGCCGACAAAGTGCGAATATTTCTACACTAACAGATCAGGGAGAAACTCCATTACAGAGACCTTGGGATAGCCAACGCCCTCTCTCAGAGATTTTCATGACAAAAATAATATTGAGAGAAACCTTCCCCCCCCCCAAAATAGTCACCAGACCACCAGATTGGACATATTTTTATGTATAACAAAGTGGCAGTTATGATATCAGTTGGATGGCCGCTCCCCAGAGAAATGACAAGTTTTACAAAGTCTTTAAAAAGTAGCAAGGTTGGTTACAAAATTGAATCCGGGGAGCAGGAGACAGTTTCACATCAATTGCACTTCGGGATCCAATTGCTTTAGAGGTGATTGTCCATAGCAGCGCTGCACCTGGGGGACACCCCTCCCTCGGTGGGCTGGCTGCGTGGTGACTGGGGAGCCCGGGGCTGAACAAGCCAGTAGCAACCACCGTCGCCAACTCTTATCTATTGCAGAGAGACCTGTTTGGTTTCTTAATATAAATTTAACCAGAAGAACCAGTGACGGATACAAAGCTTGCCCGGCGCCATCAGCCCGTGATTATCAATGACGTGTGTCTCTGAGCTCACGTGTAAGTTAGCTCTGATTCTGAACGAGGTTTCTAAATGGAACTTTTCAAGTATAAATATTAACCAGGTGAAGACTTCTCCCTCTTATTTACTTTCTCATTATGTCATCTAAGGGTTGTCTGTGTTGAACAAAGGACATAGTTTTCAGAACATTAAAGAAAGGAAGGAAAGAAAGAAAGGAAGGAAGGAAGGAAGGAAGGAAGGAAGGAAGGAAGGAAGGAAGAAAATTTAGTGACCAACAGCTGAAGATACTAACATCTAAAATATACTATTTAAGATTAAAAACAAAAACAAAAACAAACAGAGCTTTTTGGTCTCTTGGGGAAACTAAGGATTTCTAAAATACATAGAAACAAAAATCAAAGGCTTCCTTTCAACTTAGCTGTGGTGTGTGTGTGTGTGTGTGTGTGTGTGTGTGTGTGTAAAGTAATATTTTTTAATCACCTAGTTCAATTGCATAAATCACAAAAACATCTCCAGACAAGATTTCTGATAAATATAAACTCTAGAAATGACTTTTAGAAAAACGTCTCCGACCTTTTCCTACGTAACAAAGCTTTCCTTTTGAGCAGAATCCTCGTGCTTCTGGGCTGTCCCAGGCAATGCGGCTCTGCCAGGTCCAGAAGTCGCCTCCCAGGCTGCTCTGTCCCTTGAATTGCATTATTTTGACTCTCTTACTTTATTTTAACCACAGTACATTATTTAAAAAGAAGTCTCGTCAGTGGTGTCATATTTATGTCTTCACTTGAGTACTGAAGATTGCAGTAGAAACAAACCGAAAACTCACGTTATAAACGGTATAAAAATCTTGAAATGTTGGCACCAATGGAAAATGAGTTAAACCTAAGATGCACTCCTCCACAGGGCGGGGCACCGCGGACTCCGCAGCAGCTCGTGAGGCGTTGCGGATGTAACTCGTTTCCTGGCTGGGCTATTGCAGGCACAGAAGCCACTTCCACAGCCAGGTGACAGTCTTGGCAGCCACCGAGAGCATCTGAAATGAGTCCCCAGGGCTAGCGTGAGCTGATTTCTGAGCAAAGAGGAAACACAGGGTGGTGTCAGTGCTTTGGCCCTGCGTCTGCTGCCCAGTAGAAACACCACACTGGAGGGGCTTCCTTCACAAGCCTGCTGGAAGAATTGAGACTGGAGACTGACGTCAAGACTCTATACGAGGCTGCCAGGCCAGCAGATGACCGTCAGAGTGACCTTGTTCCTCTGTTCTTTCAACATGGGAACCAGAGCAGAGTGACTCATGCCCACAGTCGACAGGCCATTTACGGCTACAATCATGTCTCCACACCTGAGCAAAACACAAACAGGAGCAGAATTAGTGCCATTACCTCAGCGGCATCACAAACACAGTCCTGGCGGTTCAGCATCAAGATCGGTTTGCTCTGGTTAACTGTCCCCGGGCAGGGGTATTATCAACTGAGAAACGCCTGGAGTCCCTCGGTTACCAATCAAAACTAGCAGAGTCATCCGTCCCATAGCTGGTGGGGACTTAAGGACACGGAGAATAACTTCTCTTGCGAGTCCATCTCTCTAAACAGCACCAGGTCAAGGCTGGGGAGATGGCGCACGGTGTGAGCGCTAGCTCTTTCCAGGGACCTCGGCTTGGTTCCCAGCAGTTCACTGCTGTCTCCAATTCCAGCTCCAGGGGATCTGGCGCCTCCATGGGCACCTAGCACTCATGTGCACACCCCATTACATAAACAAACACGCAGCTCCCCGAGTTGTGCCTGGCAGCTCTAAGTTAGGTGGGGCCCATTCGCCCATTTGCCGACACCTCACTACACGTGGGGCACCGCATGGCTGCATTCATGGATCTCACATGAACACAAAGTCAGGCAGACGCTGAGCCTCAGGAAACACCAGCTGCTTCGTGGCGGCACGATGAGACCTGCACGAGCTGAACGGGAAATGCTCTGAGGCCACTGCCGTTCCACAGCACCCTCAATTAGACGACTCGGCTTCAGATCTGGTCCAGACAAACGCGATACAGCTCCAAGGGGCAGGAATGGTAAAAGAGGCAGCTTCAGACTCACTCGGGGGTTAGCAGACTTTCCCTGTGATTAGGTCTCCAGTACAGAAGAACTTAGCTTTGGAGTGTAAGTCGGCACACACAGCGAGCATACGGATGAGCACGGCTGTGTAATAAGACTATTCACACAACAGAGCGCAGCACACAACAGAGGCTGAACCCTCAGGTCATGTCTGGTATGACACACATGATCTACATCATTAATGAGGAAACTTACTTTAATCTCCCATCATAGTAGGCAGGGGTTCCTAAGACGATGGTCTTAATGAAGAAAGGCTGATTGGTGTGGTTCTCTTCATATCCGCCGACGATACTGAAGCCCCAGCTTCCCAAGTAGCTTCTTCGTAAGACTATATCATGGCAGCTATGCAGGGCACTGTAAAACAGCAGAGAGACCGCTCTGTTCGTCATCGTCATGCGTGTGAAAAACAGGCTGGCTTAACTCCCTCTGACTACACCATTAGTGTGTGTGTGTGCACATGTGCACTAGGGATCAGACCCAGGTCCCGTGTGTGCCAGGCCAACTGTCCTGGCCCTGTCTGTATTATTACTGACAACCCATTCTCCAGCACGGATGTATCCTGAGACAGGCTTGCTTCCCCCAGCTTTCCTTAGGCCTCTCTTGCCAAAGTGAAGACATAATCACATGGAGAAAGATTAAGCCAGCCCGGATGCCAAATATACTGTCGAAATCCGCACAGAAGATCATGTACTGGTACTGCTCACAGCACTGTCCACGGCACCTCGATTCTACAACTAACTGCATCTACCAAAGACAGGATGGAGGCAGTACTGCTGTTCACAGCAGTGGTGACAGGCAGCGGGGTAGGGGGCTGTGCTCATGCTAGAACCATGAGGTCCTAGGTGATCCCCAGTACCCCAAAAATAAGAAAAGGAGGAGGAAAAGGGAGAGGGAAGGGGACAGAAAGGAATGTGGACGGTGGCCCTTTCTGGAAGCATGCTACCGGGTGGTGCTTTAATTTACAGGAGGGGCTGATGTTGTCCCTCCCACTGCACACACAAGGGAGGACGCGCACCTTTACGGGAGACTCTAACAGGAGCTAGTCCTGGAGAACATCAACACACACATTCCTGTTCTCCGTGAACACAGAGAGGCCACGGGTAAAGTGCTACCTATTCATCGTCTGTAGGATGCTAGTCATCTGGGAAGCAGCAGCAAGTAAGATCTTAAAAATAAACAAAGCGAAATCCTTTTAATAAAGTCCTTACTGTGAAGTGAACTCAGATATGCAGATTTTCATCATCAAGCTGACTGGGTCGGGAATTACCTGGGGGACACACCTCCGGGAGGATCCCCCTGAGTGTGGATGTCACTGTCCCAGGGTCCCACAGTGAATAAAAGGGACAGAGAGAAGGTGTGCTGAGCACGAGCAGCCAGTCATCTCTGCTGCCTCGAGCTCCTCCCTCGGAGCTGCCCAGCGCTGCCTTCTGTCATGACGGATGGCCACAGCCACAGGCTGGGAGACAGACCTCCCTCCTCCTCATGCTGCTTCTGTCAGATGTTTGTCACGACTGGGACCAATACAAATATTAAAGGCAAGACATTCTGGTTTCTAATTCGCTGCAAATGACTTCCTAATGGAGCTGGGTTTGTAAAGCGGCATGGTACCGGAACTCTTAGCTTATGGGTAGGAGCTTCTAGACAGGCTTCTGGAGAGGCTTCTGGAGAGGCTTCTGAAGAGGCTTCTGGCAAGCACTGAAGTCTCACCACTGGCTCAGATTCTCAGGAACAGTATAGTCACCTTCACAGTTGTGTATACTTTAGAGCAAGCAGGCCAGCACCTGGTGTAGCAGGGCAGTGCAGGGGAAGCCACAGCCCGCACGACAGCCTGATTTACAGGCGTCCATTCAGGTAAGCTCAAAAATGCATCTCACTATACTGTCAACTTGTGACAACTTGTCTAAAACCCCTCCTGAGCTCAGGGGTTGGCTCAGGTGCTAAAGTGCTTGCCGGGTAAGCTACAGGACCCGAGTTTGGTTCCCAGAACCCACATAAAAAAAAGCTGAACACGGGGCAACCTACATCTGTAGTCACAGTGCTGGGGCCCAGGCCAGGGGCAGCAGAGCTAGGCAGATCCCACAGGATCACTGGCTACCAGCCTGGCCAAATGGTTCAGTGAAAGCTACTGCCTCAAAGAGCAAAGGTGCAGAGCGGTCAGGGAAGACAGAGGATGCTGATCTGCAGCCTCCACATACCACACACCCTAGTGGATGCGCGCACGCGTGCGTGTGCATACACACACACACACACACACACACACACACACACATACATACAAACACACACACATGCATACACAGACAACACAGACCCTTTCTTGCTTTGTCTGGCGTGCCATAAAGTGCTAGGGACAGCAGTGAGAACGTGCAGCCTCCACACCAGGCTGGCATGAAGACAGCTAAGGGCAGCAGCAGGGCCACGGGGTCTCCCAGGAGGGTGGTCTTCCGACTGATCCGCTGCCGGAGGCAGTGCACTGGGCCCCATAGTTCAGGCAAACAGCATCTATCCTCTTTTGTTGCTTTTTGAGACAGGGTCCCACAGTGTAGCCCTGGTTGTCCTCTAACTCACTATGTGGACCAGGCTGGCCTCAAATCAACAGAGATCCACCTGTCTCTGTCCCCAGCTTCCATCCTCCTCAACCAACCACTCTGGAATGAACTGGCTACCCAGGTAGCCGCTGAACAAGAACCCCGCTTCCCCAGTTCAGACAGCAGCGCTGCAGCAGTTGTGTAGGATTATTAACGCCCATTTTTCAAAAAGGACTCGCTTTTATTCTATGTGAATGGTTGCTTCCTACATGTATGTATATGTGCACCATGTATGTACAGTGCCAGTGGGGGACCAGAGGGGGCGTGGGGTCCTCTGAAACTGCAGACGGTTGTGAGCAGTCATGGGGTGCTGGGAACCACACCGTGGCCCTGCAAGAACAGCAGGTGCTGGGAACTGCAGAGCCATCCCCCCAGCCTCTGGATGCCAGGCGTGAAGCACTGAGGGACATGCATGACACAGTAAGGTCCCTCTTGCCGTCATCAGTCCCACTGCACGAGGTCCTGCCACGTCTGTGAGATGTCACTTCTAGGCCTTGGGGTTGAAACCAAGAAGCGAAACCAATCAAAGCCCGAAAAGCTGGGTTGACTGAGCAGACAAGCACAATTCTTCACGAAGCGTGCAGTCTGTGTGAATGCTCCTCTCTGTAAGTTACCCCGCAGGAGGCCGATGACTTGGGAAATGGTGCATTTTTCTTTTTATTGCAAAACCAGCAGCTTCAGACGAGGCTAACAGTCAAGCGTGCTTCACAGTGCTTCTCACAGATAACGAGAATCTACATGACTTTAGACAGACACAGCAACACACACTCTTCCTATCTCAGCACCAGCACCAACCCAGTGGAGAAAGGCACACTCTGGCGTGCCAAGGGAGGGTCCGATGTGTCTGTCCCTGGTCCCATCAGCCAGCCAGAGAGCATCTTGCTGGTCATGTCTCCTTAATTCAAAACCGACTGAGTTCTAACTGCCTTTTTACAAAGTGATCATAAGTTCTTGGCTAGCCTGGGCTACAGAGTAAGACCCTGCCAAGAAACTCAAAATTCTGCCTTTGCAAGGAAAGTTGGCTCAGTGGGTAAATGTCTCCTGTACAAGTGTGAGGATCTGAGTCTGGATCCCCAGAGCCAAACAAGAAAGCCAGGTGTGGCGGTGTGTGCCTGTAATCTCAGCGCAGGTACAAGTGCACTGTTTCCCTCAAAAAACAAAACAAAACAACAAATGAAAAACCCCCTCCTTAGTGGGAATTGTCCTCTTTTGCAAGAAGATACAAATACTTTTAGTTTATTTCTTCTACTAAAGCTTTTTCTGCTTTTATGATCTGGTGCACTTTTACCCAATTAACGCCCTTTCTAAGCACTGTGTAAGTTAACGCTCACTGACAGGTTAAAGCACGATCCGCTGTGAGACAGCAGAGCGAGCTCTTGGTACCTTGGCAGCCCGAGCCACATGACCCAGGACGGCGACCAGCTGGCGTCGTACTCATTCTCACTGAAGGCGCTGGGCTGCTCCTCTGTGGCCTGGGCTGCTTCCTCGGCTATCTGGACTTCCAGGGCCTTGAGGATGACGGCCGGAGACGCGGCGCTGGCTTTCAGCATGGCCACGGCCTCGCTGTGACTTAGATTGGTCAGGTCAATGCCGTTGATGTTCAGCAACACATCACCTGTGACATAGGGAAAGCCAGAAGAGGGAGTGACCTGAGTGCCACGTGACTCCCTGACGCTCCTGCCACCACGTGACTCCCCAAAGCACCTGCTTGCAGGCTAATCAACCAGGCAGCTCAAGCACCTTGATGGGTGGAAATGGGTTTTTACGTATTTGTGCTTTTCTGTACTGCCAAGAACTCATGGAAAATATTCTAAAACAGCTCAAAATTCTATCAAGGTCTGACTACAGAGGAGCAAACTGTGGCTTGAAGCACCTTGTGAGGTCCCTGAGTTTGAACATGACCTGTGTCGCTGTGTACAGGGTGAGGGTGGCCGCTTTTCTCTTGAGAGGTCTACAGTTCTTTCTGAACACCACACTGTTTGATCCTTTGCTCTTAGAAATAACTTTCTAACAGATTCTATTTATTTATTATTTTAAAGATTTAATTTATTTATAAGTACACTGTAGCTGTCTTCAGAAACCCCAGAAGAGGGCATCAGATCCCATTACAGGTGGTTGTGAGCCACCATGTCATTGCTGGGATTTGAACTCAGGACCTTTGGAAGGGCCATCAGTACTCTTACCTGCTGAGCCATCTCTTCAGCCCCAGATTCTATTTAATATTACACACTTTTATACATAGAAGCAGCCTTACTCGGGACACACATGCCGGAACATGAGAGCAGTCACCCTCGGGCCACTTAGTGAAATGAAGCATGATTTGAACATCTTCCCTTGGTTGTAGAGGAACAACATGTTTGTTGATTTCCCAAGTTAAATGAAATAAAATAAGATAAAATAAATCAATAAAAAGGAGACACAGGGATTACTAAAGGATACAAGTGTAGTGGGTGGGTCTGACACTGCTATATATTCAAATGCTAAATACCGGTCCCCAAGACTTGGCTGCCCCACGAGCAGATTCTTGCGTACACCAAGTGATGCTATCTGAACCTTGCTCCCCAGTTGGTCAATAAAAGGCTAGAGCCTGTGGAGGGAGAAAGGTGGGACTTGAGGACTGAGGGTGGGGTCTCAGGAGAGACCAAAGGGAGGAGAAGAAAGAACACGGGGGTGGCGGAGGCGGCCAGGAAAAACAGCAGTAATAAGGGATGTTATGGTTGGGAAATAAGTTAGAAGCCTCCAAACCTGCTGTCTAGGCTCATGGCTTCTAAGTGTAATAACCAGACTGTGTCTCTTGTGCAGGCTAGCTACAGGTTTTCTCCTCTTACATAAGGGGCTAAGGAAGGTTCGAGACTTTCTGACAGTAGCATGTGTGTTGCATGGGGGCGGGGGGGGCACACAGAAAACCTCCCTTTATTTATCACCTGTCTTTCAGATTTCACTTTGTTTTGGTTTTTTGAGACAGGGTTTTTCTGTGTAGCCTTAGATGTTCTGGAACTTACTCTGTAGATCAGGCTAGTCTCAGACTCAAAGATCTGTCTGCCTCTGCCTCCCACGTGCCAAGACTAAAGGTGTGCACCACCATTCACCTGGCTAATCTTTCCCATTGTTAAAGCAACAGGTTCATTATTGAAAATGCGGGAGAGGCTGCTCCAGCTGCCAAACTCCAGACCGGGTCTAGCCCGACTGTCATCAGAGAGGCTTCCTCCAGCAGCGGATGGGAACGGATGTGGAGACCCACAGCCAAGCATTAGGCGGAGAGACAGCCCAAATTGGAGATGTCCATCAGATTTCTCTCCCTTGGAGCTTGGGGAACCCCAGGAAGAGGGAAGAGGAAGAACTGTAGGAGCCAGTCGGGTGGAGGACGCCAGGAGAGCAAGGCCCACAGAATCAACTACGCTGGACCCATACGGGCTCACTGAGACTGAAGGGGCAGTCACAGGGCCTGCTGGGTCTGCGCTATGTTCGCTGCATATGTTACGGTTGTGTAGCTTGGTGGTGTTGTGGGACTCCTAACGGTGGGAGTCAGGGTGTCTCTGACTCTTGGGGCCCCTTTCCTCCTCCTGGGTGGCCTCGCCCAGCCCTGACATGGGGGGTTCGTGCCTAGTCTTGCTATAGCTCATGCTGTGTTCGGTTGCTGTCCCCGGGAGGCCTGCTCTTTTCTGAAGGGGAAAGGAGGGGTGGATCTGGGCGAGGAGGGGACTGGGAAGAATGGAGAGGGAAAACCTTGGCTGGGATGCACTACGTGAGAGAAGAATAGATAAGACTCATATGTCATTTTAAGTTACACATACATTACTAAGTCAAGGGGGAAAAATAGTTACTTTTTTTTTATAGGCTCAGCAAAAAAAAGTCATATTGTTTATGATGTTCTGACAGCTGGACAGAGAAAACAGAGAACTTGGAGCCTGTTTCCCCCCCCCCCCCCCCCGAGACAGGGTTTCTCTGTATAGCTCTGGCTGTCCTGGAACTCACTCTGTAGACCAGGCTAGCCTCGAACTCAGAAATCCGCCTGCCTCTGCCTCCCAAGTGCTGGGATTACAGGCGTGTGCCACCACGCCCGGCCAACTTGGAGCTTGTTAAGCTGTGAATCTGTGGGTTTGTTTTTTTTTCTCTTTGTTGCACTTCCTATGTGAATCAGGTATTGGGCTTACTTTTGCTGTTGCGTAGAATATTTTGCTCTGTGAACCTGCGCTTGGAGCCCTCTGAAGTTTAGGGCACTGACAGTTGTCGGGCCTCATTGTTTGCCTCAGCTCGGAGTGGGGGCAGGGCGCCCGCAGGGGAAGCGCACTTACTGACCACAGTATGGAGGAGCAGCTGTCACAAAAACAACCCTCCTGTACAATCCTTGAGGAAAGGTGGGGTTTGGGTTGCTATTTTTGTCTAACTCTATTTTTGAGAGCACTACAGAAATAAACAAACGGCTGTGGATTCAAAAGACAAACAAGCAAAAAACCCAAAACTTGGAAGGCGCTCCCACATGTATGCTCAACAACCAAACCAAACCAAACCAAACCAAACCCAAGAAGGAACTGAACTGTCACCAAACTCTATAACTGGCCAAGGAACGTAGGAAAAAAATAGCAGCCTTGTTGAAACACACGCCCAGTGCTGTTGGACCCAGAGCAGCACCACCGTGCCCTAGAACATTTTAGAGGAGCTGAGGGCATCTGAGCACGGCCTCTGGCAACCAGCCGTGGAGAGCGGCTTTCCATTGAATGCCTTCTTAGGAGAAATGTCGATTTCTGTCTCTAAGTTAGGTAACTTATAGTTTTGACTGATTTGGAAATGTTCTGTACAACTCCTTGATTCGCCATGTACACATACACGAAGGTATGACTTGCAATGGTTTTCCCCACTCTGTAGGTTACCTGAGACATCGCCGCCTAATTACAGGTCACACGCCTTCCCACGTGGGCTGCTCACGAGTGCCTCAGCGGTTACATTAGGTCTTAAATCCACCGTGAGCTAGCTCTTGTGAGGTCGGGGTGGGAGCCTGCCTTCGATCCTGGGAAAATAACTTTTCAGCTTCAATTTTCTTCCCATCTGAACCTCATCAGAAGACTGCTACTCTGTCATGGCGACAGTGCTCAATTATGTTTTCCTTTGTGCACATGAACAGACTTGAGAGGGAAGGTGAAGGGTGAAGGGGTTAAATCTCTGAAACTAGCTTCGTCCTCTGCTCCTTCCTCGAGACACACTCGCCGTGATGGCTGCGTGAAGTCGGAGGGCAACCTTCAGAATCCCTTGTCTTCTTTGTTGACTTCTAGGGACAAAACTCAGGTCCCTGGGCGTGGATGGAGGCCCTGCTCAGCCGTCACACGCCCCGGACACTTTGTTATAACCAACGCTGTATCTTAGCGACAGGGGCTTCAGCCTCATCCGCCATGCTGGAGGCGCAACAATCTCAGAGGTTCTTTTCTGATAAAAATAAGCCGACAGCCTGAGTAACTGCCGAGCCTTGAACCATCGTCAGGATTAATCCCTAACCTTACAGAAAAACACGATGTTTCCTATACAGGGACACTTTAAAAGATTTTTAAAAGTCATGTTTAACATGAAACACCATAATTACTCCTTACAAATGCGACTGTGCTTCTGATGGGACCTGGCTGAGCTTCCAGGACCCTCCCTGCCTTACCTCTCTTGATCCTGCCATCCCGCGCAAGGCAGCCGTGGGGCGGCACGCTGGTCACAAAGATGGGCAGCTCGCCACTCTTGCTCCCTCTGCCCCCAGCAACTGTCATCCCAAGGGACTCGTGTGGCTCCTTCTTTACAGTGATGTGCTTCTCCTGGCATGTGACACACCGCGTGAGGTCCTACGGTACAAGGGGAGGTCTTGGGTACGTAACAACACGCAGCCGAGAAGACAGGCAAACAAGGTGACAGGTCTGGGTGGTTATAAAAGGACTTTGTGTCTTACTCCTAAGTGAGGACCGAAGCTCTTTGTTTTTGAGTCAGGGTCTCATTATGTACTTCTGGGTCACCCGGAACTCACAGAGATCTGTCCACCTCTGTCTCCTGAGTGCAGATGTGCGCCACCACTGCCCAGCCAATAGATGGGGGTTCTAATACCATAAAAACACACACTATCCATGTGCCCGTCGACGCTTACGATTCCCAGCCTCAGTATTCACATAGCCGAGTCTGTTACTGTAGGCAACATGCCTGACTATTAACCACGGACTTTATCATGTTTTCATGATGCATTTTTTTTAGTCGTAAAACTGATGATCACATCTACACAGGCAACCTGAGAAGAACCTGCTTCCAAGTAGCACAGTTGACGCCTCCTTGACAAGAAACTACAGTAGATGACGGGGGTAGGGGGGTGAGGGTCGGGGGTGACTCTCCGACTGTGAGCCCCAGATACCTAGGCTCAGCTTTCCAACAGGATGACAGCCTACATTTCAGGCTTAAAACAAAAAACAAAAAAACCCAACCAACCAACCAACCAACCAACCAACCAACCAACCAACCAAAACCAAAACCAAACAAAACAAAACAAAACAAAAAAACCCCAAAACTCAACTTTACACTGTGTTGTGACTGGCAGGCACACACCAGGCCTCATCTCACACCTTATTGGGGTAACTGATCCTTCTCACACTTTATCAGGGTAACAGTGATCCTTAAGGGCCACAGGGGCTGAGGCAGAGACCCGCCCTCACCTTGTGCGAGCCTGGCCGGCTGTGCGAGGGCGGCTGGGCATGGCTGCTGCTGTGTGCTCCTGCCTCACGGCTGCCGTTGCTGGGCTGGGGCTTCCCTGGTCTGGCAATTGTTAGGTTCACCCTCTCTCCGCTGGCCTGGAGGAGACAGTTCATCACAATGGTTCACACAAATGGTGTCTGTGGCTCAAAGATCGCCAGGGGAGCCCACTCTCTTCTCTCCCATCAAGGCCGGTTCTCACTGAGCAAGGCCAGGCTGGAGGCTCCTGCCTCACCCAGTGAGTGCTGCCCCCATGCAGTGCCTGGGGACACTGTGATTGTCCGTGTGCTTGTTAGTCCCCTCACCAAAGCCTCATGGGCAGTCACTACCTGGAGGCAGGAGGGTCACAGGCTAATATTTTGAAACATTTTATACTGAAACACACAGTCACACACACACACACACACATACACACACAGTCACACACACACACAGTCTCACACACACACACACACACACACAGGTCTTTAAAAGTTAAATTCTTTTATATCAGTATATAGATTTAACAACAGTAAGACTTAAATTATTTGAAGGCTGGTGGCTACTGTTTTAAATGTAGAAGGCTGCTATCTACATGAGTCAAAGTTCATACATGCACGACAGCTAAGGTCACGGTGTCCTTGCCTGTTAAAGTACATCCGAGTTACCCAATGCTTCTGTTCCGTAATCACAACCCCCTGCTTCACTGTTATTCCTACTGGAGAGTTGACAGCCTGCTTTAAGGAACTGTGAGAGGAAGTAAACTCCTTGCCTGTGACTAAAATGAACAATGTTAAGAAATTCCTTTACGGGCTGGAAAGGTGGCTCAGCAGGTAAGGGCATTTGCTGCAATGCCCGATGATCTAAGTTCAATCTCTGGGACCTCCACGGTGGAGGAAGAGAACCAGCTACTGCAGCTGTCTTCTGATCCCATGTGTACCATGGAAAACACACACACACACACACACACACACACACACACACACACTCACACATTTGCACTCATGTGCGCACATATGCACATACGTGCAAAATTAAACTTAATATAAAAATTGCTTTTCTTTCTGCTCTTCAATTGGAAAATAAGTGATAAACAGCTTTGCTGCTGTATAAGTCCTTCTCCACACAGCAGCATCTCCAGGGTCTAAGAGGCAAACGACTGCTGTGACCCACTGTGGGGAGTGTCAAGTGGCTACTGGGCTTTCTTACAATACACACTCATTGTCATTACTGTTAATACCCAGAGCATCAAACCAGCATTTTAACTTCCCTTGAAAACTGCTTTGACAAGCCTCCTGGTTGACGTGAACCCTTGCTCTCTGAAATGATGTAAAGCTGAATGCTAACACTGTACAGACAGACACTCCGAAGGTTCCAGGAAAGCAGTCAACACCCTAAACCAACAGAACAAACACACACAGCTCTCTACTTAGGGAAGCTGTATATAAAACAGTGTGGATTTTGAAGACTGCTTTTTAGATAACCATGTCTGATTTTCCAAAGAAGCATCGCTGGCCCTGGTGATGTGCCAATGAAAAGAGACATGGCCGTGTGACGATCCAGCCTCAGTACTGGGCATTTACCTGGATAATCTGGGCAGCGAGCTCTGGGGTCCCATGCTTCAAGTCATGGCCGTTGATGGCCAGCACCCGGTCATTGCTGTTGAGCCTGCCGTCCTGCGCTGCCAACCCCCCTTCCAGGAGGTCCAGGATGAAGACGCCCGGCTCATCTGTCCTTCGGACTAGTTTAATGCCGAGCTGCTCTGCAGAGGCACGTTTGTGGAGCAGCACTTGGAAGACGTCGTCCCGCGGCGCACTGCCGTCCGCGTGGCTGTTGGCACGGCTGCCGAAGCGCCTCTCCCGCAGCACTGTCAGGTGCAGCGTGCTGCACGGCTGGGAGAGCACGGCGCGGGCGTGGTTATGGGACACATTGCTGATGTCGTAGTTATTGACCTGCAACAGACGGACACACAAAACTCCTATGAGCAGTGTGTTACGGAATTTTATACTCTAACTTGCAGAAATGTCTAGATGACATCGCCAAAGGAAACCAGTATGGAGAAAATGCTACAGGATCCCTTACCTACAAGGAAAAGGCCTCTAGAGACTTTTACAGCAGAGGAAGTAAAATGAATGACAGCACAGGGTTGTAGTCAGGGACACGACGATGATGACACTCTGGGATTACAGTCCTTGGTTCTGCCAGTTCGTGGTTGGTAACCTCGGGAGACATGGGACTTGGCTGCTCAGGGCCCACTCTCCTTCCCAGGGCCAGTGTGAGAGGGAGCGGGCTACACCCGGCCAGGGCAAGCCCGCATCCTGCAAGCTCTAGTGGCTGGCAGTTCCTGGATTTCAAAGCTGCTTTCCCTAATGCAACACACTTACTTTAGACAAAATAAATCGTTTTATTTCTTAAAAAGTTGCACATTCTGAGTGACTTTTAAAGTATATAATTACAATTCCACTCTAATTATCAGCATATGCATATAATGCATATTTAATATGCTGAGTGTAATTCAATATTCATGTACTCATTAGAATGTACAGCCTTGCTACAATTACAGTGACTGATCTTTGAACATGTAACATATCACTTAGGAAAATAGTCCGGCTTCAATTACCCACCTAGGAGGTGAGTATAATTTTCGTATTTATCGCAATTAGAGTTCTCTGAATCCATCAGAGATAAAAACCAATGCTGTCTGAGCACCTCTAATGGGAGAGCTCTGGGCTAGGATTGTGACCATCAGGAGTCCAGGCGCATGCGACGCTACACAAAACGCCTTCCTCCTCTTACCTATCTCGGATGGGCAGTTAGAGCTCTTTGAATTTGGGCTGTTTGCTTATTTTTTGAGTTTGACAGTTTGGAACAGTACTGCCTTGAATTTTGTTGATTTTGGTCTATGGATAATCAAATCTGCAGGCATCGCACACAAGCTTACTGTTCTCCCCTGTTTATAACATCCGTGTAAGCAGCAGCAACTCCAAGACATTGACAGAATTGGTAACATGGACCGAGACCAGAACCCCAAGGCATGTTCCATAAACCCTGGCCGGCGTGGCCCACGACTCCATCATTGTTTCGCGGTTCGGCTGTCAGCTGATACCTCTGTTCACATTTTCTGTCTTCAGACAGTCACAAAGGATAAAATGCTGGGCCCAAGCCCTGCCCTGCTCCGCAGCCATCCGTAAGCATGCAGCCTGCCTTCTCTGTAGAGTGGGCTGGGGGTAGCCAACTACGAAAGCTCCCCTTCTCCAAGAGTGCACGCACGGCTGTCAGTGAGGCTGAGAGAAGACAGACTGCAACAGACTGCTTCTTGATTCTGTACAAAGAGCACAAACACTAAGTGCTGTTGTGCATTTCTGACTAAATATGGTCTTTGTTTGTTAACCGACACGATGTAAGTCACTGATGCTTCTGATCAAAGCAAAAATATGTACTTTTAATGTTCTAAAAGCTGTATCATTTAATAACATTGATATAATTTATAATGAACAGCATTTTTTCCCCTCTAAAATTGCTCAAAGGCTGCAAATGAATCTCTGAAGAAAGATGCTACTGCATGGAATGTGTTGTGGGTGTGTGTGTGTGTGTGTGTATGTGTGTGTGTGCATGCACACGCTTTAATGTGGAAAAATCTAGTTACACCCATTAACTGCCTATTTACTAAGATAAAACTACAGTGTAGCCACTAGTCTGTAAATGAATTACCTTACTGCATGGGGATTTTCAAATTAGCATACTTTGTAAAAAAAAAAAAAAGACAAAAGTACACACTTAAACATTGTTAGAAAGGCCCCATGAGGAGAGAGATGGGGCTGCAGTAAAGGCCCGGGCGTCAAGCCGTGTGGAGGTGTGAACCTGGGAAACAGCTTTAGGACTGCCTGCAAATACAGGGCCGGAGTTAGGAACCAAGGAGTAGAGGCCCCGTGTCCTCAATGTGGTGCCAGCCTTGTGCAGCCAGAGAACACACGTAAAACGACAGAAAAGAAACAGCACACGGGAACAGTAGATCAGAAGCTGAACTCCAAAAGCAATCTGAAGTTCAGTCTGTGTCAGCCATCCCAGTGGCCTGGAAGGGCGTGGGCTTGAGGACTAAAGAGAAACCACATGGTCAAGCAGACAGATGCGCCAGTGCTGTGGGTCCCCAGTGAAAGCCCATCCCTGCTGTCCCCAGCCTGGCCCCTCTGTCGGGTCTACACATTCCTCCCGGGGCAGCGAAGTTCCTAGAGGTTGTAGGTTTGTTTTGCTACGGGAGCCGACTATCCCCAACAGGACGTCACAGCCAAGTTCACTTTTCTGTCGCTCTCTGGACCAGCAGAATCTGTTCCCTGTCATACCGTGAGCCACAAACCAGACCACTGGGCACTGCTGCAGTCACCGGGGAAAGACTGTGCACACGGTTCAACTCCAGGAGCACCTGACTTAGTGTGGTGGATCATGTGCAGAAGTGTGATCTCGAAACCGAGGGAATGGGCTCAGTGTGGGGAGAACAGCTGGATGGCTTGCAGAGGAGCGCGTAGACGGAGCACAGCCTGAGAGCGGGCTGAGGAGGGCTGGTTTCTCACAGGAAGGCAGGAAGGCTGGCATGCTCAACCTTCCAATGGGAAGAGGTGCTGTGAGGGCAGGAGAGACTTTTACTTTTAAACTGTATCCCTAGCAGCTAGTATAGTGCCCGGAGCACTGTAGGGAAGAACTCTGATTAGGAAGCGACAAGGCTGCAGTTGGTGATGGCGCGTGTCTTTAATCCCAGCACTAGGGAGGCAGAGGCAGGCAGAGCTCTGAGTTCGAGGCCAGCCTGGTCGACTAAGTGAGTACCAGGACAGCCAGAGCTACACAGAGAAACCCTGTCATGAAAAACCAAGATGAGGCTGCATGAGGTTCTTGGGCTGTGACTGCCTCTGGCAATGAGGGTCAGGGCAGCATGCCCCTGGAAGCAGAACCTGGAGTCAAGGAGGGAAAGAGTGTTGACTGAATCAGGAATGAAGTGGCGAAGGCCTGGCCTGGGGAGGGGAGGGGCAGCGAGGCCTCGGAGGACCGCAGCAGAGGACGGCAGAATGGGGTGGGTCGAGGGAGACGGGTCTTGTACTTGAGCTCTGAGAAGGCAGTCTTCCTCTTGTTCGTGAATGTTTTTTCTCGTAGAAATTATCCTTTTCTTCCCCTTTTTTAAAACCACAGGGACTGGGGCAGTTTTCCTATGAAACAGGACACTCACTGCGGCTGTCCTTTCAGTAATGTCTTCTAATAGTAGAAAAAACGTCTGGTCCTGTGCTAGTGCTTTGGGGGAGAATACCTCTTTCTTCCTAACGGCAGTACTGGGGGGGGGGGGCAACAGAGAGCAGCGACTGAACACCCACAGCTGGATGCTGGCGGGACATCAGGAAGCGGCTGTTCTGAATTTACCCAGCATGCTTCGGCACACACTTGTTTAACTCGGTGGCAGAGTGCTTGCCTAGTGCGTGTAAAGACCTGGGCTGAATTCCCAGGACGGTGCAAAAAATGGTGGTCAGCAACGGGTGCTGGGCAGGTCTGTCTGTCTGTCTGCCTGTTGTAGGCATCGCAGGACGAAAGGACCAGTCAGACTTGCAGGGACGAGATGGACACAAAACTGGGGATGGAATAAAAGCATTGGGAGAGAAAGGGCTAGCCTGGTCAGTGATGGCCCTGGAATAGGCACAGAGTCCAAGCTGTGTCCAGTGCCCCACACCAAGCCCCCGGTCACACATAAAGCGGGAATTAAGGAGAGAGAAGAAGATCTGTGTATGGTGGCGCAGACCGTTAGCCCCAGCACGCAGGAGGCAGAGGCATATAAACTGAGTTTGAGGCCAGCTTGATCTACATTATCAGGACCTAGGCCAGTCAGAGCTTCAGAGTAAGACCTGCCTCAACACACACACACACACACACACACACACACACACACACACACTTCAAACCAGCAAAACCAACTTTTCTATAATTCAGTTTCTTACAACATTACAACTGTCTAAGTTTTGCTGGATCTGGTACCTGAAGAATCTGGTCTCCAGCAAGGAGCCTTCCATCTCTGGCGATGACCCCGTCCCGGTAGACTTCCTGAATGACGATGTTGATCAGTGGCGTCTCGTTGCCGCCCACAATGCTGATTCCTAACTGGATGTACGGGTTCGAGCGGTGGATCTCAATGGTGGTGATCTCTCCTTCTGGTAAACTAAGCGGCTGCTGGACAGCTGCCAAGTCAAACAGGAGAACAGCGTTTACGTTCAGAGTCTCCACTCAACAGTGACTATGCTGATAAGACGGTTAAAATTAGCCAAAGTCTCTCCTTCCACAGGCCATCAGTAAGCGTCTAGTAAATAATTACTATGTACTAGGCCATTAGGGACCACACACTAACAGAAAGCCACCGTGCACAAGCACAGATTGTGCAAGGATGTAGGGAAAACAAAACCAACCAAAGTGCGGTGGTCTGGTGGACAACCCCAGAGGAGCGGAGAGAAGGACCCAGCTGCACTGAGTGGGGAGGGGTGACAGGTGTCACAGACGTGTCAAGAAACATATGAACACATGGTTTCTTAGAGGAAACTCGTTCTAGAAGTGACAGTGGCCCAGGCGCTGTGTGCTTCCTAGTGGGCGCGCAGGGTGTGCAGGTAGCAGGGTGGGGCCAGATGGGCATTCCCAGGCTCACAGTGGCCGCCGTCTGAGCCTTCATCTTTCAAGGCTCAGGGGTTTTAACCTGGTTTCTTCTGTTTGTTTAATTCTTAATGCTATGCACATTTACCTAATCAACACAGTGTTGGTGTAGTGTAGTGGCTTTTTGAGTTGTTCGTGTTGCAGTTGTGGTTTTGCTGCTGATGTAAGCACGGTTCTGATCACATACATGAGAGTAGCGGGCTCCAGTGGGGAAGGAAGGGAGGACCGGCTCCCTCCAGGTAAGACTCGCTTTATTTCTGGACTGCAGCCAGTTAGAGCTGCAGGGCGCAGAGGGGAATGGTGTGGTATGCAAACGCACTCCAGTGCAGCTGTCTTGCCAGGATGCAGGCACATGCTGGAAGGGCAGGGGAGGGAGGCAAGGGAGACCAGTTACCCCAGAAAGAGGTGTGCACACACGTACAGTCAGCAGCAGCGCTCTCCTCAAAGGCAGGGTTGTCCAGGCCAGGCTCTTCGGTCCACACAGGAAGAGGGGCGGGTGTCAAGTTTCTCTCGCCAGGCAGGGCGCCCAAGCAGTCCGTTTCTGGGGGCGAGGTGCCTGGAGGATCTATTACAGTGGATCCAGTTTCACCCTCAATCTGTGTTTGAGCTTGACTGGTTTTCCTTCTCTCTAGATCAACTCTCCGGTGAGAGGCTCCAGGACACCTAGAAAGAGCAGCAGGTGCCTTTCAGATGGTTTGAGAAGGAAAAGTCGAGTAGGGAGGGGAGGTGGGCGGGGTTAATCAACAGTGTACACCTGAACAAATACACAGCACCTGCTCATGCGCAAAGGAGCCCGAGGTGCCCAGCACACGGTTCTGATCCTAATCTCTGTCCAAACTAAGTTCTCACTACTCTGCCTGGCAGGCAAATTCAGGAAAGGCATAAAGACAACGACGGCCAGAAGCCAATACTTAGGTGGACACTAGTTGCCTGGAAGGATCCCGAGAGTCCTGTCTGCCTGCACTGAGAGGATGGGTGTGAAATCTGGAGCAAACAGTGCTTTTCCCAGGCCAGGGGTGGCAATCTGCAGGCTTCTTCATGTGAACGTGCCTCTGTGCCTCGCCACGCCATGCTGTGGGCAAGGACACACAGGAAGTCTTACAACAGGAACAGGGCTAAGCACACGAGACAATGTATTTCCTTAGCTTGTTACATGTGAATCTCAAGACAGGCTAAGTAAGCGGAACAAGAACTGCTACCACGCTTTTATTTAAGCAAACAGCAGGCAGGAGGATCATTTATACTCAAAGACAACGACATGTTTAGACAAAAGCCCCTCTTGCTGGTCTTTCAGAAGGAGGCCAGGGCATACCAACACTCCTTTTACCTATACACTGGCTGGACACGGCCACCAGGAACACGCAGTATGAAGGGTGGGAGACAAGGAGGTCAGTGATGGGCCAGAGCCACAGCAGACCACACACTGAGGGTCACAGACTTGCATTCGGTGACAGTATTTAAAGATTCCAAAACTTTCACCATCATAAAGTACAGTTCAGGTTCAGTTAAAACTGAGAGCTAGCCTGGGCTATAAAGCAGCACATTCCCCACGGAAACCAAGTATGTATATTTAGATATGAAACCGTCTTTGAGCCCTGAGAAGGATGAACAGGGCAGTGCGCCCCCACCCCCATTTATCGCATCCTATACCCCTCGACAGGGGGACACAGCCGAGTCTCCATCTTGCTCGCTGGGCAACACTCCGGGAACTGTTCTTGAGAACACCTGGCAAATACTTTTGAAAAACAGGTCAAGGAACACAAGGCCCGTAGGTGGGTTAACCAGAAACTACCTCCCGATAAGGGAAAGAAGTGGCGGCAACAGAGTGGTGTGACTGAAGATCTGAGTTCCATAAACCCAGCAACTGATGAAGGGGTAACACGGAAGCAGCCCCCTCCCCAGGAGACGGAAAGAGCCGTCTACAGAATGGAGAGAAATCGTCACCAAGAACACATCAGCCAGGTGGTTCATATTTAGCACCAAATCACTGATGAATAAATACATGGGCTGAGGAAAAGAACAGGCAGTTCATGCAGAATGAACACAGGTGGCCATTATTACTTAAAGTGTTGAGCGTCCTTAGCCATCCGAGACATCTTACCCCAGCGGGAATGGCCTCCACCAAGAAAACACACGAGTGGCCACAAGCACTGTGAGGGCGTGGAGAAAGAGGGGCCTTTGATGTGTTGCGTCTGGGAAGTAAATGTGCAGCCTCAGTGGGGGTCAGTGTTGAGGCTCCTCAATAAACCACAACAAGCCCACGGAAACAAGTGAGAATCAGAACGCAGCCTCGCCACTCTCGGCACACACCCCCGGCATGTGTGACATCAATGCACCAAAGACACTTGCACGGCCCTGTTTATTGCTGTATTATTTGCAGTAGCTCTGAAATAGAACCAGTCCCGACATCCATCCATGACGAATAAAGAAAATGGCATGGTACACGTGATGAACTTTTCTTCAGCCATGAAAACTGAAAACCATGCATGACACCCGCAGGAGAACGGGTGGAGCTGAGATCACCGTGAGTCAGCTGCGAGAGACGGCTCCTGCACGCTCTCACGGACAATCTCGTGTGTGGTTAAGGTCAGGAGAGTTAGCTGAACTAACAGCCCTACAAGGTATGCAACACCTATCCTATTGCTATTGAATACATTTTAAAAAAATGAATTAAAAAAATGGAAAAATCTAAGCTTGCTAGAAAGGAAGAAGCAAGCATGCTCACATTCCTGATGGGACAGGCAAATCTTTAACAACAGGAAACCACTCACAGACCAGGAAAAGACTAAAATGGCATGGCGGGAAAACAGGGGGGAAATGGCTTCAGGGGAGGAAGTCTATAGATAGAACCTTTGGGAACACCCACACTTCAACAGGATGGGCCATAGCATGCATGGCAGGGCCGCCGTGCCTGTGAGCGGAAGACAGCGGACTGATCAAGGCAGAGCAGAGGGTCTGCACAGAAGCAGCCAGGAGAGCCAGCTGCTGCCAGGGACAAACGGAAAGACCCAGGGGCTGAAGATGCGGCCTGAAGCAGGGCTCTGGCTTAGCATGGCTGAGGTCCTACTTCAATCCCAGGGACACACTCTTGAAAGACGCAAGGACCAACAAGTGTCAGAGTGACACCCAGTGTTCACATCTATGCTCCAAGCACTCAGGGGACAGGGTGGCAGGGGGTCCACAGAGAGATGGCCGAGGCTGAGGCCCAGGCCCGGGTCAGAGTGCAGGCATTTCTGTCAACATTTTGGTCCTAGCTAGCTTTCTACTGCTGTGTAAACACCACAACCAAAAGCAGCCTGGGGAGGAGAGGGTTTATCCCATTTTACAGCTTACAGTCTGTCAGTAAGGGAAGTCAGGACAAGTACTTGAGGCAGGAAACTAGACACGGGAACTGAAGCAGAGGCCGTGGAAGACTCCCTCTTCATGGCCTGCTCAGCCTGCCTTTTGTACAATCCAGGACCCACCCACCCTGGGGTGGCAATGCCCACATCAATCGCTGATGGAGGTGGCTCCTCAGCAGAAGCTCCCTCTCGCCACAGAACCTCAGCTGTGTCAAGCTGATGAAAAGCCAGCCAGCGCAATAGCAAGCCTCCTACAAAAAACAAACACACATGGAAATCACAGAGTCTCGGCGGAAAGCCAAGTTAGGGCAGCCTGCCCCCAGCCTGGGTGTGTGAGAGCGAGGAGGGGCTGCTAAGGGGTCTCAGGCTCCTTTCCAGCTGTTGGAATGCTCGAGAATCTAGATGATACACATCACTGGGAACACACGAAGAGGCACCGACACTTACACTTTAAAGAGGCGAATTTCACATGTGAAATGCAAAGCAAAGCAAAGCTGTTAAAAGGCCAAGGATGGAGCAGTTTGGAGTGGGCTGGAACGGAGAAAAACTCAGGACCACGGCCTTCTCACGGCCATGCCCTTGCTCGGTACACATAAAACCGAAGCACCAGGAGGCTGCACTCACTCAGTCCCCATAACAACCAGGATGTGCACAGAGCTCCTGCATCCTCACAACTGTTCTATTAATACACACGGTGCACTTGAACCCGAGCTAAGCCAACATCACAAAGCAACTGAATTGCAGGGATATAGTCCAAACACACTCTGATCAGATTTCAAAGGCTTCTAGCATTTTCCTCAACAGCAATACTAAGTTTATTTGTGTGGAATTCTTTTAAAGTCTTAAAAAAGCAAATTGAATTTGTTCTGCCAACAAATACTTCAAAACACCACTATGGAATATCAGGGCTAACCAGACCTAAGAGATCATTAAAAACAAAAGGCTGAGGTGGGTACAGTGGCATGTGCCTGTAACCCCAGCATTTAAGAGGTACAGGCAGGAGGATCGGTTCAAAGCTAACCTAGGTGTACAGAGCTCAAAGCCAGCATGGTTATGGGAGACCTTCTTAACACACACACACACACACACACACACACACACACACACACACGCAACAACAAATACAAGGTGGGTGTGGTGACGCCTTTAGGAAGAGACGAGTAAATCTCTGAGTCTGGGGCCAGCCTGGCCTACAGAGGGAATTCCAGGCCAGGCAGGGCCATCTATGTTCTTTGGAGACCCTGTCTCCAAACAAATAAACAAACAAACACGCCAAACCAGTGCTGGGAGGAGACAGGTTCAGAAAATGCTTGCCTTACAAGCCGGAAGACCTGAGTTAAATCCCAGAGCCCATGTTAAAACAAAGCGGGTGCGGTGGTGCATGTGTACAATCCCAGTGCTGAGATTACTGCGCCAGGCAGTCAGGCAGACCCCTGAAGCTTGTGGGCCAGTGAGAAACCCTGCCTCAAAAACAAGCAGACAAAATATATAACAGGTGGACAGTACCTCGGCAACACCACACCACACGAGGCTGTCCTCTGGCTTTACATGCACGTGTGCACACAGACCAAAACAAAAGGACCCCAAACCTCCAAGATCCAGGTGTGGGCGAGGGCCATCCCAACAGAGCCAGGTGTGGTACAGGGTCATCCTAAGAGAGCCACGTATAGGCCAGCTATTCAGAAGCCAAGGCAAGAGGACCATTTGAATTCGGGAGTCTGAATCTGGCTAGGAGCACTCAACAATAAAGGAGCACTCAACCGCTGCTTGCATTGCAGGGGCCACCTCGTGCGCTTGCATTGCAGGGGCCACCTCGTGCGTCCGGGACACTAGCACAGAGAATTTAAAGCAGGCAGTAAAGGCAATAGACCAGAAGACTGCACTGGTCCAAGTGGAGCTGTGCAGCGTGGTCGGGACAATGCAGCCAGCCACAGGCTGCGAGCTGCACGGGTCCATACCAACCCCTGGTTAAAAGGAAACCAAAGGGCTCAGGTAGCAGCAAAGAGCAAACAGAAGTTGTCCTTTCCTGCTGGCTATGAACCTGCTCCATGATCTCAGCTCTCCTTACGTGTGAAGGAAACCACATGTAAAGTAACTGGTTTTATGCCACGGGGACGTCATTCCCTACTACACAGGCGCATTAGGAGACGTGGCGCAGCAGAAGGTACTGCGCATTACGAGCAGTGTTAGTTGTGGTGGGGAGATGGCAAGGGGTGCCTGCTAAGCCCCGTGCTAGGAGACTGAAGCCGTGAGTGGCGTGGGATCAAAGAAAATGATAAAGACATACAGCACGAACAAAAAGCAGTTTGCCAGAGAGCAAAAGGGCCTAGCAAGGCTACCTGAAATCTCCCCTCTGTAAAAGCAATGAGAAGACTGGAGAAATCATCAGAACCAACTACTGAATTCTGGAAAGCAGCAAAAGGTGACAGCAGTCTGGAAATAACAGATTTAAGAAACGTGGCAGGTGGGCCGGGGAGCCGGCTCAAGGCCTGCAAACCTGAGCTTGGACCCCAGAACCTGCCTAAGAGCCTAGCGCTGAGGGAGTGCCTGTAACCCTAGGGGTGGGGGAGGGGTTCACCAAAGGTGTGCAGGGCCAGCTAGCCTAGCCTTCACAGCAGCGGGCAGAGAGACAGACAGAGCAAATAATTTCTCTTATCCTCAAAATTAAAACCAAACCAAGCCAAGCCAGACTGAGAGAGTGCTTGTGTAGCAGCAGATCAGGCTCTAGGTTTAATTCACAGGACTTATAAAGAGAAAAAATAAAGCTAGGCACCATGGCCTAAAATAGGAACCTGCCTCAAAAAGACTGGTGCTCGGGAGCTGACACACTGCGGTGCACAAACTACCCAGAGCTGGGCATGAAATGAAGAGGAAGTGAGGCCCAGGCCCAGGCCCGGAAGCAGGAGCAGAGACTGACTGAAGGAAGCCCGGTACTGACACTCGACAATGGCAAATTTGTAAAAACCCAAGACCTGTGGAAAAGCACTTCTACGTGACTGAAGGAGTACAGCTCACGGAACAGTGAAGAAGCACTCGGTCACGGGAACCCCAGCGCTGAGGAGCACGGTGAATGAGAAACCCACTGAGCCCGAGCACAGAGAGGAGTCGGCAGACTGCAGACACAGGCTGCTAGAGACGGCCCAGGCTGAGAAGCTCTTAGCTTAGCACTGGCATTACCGCTCGTTTTGAATGTTGGGTGCGGAGACTGGCTGGAGAGACTAGGAAGGGGAAGTGCAGTCTGTACACGTGATGCTGTTTGCCAAGTACCTAGCACAACTGTTTGGTCATACGCAAAGGAATCCTGCCCTAATAATAGTTTTGAGACACACAAGAAGCCTAGTATGACGATGTCATGATAGTGCTTTGTGTGCTAATTTAAAAAGAAAAGATGCAGTACAGAAAAAAAAAAAAAAAAAAAAGACAGGAAGGAAGGCAGGCAGGCACAAAGAGAGGCTCAAGTTATTATTCCCACACAATTAGGCCTGACTAAGATTAGCACATTCAAGTCTCCCGTGGGCCCTCGGACTCTGCCTGCCGGTGACTGATGGAGACACACAGACTGTGAAGCTGCGATCCCTGCTTTTCCAAAGGCACACACCTTACTTTCTCTTAGCCCTGTTTTAGGCAACACAGCTTGGGTTCGAGCAGTTTCTCTGTAAATCTCCATATTTCGTGGGTTTTAAGACTTTTTGTTCCCTTCGGTGTAGGGGATCAAACCCACGGCCTTGTACATGCTGAGCTAGGGTCTCAGCCGCAGCTCTGTGTCAACGGAGTATGAGGTCCTCATTCCCCAGACGAGGGACTCAGTTTCTCACTTCCCAGTTATTGCTAATGAATAAAGTGAGAGCCCTTTGTAACACTGTGGTCTTGGGACTGAACACCCACGCACAGCCACTTGCCTATGAGAGGCTGACTGCTCCCTACAGCAGAGCAGTGCACAGACTCCACAGCAGCGGAGCCTGGTGCACACAACAAAGTCTAACCATGAGTGACTAGCTCTGCATCTTCATGCGCTGTGAGACGACAGGATTGGGTCAGTCTGCGTTAGCGCTAGGACTTTATGTGCTGTTCTACATCAGACCCATGCTGTATCTGAACCCAGTGTGATGTGCAATGTGCTGTTGGCCAGAGTCGGCATGACCACACAAGTGATGCTTAGAAATAAATACACGTATTTCTTTCACTTGATGTGAGTCTAAAGTCATGGCTGTTACTGACTTATTCATGTGTGTGAGCAAGTGTCTCTGTGTCGGCGAACGGACCACAGTGCCCATGAGGGGGTCAGTTTTCTCTTCCACCCTTCGGGTTCAAGGGATCAAACTCAGGCTGTCTGACTCAGTGGTAAGTGTCTTTATTCAAAGAGCCCTGGGGCCAGCTCAGGTTTATATGGTATATTTCAAAGGCCAAGTCTTACTAAAACCAAATTCTAAGACTCAGAAGCTAGTCATACAAAGAAATTACTTAACGCTTGAGACAAATGTTTATTAGAACAAAAATCACCCCTAAACATTTCTGCCTCGAAGTCCTAGTTCTTACTCAGCTGAGGCTCTCAAGACAGAATCTTCAAGAGCTCAGCAACTTAAACCAGCCAACTCATTTCCACCCTCCCCGCTCGCAGAACTGCTGTTTTCATTGACTGTGAGTTAGAGTTCTGGGGTATATTTAACCCTTCACCTCTCTTCTTGTTGTCTGTTTTGTGTGAAACAGGTTTTCACTATGAAGATCAGGGTGGCCTAGAACTCACAGAGGTCTGCCTGCCAAAGGCCAGTGCAGCCCTGCGTGGCTCTCCCCACCCTTAGGTAATTGGACTGACTCCAGCGTACCAACCATGCACAGTGCTCAGTAAGAATCTTCATGTACAGCTCTTCCGTATGAAAATAAACTAGACAAAAGAACTGATTTGCATTTCCTTCCTTCCTTCCTTCCTTCCTTCCTTCCTTCCTTCCTTCCTTCCTTTCATGCCAACCCCCCTTGCAAAGGACTCTAATGTTATCACCTGCCACCCACTTGAGTTTAAATTGCATAGTATGGTAAGGAAAATATTACTAAGTGGTGTTTGCTTCTGTGGCTTCCATATTCATGCTTTTGAGGCATATTACTAAATATGAACCAATGCAACTTATTTATTGCACCTCTTATTTGATTGGTTCATGCATTTACGGGTGCTCAGCCCCTGCCTTAGCGAATCTGTGCTGGGATTATAGACACCAGGAACCATTCCTGGCCCCGTGTCTGGCTATTGGTCGTAGCGGCTCTATGATACACTTCCTTGGTGCCTTTGATGCTTCGTGCTTACCTGTTTTTAAGATGTGCCTCTAGGTCACAGCGCTGCATTACATCTTGGCACACGGAAGAGAATGGACACAGAACCAGTAATTTGTCCAGAAGCTTATGGACCAGGATGCTAGATTTCTTACACAACTTGAAATGAAGCCGCTTGCGGTCCAGCGGACAGAAGTCCTTCTCCTGCAGGAAGTTTCGGAGGCACTTGTGGCAGAACGTGTGTCCGCAGGGCGTGTCGAGCGGCTGCAGCAGGGGCTGGAGGCAGATGTGGCAGACGAGGTCGTCATCCACCTCCCCCTGGTAGTTGTACAGGTGGTTTTCTCGCGCCCAGTGCTGCTGGCCACACTCGAAGCACAGCGGGTCTAGGGAGGAGGCCGAGGAGGCCCGCTCCACCGGCACCATCTCGTCACTGGTTGTTCCCATTGTGAATCGGCAGTTCCCGGAGCCTCATGGGTCCAACACTTGCTGGGGGAGAAGGGGTGTTTGCCTAAAGCCAAGTGCAAGCAAATAAAAGTAATCAATTAAGACCGAAAACCAGACAAGTTTCCAATAAAAAAGTGTATTAGAAACAAAGTAGTAATAAAAATAATAAAGGAAATTAATTTCCCCGGTGAGTGAGAAAGGTTCTCTCTGCCAAGCTCTGGACAAGGAACTTGCAAGCCAAAGCAGAGGCACCCCCCCACCCCCCACCCCCCCCACCCCCGAGGAGCAGGCACAGCAGAAAGAGCAGCCGACTTGCACTACTGACTGGTGCACCTCTCTGTCCCCTGGGCCTCTCAGGGCTAATTAATCAATTATGTTGCCTTGCTCCACCGACTGGTGTCCCCCTGCACATCGATGTCCCCTGGGACTCTCAGGGCTAATCAATCCCCAGGGCGCTAACAGTGTGGCATTTGCTATCGGCTCACTTACAGCTCCTCACTCTGCTTGGGCTGAGCCTTCAATAAAGGCAGTCTCTATGCAGTCAAGGAGAATTCTGTTTGTCAGTTAAAAGAAGAAAACTTTGCTTCATATTATGGGGAAAATACATTTCAAAACATGCATGATTTGAACACTCTCCCTATGCAAAGTAAAGGGAAAGACACATTCGACTGCACAACAAAATAACATTTCTGCAAACTCTGGAAACACTCCTTATGCCAAAAGAAAAAAATGCTCCAATTCAATTAAACACATGGAGGAGGTTATAAATGAGTTCTGTCCGGAGCCCACTTATCACTTAGAGCAGCTAGCGAGCTGTGCATGCATGGCTTCACTAACATGACTCGACAGCCCCCACCTGCAGGCGAGGCCCAGAGGATGCTCGTCTTCTGAAGGCCTTTTGTCCTTACTGCTAAGGCACTAAGGGTTAAGAACTCAACTCCTAAGGCAACAGCTCTCCGCCTCCCCCTTCTGCAGATACTGGCAGAGCCTCAGATGTTTGCAGAAGAGTGAACGTGGGCAGGAGAGGCAGAGAGGACAATTATAGAGCCCGTCATAAAAACTGCATGTGATGAGCATGCTAAGACATAAAGTCAAGGGCAGAATAGGATAAGAACGCAGGAGAGACTGAGAAACTGGCATCTGATTGTGTCTGGCTTTGTGGTTGGGAATATTTTTTAAAGGGGGGGAGCAGGCAAAATCAAAAGCCATAAAAACTGTACTGCTGAGCTGTGACAGGAAGCATCAGCCAGGCAGGGATGTGGGTGTGGGTGTGGGTGTGGGTGTGGGATAAGGGCATCTCAGGAGAGAAGCACACCACACAGTCACACAGGCAGAGTGGCCAGAGGGCACAGCGCATAGCTGGGACACGAGAAACAGGCAAAACATCTCAGGCACAAAACGCACTTGGGGAATCTAACACTGGGAGCCCCTTCCCAGGAACAGAAAGGCGGTGGGTGCCACATGGACTCCCTGTGCTTCCACGGTGGTGGTTTCTCCAAGCCACGTGCCAGCATTTGCTATTTACTTATTTAGTGTGTACATAAGTGTGTGTCTGTGTGTACCGCACATGTAGAGATCAGAGAACGTGTGGGGTTCAGTTTTCTCTAAGTGGAATCTGGGGATTGAGGCGAGGCTTCCAAACCTGGAAGCGTGCACCTGCTGAACCACCTTGCTTGGCCGTGATTGGTGCTTTATGTAGAGTACTCGTTTCTAAAACAACGTACAAATAGGGCAGAGTGGTGCACACTCAGAATCCCACCACTGGAAAGACTGAGGCAGGTTCAAGGTCGGCCTGGACTACAGAGGAAAACCATTTTTCAAATATACCTACATCAGCAAATAAAAACAAATATCAGTTCTAAGGGGTGTAACAAGACTGGCCCTGACTGGGGCGGGGTTTGAACACGGCGGCTGTTCGGTCAGTGGAGGAAGCTGAGGGGAAGGAAAGTGACAGTGTGAACCCAGCCCTCCCGTGGCCTGTTTCCCACCTCGCTTGCAAGAAACCCCTCATATCCTTTGCTCTTCTCTGACGTGACAGTGTTTATTCTAAGTTTTCTTTTCCTCAAGAAAATATATGGTACTGCTAGCCTCCCACATAATGACTAAGACAACACTTATCTTAAAACTATTATGTTTTAGCTGTTCCCTAAGTCTCTATCTTTAGTTCTTTATTTTCGTTTTATCACAAAATCTTTTCATAAGGAAAATTAACATAATAACAACTACATTATCTCCACCCACAAAACATGTCTTTGCAGCCACGAAATAAATGCTGAAATAAATGCTCGTTTGAACTTGCAGCACTAATTAGGAGCACAGACCCTGGAGTGGGCCTGGGGGGGTCGAGTCCTTGCTGACCACTGACCAGACTCAAGACCTCCCGTGTGTGTCAGCTGGTGACAAGGAGCCACAGAAAGAACAGTGAGCACCATACGTGCCCAAAGCATTAGCTATCAATGCCATAAAACTGCAGGACCAGCCCACCATTTGCTCAACGCTAACAACTTACAATTAGTGAGAGATGAAAACCCGAGTTCTTCCTCCCTTCCAAACGGTGAATGGTGAACTAAGTGATTTCAGCAAGAGAGAGGAGGACTTCATGAGGTGAGTTCTGTGCAAAGGAAGGCAGGCCTGGCCCCACTTTCCAACCCCCGTTGCTCCTGTCGGCCAGCCTAACAGGGTCTCCCCCCAACCCCCTCCTGCCAGAGTCCACCATGAGCTTTACACACTTCTCAGGGTTAAGCCATGTGTCTGAGTATCTCCTAAATGCCCTGACATGATGGCGTTGGGGCGGTGTCTAACAGAAGTGTTCAGGTCACTGAAGATATACCTGGCAAGAACAGAACACCACCTCACAAGACCTGGTTGGCTCCCAGAGAAGTGAGGAGGGCCCCGAACAAGCTTGGCTGGAGAGCTGGAGCAATGGTTAAGAGCCTTTCTGCTCCTGCCGAGGACCCGGGTTCGGTTCCCACCACCCACACGGTGCTCACAACCATCTGGAACCCCGGGGGCTCAGGCTCCCTCTCAAGCACACACAGGGCACATAAGTGCTGGCCTCGCCCGGTGCTACCAATTATGCTAACCGGGGCACAGCTGCAGTCCCTTCGACTCACCAAGGCCAGCATCTGAGACTACACCCCTCCTCGTCCTCCGCAGCACACCGTCCTCCGTGAAGTCCCCTCTCTGGAACCCTGCCAACTTCTTCCCCATCAGCAGTTACATCTTTACACGCCCTCATTTTAACCATTTCTATGTAGTGTGTTTGCTTATGTATCTTATTTTGTCTCTTCTGGGAGGGGAAAGGATGTTCCTTTTTTAAAATTTCTCCATGGTTTGTAATTTTTAAGTCTGTTGAGAGTCCCAGGCGCCCTGGCTGCTGTCTCCCACACTTTTTATCTCCCTCTCGCCTCTTGTCCCCATTCCCCTCTACTAGTCCCTTTCCCATGTTCATGTCTTTTTGCTTCTTTTTGTGACTCACTGAGCTTAACAGGGGTCACCTCAGTGGCTTGGCTCTACCCAGTGGAGCCCGGGCGTCTCAGTGGGCACACACAGACAGGGCCTCCCCTAGGACCGCTTAGTAGCCACCGGGCAGTATGGCCGACTGCTGACAGACCCATTTCAGGAAGTCACAGTGCCGGGGAAACCACGGCTGCCCTGGCTGTGTCCCGTGGAAGACAGTGTTTCACAGCCCTCCTCCCGCTTGTCTGTAATGTCCCTTTAAGAGCGGGTGGCGTGAATGACCTGTTTGGGACTGCCCCTGACTGTCACTTATTCTCAGCACCTTGAGCAGCCATGTTTCTCTGCGGTCACTGCCAAACGAAGCTTCTCCGACCAAGGGTGGGAGCAGCAGTGGTCTGCGGCTGTAAACCAACCATCTGGAAGGAGCCTGGGGCTAACAGCCGCGGTGAGTCCCCCATTCCACTTCTTGGCACATACTATGCACTAATGGGAATCTTACCAGAGTGTGAAGGTGTGACTGTGCAGGCCCACAGGAGGAAACTGTGTTTGTGCCTCCACAGAGCACTGGGGCTGACCCTGCAACTAACTTACAAAGACCAAATGCTGCCCCTTTATCTCAAAGGCTAAGGAAAAGGTTCCCCATGATGCCAGCACCAAGCTCTCCTTGCAGTCCACATGGCCGGCAGCTCGGACAGCTGCCTCTCAGGAAGCACTGGTTGTGAAACTGTCTGACCTCAAGATCCCTTCACCCACTCTGGACGTTCGGCAGTATATGAAAAAACAAACAAAAGCAAAGAGAGAAACTTGCCAGCTACCACAGGGCCCAGCGCTTACAGCCCTGTGCATCATCACAGAGAAGCTGAAAAACCTCACTGCCCACAAACGTCTGCCCGCGAATGTTGAAATGGCTCCACTTGGAAGGAGAGCAGCAGAAGGGATGGACCGACAGGCCCCGCCGCAGCTAATGAGCCACCAAACGTGGACACAGCTGCACCACGAATGCTGCTCGGCGGTACAAAGGAATAGACAACCCACTGATTCTCAGAATAAAAGAATAAAAACTAAACAGAGCAAAATGTTGGGATGAGCCCTGCCTGCTAAAGGTCTGATCTTAAGTGTCTGCCACGGGCCCATGGCGCCGAGATGGTGGAAGATGGCAGGCAGGTCCTTTACAAGCAAGGCCTGGTGGTGCCCTGGTCCCTCCTTCACCGCAGAGGGAGCATTTCCACTCTGCGTGGGACTTCCGCCTCTTGCCCAGAGTAGCAGGCAGAGAGAGGTGAGGCTCCCAAATGGAGTCACAATGACGAACTGACTGTCTCCGGTATCGGACAGCAACAATGAACTCAAGCAACGATGGGGAGGCCTTCCTAGAGCACGGTTCTACTCAGGGCCTCTTCTGCCTGAAGGAACAGATGGATCCTTGGCTGTATAAAAGTAGTTAGCATGTTATATGGGAGCTTCACATAAATTCTACTCTTGATCGACCTTTCTTTCCTAACACACAATACTGAGAGCCAGGAAGCCATCAACAATAAGTTTCAACAGTCCCACACTTAACGGTTTTCTCACTTCTGTACCCAAAACTACTTCAGTGCATCCAGCTAGCTCCTCAGCTCCTTCCCCTCTCTCAGCAATATAAGAAGAATGACTTTAGACTTAATTTTAAGTTGCTACTTGTCATCAGATGTACCCGTATTTAATAATCTACAAAATTAGTAAGCTGAACAATCAAACTGCTAGACACTGTGAAATTGAAGCCCAGACCTCTATGCCAGGTGGGCCGTGTGGTCACTCCATACTGCACTCCTCCATCACCATTCTCAGCCCGTGTGAGCCCTGCTAACGCACCCTGGCGCCTTGGCTTCCGTCTTTAACCAGGAGCTGTGCTCAAAGAGTTATTGGTCATATAGGCATGCATACCCACAGAGATGTAAACGATCTTAATTTTATTTATCGCCATCATTACTGTGTGTGTGCATGAGCACTGTGGAAGCACACCCACACTGCTCCGTAACACAGGTGTGGAGGCCAGGCGAGTTCCAGAATCGGTCGTTCCTTCCGGCTCTGGACAGGAGCTGATCTCAATCAGCGGGCTGTCTTCCGAGAGCCCCTGAGCCATCTTACCAGCCCGCTCCACAGCAGTTTAACTCACAAGTGCTTATCATCTTACTTCTTTTTATAAAAAGGACTGCATGTATTATTTTATGTATCTGAGGATTTTTGCCGGTATGTATACAGGTATAGCACACGTATGCCTGGTGCCAGAGGCTTTGGATCCCCACCCCCACCCCCGCCCCCGTACTGGAGTTACGGATGGCTGAGAGCCACCATGTGTGTGCTGGGAGCCGGATCTGTGTCCTCTGTAAAAGCAGCAAGTGCTCTTCATCACGGAACTATCTTTCCAGCCTCAACTGTGTTATCGAAGTTCAAACTCAGCTATACAGCAAGTTTGAGGCCAGCCTTTTATACATTAGATTCTGTCTTTAAAAAGCAAAACCACAACACAAATGCACACAAAAAGTCTCTGTGCAAAGAATGCTATTGCAGAGGAGCCCACAGCACATGGCTCCTTCCCAGGGCACGCCTTACCAGCCTGCTGAACAGTGGCATTCCTAACATCTCAGACAATGCCACAGCCTCACTAGCATCCCAAAATATACAGTGGAGAGGGGGAGGGGACTGTGGTACCCACTGCCTTGGTTTTATCGACGTTATCTGCTAATTTGCTATAATGTATTTAAATGCTGCTTTATAAGATACTCAAGGTAAGGGTTCAAATTTTAATCAAACAATCGCCTACTTTCTTTCAGCAGATGAAAGCTTTCAAATGTTTAACTCCTAGGAGAAATCCTTTAAAAATAATCTTCTGATAGCTGACAAATTATTTAAGGCTTGTCTCAATGTCTATTTCCTATAATTTTGACTCAAAATTGCACAAGGTAGGAAAGGTCATCGAGGAAGCGGTGATTTGAGATAGGGCCCTAGGTCCGAAAGCTCAGCGCTGCCGGTCACTAGTCACTCATCCAAAGTGCCACTCAGACGCCTGCCAATCTCAGCCCCGTGCCTGTGAGGCAGAGACGGCGTCGGGACATGACATCACCGTGGAGTAATGTCTCACTGCCACAAAGCATCTCGGGGCTAAGGTAGCACTGATGGGAGAGGGTGACCAGGAGGCTCACACAGGACTCCTGGCTCTGTGCCACGAGGCCTCGCCAGTCCCATCACATGACACCTGTAAAGGGGCTGCCAATCTAGAGCACCAGTCTCTCACAGACTGAGCTCCATCAGTCTGGAGACACGCGCTCAGCCGCACATTCCTTTCATTTTGGCCCAATAGGGAGCACTCATTTTTCTTTCCTGCTATCCGCTGTCACGTCACCACAGAACCGATCTAACTTTGGTCAGTATGGTGGCTTTCCTTTCTCTCTTGCACTTGTTTTATGGTCACTAAACATCTGACCTGAAAATTCCTATCTTCAAAGCTAAGAGCCACATACTAAGGAGTGGTGGGGTACACAATGGGACACTTCGGTATGTCCATCGCGGCAGTAAGATACTACTACACTGTAAACAAAAATAATTTTCTCAGCCGGGTGGTAGTAGTGCATGCCTTTAATCCCAGCACTTAGGAGGTAGAGGCTGGTGGATCTCTTGTGAGTTCAAGACCAGCCCAGTCCACAAAGTGAGTTCTAGGACAGCCAAAGCTACACAGTCTTAAAGAAAAATTACCATCTAAAATATTATTATTATTATTATTATTATTATTATTATTTCTCCCCGACTTCCCACTTAGGGTGCTTTGTAGGAACCACAGCTACTGACAACTATTCCAAAGGTGTGACGGGAGATCAGTGGCAGCAGAAACAGACCTTCCATGGCAGAATTTACCAGAGCCAACCTCACATTTTCCATAAAAAGTACAAAAGCTACAGGAGAAGCAACTTGCCCCCAGCACGCAGAGTGGAATCAGCAAGATGCTGCCTCTTTGCAATCAGAGCCACACGAGGCGACACAGCTCATCAGAGGTGGAGGTAGGCTAAGACTCCATTACCCTCACTGTAGACGAGATGCAAACTTAAACGCCACGGCTCTCAAAGTGACTCGACGACACTGATAATTAAAAAAAAAGACTTACGCTCTTCAGTTTGTCCCCATTATAGTTCACAGTAGATGAGACTCATCTGATCAAACGGCTTTGGACCAGACTTAAAGGCCTCATCATAATTCCCCAGAGCAGCTCAGGGGCTCAGGTCAGGGACCCTGAGGCCTAGACTTACTCCGAATGACATGCACATGCCAGCCGAGGGCCCTCGGATGAGGAAAGTGAGCAGTCAGTCTACAGCTCTACAGCGGGGAGAGAAGTCTCACTGTGCCACAGCTCGGCATCCATGCAGACACGCCACAGACACAACATCCTTCTAAAACAGACATGACTAATGCGCCATGATTGGAAATAGAATGTTTGCTGTCAGACCAGAAATCCAAAGAGGCAGGATACACCCCAATTACATTAATTTCCCAATTTTCAGAACCCATTCAAAACTCCAGGTTTTATGTTATTATTTCACAAATGACTACACCAATTTCCTTTTTTTTTTTTTTTTTTTTTTGACAGCTCTACTAGGTAACTTTCACAAACAAAATATATTCAAAGCAAAATCCTTGTCTCCACTCTCTCTTTCAACCTCTTCTCTTCTTCCCACTCACTGAGGATTTAGGAAGTCTGTTGTGGCGGTGCGCACCAGCAGTGCCAGCATTGGAAGGCTCAGGGGAAGGATCTTAAGTTCAAGGCCCGTTTAAGCTGGAAAAGTAAGACCTGCCTCAAACACCCCTTACCCCAACAAACTAGCCCAGACTCTCCTTGGGCTTCTGGCTTAGTAGTGATAAAGGTTTAAAAAGACAAAAAACTTCTGCGGGGACAGCATAAGGGTTAGATGCAGCTGCTAGAGTTTCCCCGTATCATGGCGGATCCGCAAGGATTCACCACCAGAGGAATCAGATTTTCATAAGATTTACAAGATTAGGTTTTTGTTGTTGCCTCCAGAGATTGAGTCATGGTCGTTTCTGAACTAAATTTGTGTTGTAGCGGCTCGTCTGGGTTTAAAAAAGGTACTATGGCCAAGTGTGAGTTTGCCAGCGGTGCGCCACAAAGGCTGCGGGGGTGGGGTGGGGGGGTGTCTGAAGCACAGGGTTGGTGTGGTAGTGACCCGCCTGTGGGAACCTAGTAAGCTGGGTGGAGAGACTGTGGAGTCCTGAGTCAGAGCCTCTACGAGATAAAAACAGGTCGGCCATTGCCGGCCAGTGCATGGCCGGCTCGGCCCACTGGGGCAGAGAGTTGCCTGCACAAGGGCAGGAACGTGCCCGTTTGTTTTTAGTATTTCCCGCAACCTTTGGCTGGAGTATTGGTGCAGATAAATAACGCAAGTGTGGCGTCACTTTCTTAATGCTGGCGTATGCTCACTGCCTCATGATGCAATCCGAGTATGATCTTACCACCGAACTCTACCTCAGCCTTGTGTTTTAAATGCTGTAACTCAGGCCGTACAGATCACACAAAAGCAAGGGGAACAGAATCCTAAAGGGCAGCTAGCTTTGAACAGGGCAGTCAGGAAGGCATTGGGCTAAAATTCTTTTGACTTGAAAAATAAAACGGGGGCTGGAGAGACGGCTCAGAGGTTAAGAGCACTGACTGCTCTTCCAGAGGTCCTGAGTTCAAGTCCCAGCAACCACATGGTGGCTCACAACCATCTGTGATGGGATCTGATGCCTTCTTCTGGTGTGTCTGAAGACAGCAACAGTGTACTCATACATAAAAGAATAAATAAATCTTTTTTAAAAAAGAAAAAACAAAAACAAAAACCCAAGCATGTAGACAGTCGCCTGGGATTATTTTATGTGTGGGTGTTTCGCCCACACAGGTGTCTATGCACTACATGAATTTGCTGTGTTGGCTCAGGCCCGAAGGGATTGGATCCCCTGGAACTGGAGTTACAAATGGCCACGAGCTGCCGTGGGACTGCTGGAAAGAACCCGGGGCCTTTGCAAAGGCAGCTGGCGCTTTGAGCTGTCTTTCCAGCCTCCAGGAAAATATTTTTCAAAGGTAACGTTTACAGATATCAATTCAAGAGTAACAGGGATTGAAACATTTTGGGGGGGAAAAACCCATACGTTGCTCACAGGAATCAAAATTGTGCTTACTGTCCAGAGCAGCGGCTCTCAACTCTCTCAGGGCTGTGACCCTTTCACACAGTTCCTCACACGGTGGTGGCACTCAACCGTAAACTTTCGTTGCTGCTTTATAACTGTAATTTTGCTACTGCCATGAATAGTAATGGAAATATCCCAAAGGAGTTGCAAGCCACAGGTTGAGAACCACTGAGCTAGGGGGAAGTTTGTGTAAACCCTGGCCTGGTTATTTTGGGTAGTTTTTTTGTTTAGTTGGTTTTAGTTTTGCCTGTTTTGTTTTTAGTTTGTCCACAGGAAGTGACTGGACAGTGAGCACAAAAGAGTAGCAAGTAACTCCAGAACCAAGACAGCATGGTCTGAGAAAGCCAGCGGAACTGAGGGGAAAAAGCAGGGGATGGGAGCAGATGTGGCTGTTCATTATGACAGTCACACCCCTGGGCTAATCACTGCAGTGGCTGGCGGGGAACCCTCCGGGTAGAATGGGGACTCTCACATGCAGGCCTCACAGAAATACTGGGGGTGAAATGAAGGTGTGTGTGTGGTAACCCTTAAGGAAGAATACTTTCATTTTAGAAGTTACTGAGACATGGACTTTCTTTATGTGAAGCAGCTGAGGAGTTAGCCAGGGGGACGGGAGATTAAACAGGAGGCCCTAAGAAAACACAGGGACACACGGAATGAAGCTTTCTATGAGGGGAGAAGTGTGGCCGGCTGCTGTGGAGGTGAGGATGACAAAGGAGGTTAGAGGCCGTCACCTCTCACGCTCTCATTTCCTCCGAGGATGTGATCTCTACCTGCCCCCCTGGTGCAGTTCCTCACAGAGCTGCCTCTGCCCTGGCTGCTCTCCTGAGTCTCTCTTGAACTTTACCCCGGGAGTCGTTGCTTTCGCCATCAAAACTCTGTGTCAAGGTCACCACCAGTGAATTCCACGTTGCTAAATCCGTTGCTTAATTCCCAGTCCTAATCTTATTTGACTGTCTCGTCTGCAAGATTTGACACAACTGATTATGTCCTTTCGCATGAAACCCTTGCGTTTGCTCTCTCCGAGTCACACGCTCCTAATTTCTCTCCAGTCGCTCTTCCTTGGCTTTCTCTTCACCTCTAAGGACTTCTCACGGGGAAGCATCCCATCGTGGGACAAAACTTACCTATCTACTCTCCTGTCGGGGTCTTTTCCATCCAATGCGCGTCCATGCGGTGCGTACACCGCCTCCTGAGTTCCCGGCAGAGGCACTCGCTGAGGAGCTGTCTAGCCAGAGTCTGTCTCTCAGAGGCTGTGTAGGAACGTCAGCTTCCCACGTCTAAACCTGAGCGCCACCCTTAAACCTGCTCTTTCAAGTGTCTCTGTCACTCAACTTCTACCTCCCCAGTTGTGTAGGCCAAAAATCCTGGAATCACCCTCGACTCTTCTCCTGTCTCAGCAGATCCTATCATCCTCAGCTGCAAACCATTTCGAAGTTGCCTTGACATGCATCTGAAACTGAGTCATTTCCCGTCGCAGCTCTGTCCTGCACGGCTTCCTCGCCTCATCGCATGCTTGGATGGCTTCAGGAGGCCTCTCCCCGCTTCTACCTTTACCTGTCACTTTACTCCCGACACAGAGTCATCTGTTAGAAGGAAAAGCCCATGGTGTCAATCCCTTCAAGGTTACTTTGAGGACTTTCTGCTTCCTGTTTTTGTTGCGTATGGAAAAGATCTGCTGTTCCACCAGATCATCAAGCCAGGGGAAGCGAGCAGCATACCGACCCTGCACGCCGACCCACAGAGGAAAAGGAACAAAGGAACACGGGGACACCAGGTCCGGAAGACTGTTCCCCTGACAACCGCTTTAAAATCCCTTCACCTCCCCGTGACACAGCAGACCCCCACTCGCTTAGCGTACTGTGCAGGAACTCTGGGGTGTCCCCTTGGGTGTGGAGTGTGGAGGCACGTTAGTATAGGTCTCCTGGGGTGCAACCCAGCAACCTTTGCCTTAGGCAATAAATAGTAAAGATCCCATCCTATGCAGAGGCATGACAGGAAGTATGAGGCCTGAAGAAGCCCGACCAGGGAGAACGCAGCTCCAGCTCCCCCTGTGCAGCCACCAGGGGACTAGGTCCCTCCCTTCCTGGGGGATCCCTCAAAGGAGTGGATGTGGGGAGGTAACAGGTACTGACAGCTTTGGGATCTTAGCAAGCCGCCTACTGTTTCTTACAGTTTCTTCATCTGAACAGTAAGGAAGAAGGCGACAGTGATCCCAACTTGGTGCCATCATGTGGGTTAAACCTGTGGCTGATGAAAATGGGACTCAAATCAGGGAGTCTGATTTCGTGATTGCAAGACACACATACACACACACACACACACACACACACACACGCACGCACACGTGTGCACAAATGCGCGCAGACTTTAATCAAACAATACACAGAGATTGCACATGGTATTTTTATACACATATAGGTACCACCACATATACATATATAAGTATATATTTTGCATAAATAACTGGATGGCAGACCCACGGGCAAATTATTTCTTTTATACTGTTAGCATCTGGGTGACAGGTCTTCAGAAGAAACCACATACTCCTATTTATACAAAGGCCACAATGCTAGAAAGAAACTGACATTACTCACTTAAATAACATACTTTTAAAATGTGTGCGCATGCTTCCCTGCATGCATCTCTGTGTACCATGAGTAGGCCAGAAAAGAACAGTGCACACTGAAGTTACAAATGGCGGTGTGCCACCGTGTGGGGGCTGGGATTAAATCCGGGCCCTCTGCAAGCCCCCTTTACAGCCATAAATCCGACAGCGGTTTCTGCATTCGGATAGCAAAATCAACCCGAGGGAACGCAAAGCTGGGTAGCAGCTCAAGTCTTGAGCATTTGCTCAACTTCTCCAAAATCCCCCCAAAAGCACTCACTTGTATTTGCCTAAGGGCACAATGTTTTTCAGGTACAAAAGGGCCCGCAAAGAAGGTTTTATCCAGGCTCAGGGCCTTCTTCCTAGGCTTTGCACATACAGACCTCAGTCAAGACTGTTTCCTCACTTAAAACCCACTCAGCACCTACGGCCACTGAATTGTAATCACTCAGCACCTAGACTCTTTTCTGGTTAGTGGCCCCAGGTTATATACATAAATGGTTACAAACCAATGCCTAGATGTCTCCTAGCACTCTCAAAGCAATCTGACTTTCTGTTTCTAACTAACATTCAATTACATAAAGGTCAACTGGCAATGTGTATTTACAAACAGTGATAAAAGAAAAAAATAGAAGCCATAAAGGCATCAAATAGAAGTAGCCAGTACTTGTTTTTTGGCAAGTCCAGTTGCTTTCCAGAAAGCTATTTAGTGGGTGGGTGTTCTCGGCTTCCTGGTCGGTTGTCACATGAACAATCTCAGTCACACTCTGGGCCTGCTATAATCTAAACTGCTCTGTTCCCTGACCATGAAAACAGAAGGTTCTGTCATAAACCAAAATGGCCCCTCTCGAAAGCTGTTTCTGTCTGAAGCCTCAGAGCTAGGTGGCAGCAGGGCTGGGAGAGTATCCACCGGCCACATGGACCCGCAAGTTGATGGGGTGGCTGTGACTACAGTGGACTACAGTGGGTGGCTGTGACGGCACAGATGGCTACCTGAGCAGCGAGGCCACTGACTGAGAGTGAACCCACTGACTGGACAAAGCTTGGTTCTGAACAGGACGGCCACCCAAAGCTCCATGGCTCAGGGACACTGCAGAAAGCATGAGAGCAGAGGAAGGGCTGAGTGACGTGGAGCGCGGCCCGCAGGCTCGCTAGGAGCCCTCTCTAGAGCCCACAGCAACGTGCTTGCTTGGCAGGTGGGTCCACCCATATTCCAGGAGACAGAAAGGTGGCTCGCAAGCCCCCACCCTCCGCTTTGAGGACATATGGGCAGTTAGTGGTTGATGGGAGGCAGTAAGACATTTTCAGGGCCTCGGACATCAGCGTGATGCTCATGCTCCTGTGAGTAATCGGGCACGTGGGCTGAGGGACGCAGCCTTCACGGGACCATTGGTCACAAACAAGCAGAGGACACGCAAGTAGGAGGGAAACTGACTACTAGGAAGGGGACCAATCAGTGTGGGCGGGAGGGGACAAGGGAAAGGACCTGAAGCGTATATATGTTAAATACACACACAAAACATCATAACAAAATCAAGTATTATATATAATATAAGCCAATAAAATTAAAGCAATAAAAATTATTTTAATAGAAAAAATTTCCACAAATATAGGGAGAAAGTGAGCATCTGCCACCCCTTTTTCAAAGTAAAGCGCTATAATTTGGACTTCAAACCCAAGAAACATCTATCCAAACATTTAAACTTTCACGCATTTGGTTAATGGGAGAAAACACCATCTGAAGACTACTACAGAAATCCTGGCAATCTTTTGGGTGCTGTTTCCATGGGAACATCAAGATGAAGAACCCATAGCACTATCTTGTTTCTTCCTATCAGTTAGCTAGCATGCTACACGGCAGGTGCGGAAGTTAAGCCCCAGAACATTCACAGATCATTCAACAAACATTTGGTGATTACATGCTGCAGGCCAGGCACCAAGCTTACGAGATAGGTCTCTTTGGCTAAGCAAATAGTTCCTGCCCTCACAGAGACTTTAATTAGTTGGTGACACAACAGAAAGATAACATGAGGCACATACAATTTAAATTTTTCAGTAGCCACATTCAGGAGAAACAGATGGTATCTACTATAGTATGTAACAATACTTTAATCTAATATATCCAAAAGTACCAGTTACCATGTAATCACCATGTAAAAAGAATACTGAACTATCTATCATAATACGTTCTTCATGCTAGGATTCTGAAATCCAATATTTATTTAAAATTTTTGTAGATTTGTTTGTTTGTTTGTTTGTTTAAGATAGGGTTTCACTGTGTAGCCCTGGCTGTCCTGGAACTCACTCTGTAGACCAGGCTGGCCTCAAACTCAGAGATCCACCTGCCTCTGCCTCCTGAGTGCTGAGATTAAAGGTGTGTACCACCACCACCTGGCTAGGTTTATTGTTTTTTATCTTATGTGTATTAATGTTTTGCCTGCATGTATGTATGTGCATCACGGGAGTGCCTGCTGGATATCCTGAAACCGGGGTTATGGATGGTTGTGAGCCACCATATGGGTGCCTGGATGAACCCAGGTCCTCTGTAAGAGCAACACATACTCTTAACTGCCGAGCCATCCCTTCAGCTCTGTATTATCCTGTTTATGTCACATTCCAATTGGTACTACCTATAGTCCAAACACTGGACAATCCTCTAGGTCTCTGCTACTGTCCCAGACAGAACAGAGAGGGGGGAGAGAGAGAGAGAGAGAGACAGAGAGAGAGACAGAGACAGAGACAGAGAGACTGTAGGGAAAAGTTCCTTCTTCCAATAAACTCAGAACCACCCGACTAAGCACTCAGAGGAGCAAAGCTTGTGGGCACAGAAACAGGCACAGAGTGGAGTTAGTGAGGGGGGCCTTGAGCGATGCAGCGGAGGCAGACTGCCAGATGGTTGAGCGTGTGCAGGATTCTCCTTCCGCCTCATATGCCACAGGACTGAGTAAAAGTGGCCAATGGGACAGGCATGGCTGACTCGGACAGCCCTGCCTCCTCTGAGCTGGGTGCCTGTGTGCTCAGACTGTGGTGGCGACTGCTGCAGTAGTTTTGGGAGTGCAGAGCCCCTTGTTCAGCCTCGGAAATACCCTAACACCCAGAATTGTGGCTTCCTGACTCTGCAGTTTGGCTTGGGACATATCTTAAGTTTAAGGCAACTTGACCCAATCTCAGTAGCAAGGAGCATGTGAAAACTTTAGTGGGCTAGAGCTTGGTTACTTCCAAAACAGGGCACAATGTTAACTCTCACAGAAGCACAGAAGAGAGAAAGCTATAAAAGTGGAAACTGAGGGCCTTGGCTGGAGGTAAGGTGTTGAAGAATGGGTACCAAACCAGGTTCTACTTTTCTCATTCCTAAGCACCACTCCGAAAAATCAGGCTTCACCACACAGGACCATGTGGGCCTTTTCTGTGGTAGCCTACTGGTTAAAATCCCCAGAGAAGAATACAGACTTCCCAGGTGTGGTTCCAGGAACACAGTCTCTCTCTCTCTCTCTCTCTCTCTCTCTCTCTCTCTCTCTCTCTCTCTCTCTCTCTCACACACACACACACACACACACACTTTCATTTAAAAACATTCCATCTTTCTTCCTTCTCCAACAACTCAGAACCCACTTCCAATGACTTAAGTATTTCCTCACTATTACCAACTACACCACAGGATCACTTCATGTAATCATTCCTATGAACAAGCCCTCTGAAGAAACACCATCATTTTACAGATGAAGACGGGGCTAAGAGGTTAAAGGTCAGGCTGAACGTGACTCAAACCCTGGCCAATCTGAGTCCATGTCCCTGATACCTGACATTGGGAAACTTCCCAGAGTTCTCTTCCTTTCCCCTGTCAGTAAAGAAAGCCGTGCCACAGGAGGTGACCCAACTGAGAAGCCACATGGAGGATATAGCTGAGGACCTCATGATGAAAGCCATGATCGACTCAGGGAAAGGCGTATATGCTGATAAGCGGAGCAGCACTGCTCTGCAATGCAGTTTCAGGTAGCTAATAATTTTATATCATTAGCAGGAGAGATAAATTCTCAACAGTTCTCAGACAGGCGTGAGTTCACATGCTCAGGATAAACACCAGCAAGGCAAAGGGAGACAAACGTAGACAATAGCAAGCCCTTCATGAGCAAAATGGCCCGCCCATTAGTATTCCCCAAACAACTCACCACGAGGAATTCCGACACACAACCAGCTATCTTGATCTGAACTCTCAGAGAGGGTGCCCTGCCTGGAGTTCTGAGACAGGCTGCCCCAGGTTTCTATGTGTCCACCTGGGGAGTCACCCACAAGCACCCTTTCCGGTCGTTTAAGCTTCCTGTCAACCCATGCTTCCACACCTTCTCTAGAAACCCACAAGTCTCTGGTGTCTCTTCTTTATAGGTGAGTGTGGCCATTCTAAGGTACTGTCTAAATCATGAACACTGAATATTCTTCTTCTATTCAGCAAAGCTTTGTGTTCATGTGTTTTTTGAGTTATTTTTTCTTTCAGCCAGGGTCACACTGTGTAGCCCTGGCTGGCCTGGAACTCACTATGCAGACCAGGTTGAACTTGAACTCAGAGAGGGCTGTGATTAACCACACACCCGCCATTCCCCACTGGGAGAATGTTTGAGAGCCATCTACTCCCGACACGTACTAATCAGTGTTCCCTCCAGCCACTTAGGAGTTCCCCGTGACAATACGCTCCTTTCAGACACACAACTGGATTGTTTCCATTTTTGGTGATTATGAACAAGAGCTTCCATGAACCTATATTTTCCTTTCTCTTGGGTGAATACTTCAAAGTGGAAGGACTGAGTCACGGGGCATATGCTTAGTCTCCTACACAGTTCTAAGACCTGTCCCCAGACACGTTTACATTTCCAAGGATAAGCTCGTATTCTTAGCCAGCATTTGACGTTGTCAGTCTTTTAAACTTTAGCCACTGTGTAAGCTACAGGTGAGCCACAGACATTTCGATTACCTTTGAGTTGAGTATTTTTGTTAAGGCATAACAGAATATGGTTATAAAGAATGAGGATAAATAAAGCCTTATAACATATACAACAAAAAGAGAAATTATAATGTTAAAACTTTTAAAAACTCCTTAAGAACTTTAAAAATTGTGCTTGCTTGGTTCACATTTATGGCCATTGGCCTGTGTGTGTGTGTGTGTGTGTGTGTGTGTGTGTGTGCACACGCACGCGCGCGCGCATCTGGTGAGCGCCTGGTGCCTGCAGAGGCCAGAAGAGGGTGGAGCTGGAGTTACAGATGGTTGGGAGCTGCCAGGTGGGCTCTGGGAAACAAACCTAGGTCCTCTGGAAGAAGACCCTGTGCTCTTAACCATCTTTCCAGCCCTACTATAACTTTTAAGTACTTACATAATAATTTTGTGGTACTTTTTAAGTCATGTGACTGAAACCATACTTCCATTTAGCACCTTATTAAAAAATGACATTGTCGAATATTAGCACTGCTACTGAGGGGACGAGCATCAGAGTAACTTTTCTCTCTGCTTGTCTCTCACTGCTTACCACCAACAATTTATGGTTTGCTTCATTCATAACTCAGACCTGAGACAAAAACCGAAAACTGAGCAGGACAGTGTCATCAGTCTCTCTTAGAAATGTCATTGCTATTTTCTACATTGTAACAACTGACACCTTCTCCAGCACAGCTCTCTTAGTTCCGAAGCTAATAATTTTAAGTGCATTCTTGGGAAATAAGGTTAGAACTTGATGTCAACCTGAGAAGCACCTTGGCAGGATCACATATTCTGAGCAAGGCAACGGAGTGTCCTAAAGCTAAGAGCGAATCACTGTTGAATCCGCTATTGCCATTCTCAATACAGCCTTACATAACCAATGCCATTACAGAACCCAGTGGGTGACTGTCCAAACTAATAAAGTGCCATCTGCCCCATAACGAAGAACTAGAGGCGACAGCAGGTTACCCAGACCAGACCTCTCTTTTCACACAGCTACAAGCTAACATGCCAGGGGGCAGCTCACCCTCAATAAGTAGATTTTTTTTCTTCTACACAAATGCCAATGATTGAACACAGTTTTAAGAAATGCCTGCTGACTAACCTGATGGCATTACACCATAGAATGGCAAACTTTAATTTAGTAAAGAAAAAAAAAAAAAAAAAGAAAGAAAAAACTATTGCAATCACTGTACTCCCCCCACGTGAAAGTAGATACCCAACTGAACTTTAAGACATTTTATTTGTGCCACTTTACAAACAGCCAATTTGTCTAGGTTTTCTTTAAAAACAACAACAACCACCTCCAACCCAGTTACCGCCCACATACTCTCCGAGCTACTTGCAACACAACTCAGCTCCTGGCTGCGTGGTGCAGAAGCTCGTAGCTGAGGGCGCACTGTCCCACCCTGCACACCACACCATCGGTAAGACCAGCTGCTTCCTTGTGCTGGGTCTCCCTTTGCACGGCACAGCTGAGCAACAGTCTGACCCACATGCCGCAGACGAAGGCTCGGACCGAAAAGCTCCACGGCGGAAGCTTAGGCAGCTTGGGAAGTGGCACACACCAAGGAAGCAGGCTGGCAGGGGCTTAGTGGAAGTCCTGACCTTATAAACAGCACAAAAATCTCACTCATCATAACGTCACGGGACACGTAAGAATGTTCCGTAATTAAGAATGGGAACAAGAACACGGGCAGAGATAGGGCTCGTCCTCTTCCACTGCCTGTCTACAGTGGGTTCGTAACACTACAAGCCCACTGAGTTTCTTTTGAAAAACCACCTATGAAGATCCCAGTGTTCTATCCCTGGATTACTTCACGACAAAAACGTGGAAAATTCTATTGCTTTACAAACTAACTGAGAAGGAAGGGAATAAGAGGAGAGGAAGGGAGGGAGGGAGGGAGGGAGGGAGGCCTTGACAGAACCTCTCACCTAAGATGCTGTTGGGCCTGGTGCAGTCTCTCCTGGCACTAGCTCCTGTGCTGCCATTTTCAACTGAACTGGTGAGGCAAAGTCTTTCCTGAAAACTCCATCTGAAGCACAGTTCTACGCAGCTGTGCATCTCACCGAAGTGCTGCAAGCAGGGCCTGATGAAACACAAGCCAGCCCTTGCTGACGGCCTCGGCCACAACCAATCAACGCCTCTCCTTCCCCACTCACCCTCCTGGCACCATGCAAGTGAGGGAGCGAGCTGAAGCGGAGCAGTAAGAAGGCAGCCAGCCCCTCACAGACGAGGAGAGCACACACCCCCTCGCCATTGTGTAAAATCTTTATTTCCTCCTCCTCCCTCTTAAAAAAATATATACATTTTTAATATTATCATTTTATTAAATTATATATTAATGTGATTAATACATATCAATATGGTTAATAATAAAATATATCAATGATTTAATAATTAATAAATATATAATATACAAAATATAAAAAATAAAAATATTACACACACACACACACACACACAGAGTGAGTTCACAGGAGAGTCAGAGTCCCTGCTGCTGTTGAACATACTATAGAGCTAGGACTGACCTTGAACTCTGATCCCCTGTCTCCAGTTTTCCAATGCTGGGATCCAGGTATGTGCCACCATGTCCAGTCAGGCTACTAGATTGAACTAAATAATCATTCTGAATTTCTTTTGGGAAATCATCTTGTTTTGCTTAATCTGAAGCTCTCCTCCTCCTCCTCTTCCTCCTGCTGTTCCTCCTCCTCTTCTCTTCCTTCTCATCCCCCCTCCTTTTTCTCTTCTTTTCCTTTCTTTTTTCTTTTTCGGTTTTCCAAGACAGGGTTTCATTATGTAGTCCTGGTTGTACTGGCACTCGGAGATCTGGGGTGCTGGGATTAAAGGTGTGCATCACCACTGCCCTGGTGAAGTCACCTTGTTCTGAGTTCAAGCAAACAGATGACGATGATCCACTTGGAGCCTACATCTTGACTAGCTAGCCATGCCCTTTCCAGCCAGAAGGAAAGACAGTTAAGAGTCTATCAAAACCTCCCCTTCTCACCCAGCCCAGTGCAGTACCCTGGAAGATGGCTTGTGGGAAAGCAGTTCCCGTTTCTAAACACAGGCAGCCAATGTACCCTGTGCGGACTACAGATTGCTTCCCCAGTCCTCTGGTGCAAAGCACTGCCCTCACTGGATGCCCCTGACAGCTGGCTGGGGGAAATGTAAAACCTCCAGCTGACCAACGGCAATGGAGAAATCGTGGAAATGGTGATTACTAGTATGATTAAGACTGGCAGCTAGACAGACATCCGTCCATCCATCCATGTCTGTAAACACAGAAGATGCCCAAACCCTCTAGAGTGAAACTTGTACATTTCTGAAGAAATTCACTCCCCTCCAGGTCTGACGTTATATTCTGATTGAATTCAGTAGAAAGGCCACCTTCTAAAATGTACAAAACAACTCAAAGCCATCCTGAGCGCCCTTGACAAGCACCAACGCCGAGGAAGGGATGTGCGGAGTTGGTGAGCCCTGTTAACCACACCGCGGCACTCTTCAGTTAGGATCGGGAGTGCCAAACACGTGAACTTTAAGTCAGGCACTTTGTACTAGAGTAGTCTCTAATAATCTGGCTTTTTAGAAGAATTTAAAACATGGCAAAAGTAGGCATTTTCTCCCATGATTGATTACACCGTGTATATATAATGTCCCAATTTCTTCTGATTTATATAGATGACTAAAACTCATTCTTGTGCTTGGCATTCCTCGGCCTTCTCTGAGAGGCTCACTGCGCACACAGTTCAGGCTGGCCTTAGCTTTGACCTTGGTGATCCTCGTACCTCAGCTCCCTGAGTGCTCAATATGACAGCGCTGGATTACAGGTGTGTTCCACTGCCCTTGGCTTCAGCACCGCCTTTAAACAGAAGAAAGCATCTATGTGCAGTGGCATGCGCCTATAATCCCAGCACATGGGAGGCTAAGGCAGAAGGATCTTAAGTGTGAGGCTAGCCTGGGCTACACTGAGTCAAGTCAGTATAGGTTATACATAGGAAGACCTTGCCTCAAAAGACCAAAAGAGAGCTGCGGATGTCGCCCTGTGGTGCAGCATGCCTCGCACGCCCAAGATCACTGACTTTGATTTCCAGTACTAGTACCACCACCAAAAAATTTCAAATAGTCATTCCTATCTGTATCTATCAGAGAAGGTCTCTACGTGGTTAACACCTACATGTAATAAAGAGACAAATGCTGTTATTCTTTTAAAAAGTAATGTAATTTAGTTGCAATTTCGAAATTAAAAAGTTTCCAAGTGAAATTTCAATTGAATAAGCAATTTAAAACAACTGCTGAGAGCTGGGCATGGTGGCACATGCCTGTAATCCCAGCACTTGGAAGGCAGAGGCAGGAGGATTTCTGAGTTCGAGGCCAGCCTGGTCTACAGAGTGAGTTCCAGGACAGCCAGGGCTACACAGAGAAACCCTGTCTTGAAAAAACAAACAAACAAAAAAACCAAACCAAACCAAACCAAACAAAACAAAAAAACCACAACTGCTGAGCTAATTTAAATCAAGGCATAAGATAACATGTTTTAAATATTTATGAGTGGGCTGGAGAGATGGCTCAGCAGTTAAGAGCACTGACTGTACTTCCAGAGGTCCTCAGTTCAATTCCCAGCAACCACATGGTGGCTCAAAACCATCTGTAATGGGATCTGATGCCCTCTTCAGGTGTGTCTGAAGACAGCTACAGTGTACCCATATACATTAAATAAATAAATAAATCTTTTAAAAAATCTATACAGACACACACACACACACACACACACACACACACACACACACGGTGTCACACAGCAAACAAGCCTGCTGGGATATAAAAGAACAGTACCTATGTGCACACAGTGACTGCTCATGTAATATACTGTAGCAGGAACAAAGAGGTGTGCACTAAAAGAAATAAAATATAAACCAGCTGAACTAGGTCCTTGCATCCATGGTTAAAATTAAAGACAAGACAAATAAAGAAGATATCCACGTCAAAAAGAAAAGTAAAGGAGACAATGCCCCAGAGACTCGTGGCGTGCTGAGCCCCACACCAGACTCCTCCATCATGACTTCATCTGCTCGGTTTACAACGAGTATGAAAAACAAACCCAAATGTGTAAAAGAAGCGTAAATAAACAAGTAAATAAACAAGTATATAAACAAACCTCACACTCACTGGCGAGTTACTTCATACTTAAAACTGGGGAAAATGCAGCCCGTTTGCTGCCAATGTGACTCTTTTTATAGGAGACAAACTTTTACTGGGTCTACTCAGAATCACGTAAGCATCTGGAATCAATGCATCTCTAAGAATCACTCAACACACGGCTCTAGTTTTCTTGTATTTACTTCTGCCCCTGGGGAAATCTACTCTCACCCCCTTTGTTTCTAAAACTGCACCAGGACGTCAGCTGATGAGTCATGGGTCACACTCTAAAGCCTGATTACCAAAGAGAGCAGCGCACAAAAGTTTTGCACATCAATTTTAAGACTAAGTTTACATATTGCAGTTTCTATGAAGTGACACAGATGAGCTTTAAGAAGTGAGAAACTTCAAAACAAACTGCAAATCCAAGGACTGACAACATCATTTCCCTTGTTCCTCTAGTAACTGATGAGGTTTTGTTTTTTTTTTTTCTTCAGAAGAAAAAGTGAGTTTGAGATGCTGACAGACACAACTAAACAAACGCCTATCTTCATGAGAAAGCTAAACTCCTCTAGATTTTCCTTCCCTAGATGCCTGGCTTTCCTTCCTTCCTTCCTTCCTTCCTTCCTTCCTTCCTTCCTTCCTTCGCTTGCTCTTCAAGCACTTCTCTTGTGTGGGGAAACCTCCAGGAGGGGTGTGCACAGGGAAGATAATGTGGCTGGGGCTGGAAGCGTGGCTCAGTGGTAGAAGGCACAGGCCCTGCGCTGGCTTCCAGGAACTATTTTCTGTGGCAGAACTGCTTACAGCGTTCCCTGGTGAAAAGGACAAAGAGCCAAAAGGAAACGTGGAGACAGACCATTTACAGACTTCGGCCACTAGAAATAGCTGGCTGAGATCTAACACATCACCTTCTCATGAGGTGACATTCATCACTAACTCTCAGGTAACGTTAACAGGTAACGTGCTTACCTGTATATGCTCTAATAAACAGCACATGCCACCCCCTCCCCACTCTGTGTGTGTACTCTCAAGGATTCCTTGATCTCGGTTTGCCACACTCTCACCACAGCCTGGAACACAGCACATACTCACTCAGTAAATATCGAGTAACAGAAGGGGGTGTGGAACGCCATCACAGTAGTAAGGAAAGCATAATCAGACACAGAGCTACCATGGGACTTGCATAATTATGACATTTATTTCCACTCCAGACTGCTCCTTACCACAGCTTCTAAGCCTCATCTCAGCCCCCGCAAGGCTGTCTGTGTTCGTGGACATTTACACCATGCTACATCTGGAGTGGTAAGAGCCACCCTCCAGTCTGCTTTGCCTTCTCCAGTACAAGCATCAGTCAGGCTCAAACCACAGCAAAGCAACCGGAAGCATGTCAAGTTTGGAAGGCTAACGTCACACTGAGGAACTTGAGCACAGGCACGTTATGGAAGGGAAGCAGTTAACCTTATGAACATCACTTGACAGTTGGGTGTGATGTGCAAAGTCCTCTGGTTTGGGAACTGAAGGGGCTTTCTTGACTGTGAGGCTCTCACCCATCAATGAAGAGACTATGCAACTATAGTGTCCATCTCCAAATGGGACATCTCTAACAGCTCTTCCCCCCAAGGCTCAGGGGACATCGCAGAAAAGGGGGGCAGAAAGGGTCTAAGGACCAGAGAACCAGGACTGCAGTGAAGAATCTTCTGGCCATAACAGGAGTGCTGCACCCACGAACTCTCAACAGCCATGGCTACCTGCACAAGACCTGCCAAGACCTCAGCAGGCTGCCTGCAGATGGATGATGGGTAAAGGAGTCACAAGCTCCCCCCCCCCCAGCTTGCATAGCCACAGCTGCTGAGGGAGAGTCAAGTGTTCTTCAGAGATGAGCTCCTTGGTAAGTTGTCCATGTTTCAGAGGCCAACCTTATGCCCGTGGAGAACACTAACTAGACTCAAATAGGTTACCACTACTACAACATCAATCACCACCACCACCACCACCACCACCACCACCACCACCCCCACCAGCACCAGCACCACCACCAGCACCATCATCATTCCATCCCGGAAAAGCACGTGAATTTGAAAAGGAGATGTAGGGAATGAACATACAGGAGGAGTTATGGAGAGTGAAGGGTTCACCTAATGAAATTCTTAAAAACAAAACAAACAAACAAAAATAATTCCTGAACTTAATCCCTAGAACTCACATGGCAGAAAGAAAAAAGGAATCAACTCCTACAGGCTGTCCTGTAACTTCCATATGTATTCACTACACACTCACATGTTTGGTTTTTTTTTGTTTTTTGTTTTTTTTCTTAAAAAAGAGTACTCTGATTCGGTGCATCTGCATCCATGTCATTCGTCAGAGGTAAGACAAAATGCTTGAACAAGGCAGTCTTTATGAAGAAAAAAGGTTTGCCTAGTTCACAGTCACAGTTCTGGAGAGGAAGACCAGGACAATAGTGAGAGATTGCTGGTCTTCTGGAGTACCCTTGTGTCCCTCCTTCCTTCCCTTCCTCTTACTCCAGAAGCCCAGAATTTCCCTCACAGATAATGACAGGCACAACTGTGAGAGGGTGAGGCTACTTCACACAGGAAGGCAGAGACGCTACTCAAGGGACCAGTCTTTGGCTTTTATGATAACTCGATGTCCTAAAAAAAAAAAAAAAAAAAAAAAAAAAAAAAAAAAAAACCCACTCCAGAGCAGAGGGGACTGACTGCTCAGTCTACAAAGCTCTTGTCTTGTCAAGGACCTGAGTTTGACCTCCAGAACTTCTACAGCAATGCTGGGAATGGGGGCATGCTCTTGGAATCCTGTCCTTCGGGAATAGGGACAGGATTCCTGAGGCCAGCTGGCCAGTGAGTCTAACCTGGGGAACCTCAGGCCATGAAATACCTTGACTCAAAGGAGGCAGTTTCCTGAGAATGACGACTTGGCTATCCTCCAGCATCCATGTGTGGGTTCCCACAGAAATACACACTCATGGATATGTAAGAATACATGTGTGTACACACATACACACAGAAAGGGAAGGGAGAGGGAGGGAGAGAGGGGAAGAGGAGAAAAGAGAGAGGGAGAAAAAGGGAGGGAGGGAGAGAGAGAGAGAAAGGGAGAGGGAAAGGGAGAGAGGTGGGGGGAGGGAGGGAAGGAGGGAGGGAGGGAGGGAGAGAGAGAGAGAGAGAGACAGACAGAGACAGAGACAGAGAGACAGAGAGACCCCAGAAGACCAGCAATCCCTCTGAAAACATTTCTCCAGTGGACCTCAAGACCACCCATTAGGTAGGCCTCATCTCTTAAAATGTCCACCACCACACATAATACCATCCTCTGTATTCTCCAAAATGCATTCATCAGCTGTAGCCAGGAATTTCTACTTTGTTGTTTCTTCCTTCTTCTGCCCTTCTCCACCCATTTTCTTCCACCCCTCCAACCCTTTAACATTAGATAGGACAGAGAAAAGGCCAGGCAGGAAAAGAGATACCTGAATAAGGTCAGGGGTTGGAAAGGAAGCAACGCTATTGTTAGACTACTTCCTGCTGACTAGGGATGTCCAGTTCCTTGGGGCAAGTCTGATCTTCACCTTCAGGATATTTAATTTCTTCTTTCTTCTTCTTTGCATACAACTACTTAACCAACACTAACCCACCAACAACTCTTAGGACCATAGCATTTATATACTCTCTGGAAAGTCACCAGAATTCCAATGTTACACAAACAGAAACTATCTGCAGCTGGCAAAATCACGCCCCTGCTAGAGCACGAGGCAAATCATACATAGTAAGATGCTGTGGACAATCTGAAGCAGCCCAATGTCCCACACCCTGGGTTAAAATGAAAACATATTCTTATAATACTTCTGTAAGTTTTAAAGAAACAAAAATTCTAGAGGCTAGAGAGATGGCTCAGTGGTTAAGAGCACTGACTACTCTTCAGAGGCCCTGAGTTCAATTCCCAGCAACCACATGGTGGCTCACAACCATCTGTAATCGGATCTGATGCCTTCTTCTGGTGTATCTGAAGACAGGACAGTATAGTCATATACATAAAATAAAGTTAACAAAAAAAAAATCTTAAAAATATAAAATAAAAATTCCTCAACTGTCACTATTACCGGCTATAAATAAATAAATAAATAAATAAATAAATCTTTTCCATAAATAGTTCCCATACTGTAGTGATTAATAATTGTCAACATGACAGGTTTAGAATAAGCTAGAAAAAACTTCTGGCATAATCACAGATGGGTTCTATTGCTGTGAGGAGACACCATGACTAAGGAATTTATAAAAGAAAGCATTTAATTGGAAATGTGTTCAGAGGGTGAGTCCATGATCATCAAGACAGGAAACACAGCAGACAGGAAGGCAAGTGTGGCCCTGGAGCAGTACCTGACAGTTCACATCTGATTCAAAAGTTTCAGGCAGAGAGTGGGGGTTGGGGGGGAGACTGGGCCTGGAAGGGACTTTTGAAACCTAACCCCATCCCCAGTGACACACCTCCTCCATCAAGGCCACCCCTATTCCAACAAGGCACACCTCCCAGTCTGTCCCAAACAATCCCACCAACTAGGGATCAGCATTAGAACATCTATGAGCCTATGTGGGTCAAAGCACCACATCTAGTTTAGGTTAGCCTCTAGGCTTGTCTGGGAGGCAAGTCTAAATTAGGTTCATTGAGGTGGGAAGACACACCCTAAATGCGGGAGGCACTGCATCCTGGGCCTAGACTGGAGACAAAGAAAAGGGGATGTGCATGAGCATTCAGGGCACTCCGCTTCCTGACTCTGGATGGACTGTGATCACCCACTCAAGGCCCTGCTGCTGACTCCCTGCCACGACGGAGAACAGCCAGAGCTGTGAGCCAAACACAGACACCTGCTCCCCAGCAAGTTGATACCTTCTGTTTTATTAAAAAATGTATATTTGCAAAATAAACCCATGCTAGTGTTGTATTTCCTCAAAGGTAGAAAAGCCATCCAAAAAATAAAAATAAAAAAAAAAAAAAAAGAAAAGCCATCCAAACGTGATATAATACCCAGCAAAGTAGTAAGCCACTGTTTCAGAAAAATTATCTCTATTTTTAATAAAAACTGAAATCAGCATATTTAAGCATATTAACTACCTTATCTATATTGGAAGCCCAAAGCCTAAAATTAGAAAAATGTTTGGAGTCAATGCATGCTTCACACGAGACCCGCTCAGCATGCTCTGAACTCTACTGAGCAGTGCTCATGGACGCAGATGCTGACCAAACACATTACATACCTGTAACAGGGGCACAGGACACAGCACTGGCTCTCCAATAACCGGCTGGCCCTCCCTGATTTTATTTCAGCTTCTGTTAAGCCTAGGCAATTGTTTCCATAGAAGAAACAAAAAGGATAGAGGAATCTATAAAACAGTACACAGGGATGCATGGTTCGGAAACTGTGTCCTAGTCCAGTCCCTGCCACCAACCACCCCCATTCCGTGTTGAAACCAGTCTATGTATTTCAGAACCTCTCCTACTTCTACAGCTACCGTCTAAGAGACCTGGGGACAATATTTTATGGACCTTAATCTTATATCATATGTAAAAGCAGACTCCAAATAGATTAAAGATTTCACTGTAAGACTTGAAACAATACAACTCCAGGGCGTGGAGGGCTGGGAAAATGCATCATGAAAAAATATGTCCTCAAAGGTACAAATAAGGGCCGACCAACGGGCCGCACGTCGCTGAGTGTCTTCTGCACATCATGGAGACAGCCGGCAGGGTGAGAAGGCAAGCACGGAACGAGAGCCAGCGTTCGCAAGCCAGATCTGCCAAGAAGTCAATATCCAAAATGCACACAGAACCCCAAGTCCTCAGAGTGGACAAAGAACCGTAAGGCGCTTTTCTACAATGATATACAAATGGCCACCAAGTGGGGCAAGATATGCCAAGTCATTTACTGTGGCAGAGTCGGGGTGAAGACGGAAGGGTGCTGCCTCATATCCATTAGGGTGGCTCTGGCCCAACAGAGCGCAAGGCTGCAGGTGCTGCTGAGGCTGCAGTGAGATGGGAGAGTGCGCTATTGGTAGGGCTGCAGAATGGTACGACCACTGTGGAGAACGGGAGGGTCTTCAAAAAAGTTACAAATAGAACTGAAACTTCATCTATCAGCTGCATTCCTGGTAGATGGTATTTGCATGCTTCTGGTCACAGGAGCGCCATGCAAAACTCCCAAGAGGTAAAGGAAGCCAGAATTCCGTTCCCACGCAAATGAGTAAACAAAATGTGGTATATTCCATATGGGAAATTTTTCTGTCATTAAAAAAAAAAAAAAAAAAAAGAAGGAATTTCTGTCACATGCTACAACACAAATGAACCCTGAGGTCATGATGTTGGCAAGACAATCTGTTTGCAACCATTCCCCATCTCCCAAGTGAGCTACCTAAAGTGGTCAAATGCACTGAAACAGAAAGAGTGTGTGTGTCGGGTGGGAGGGAAAGTCGTACTTGGAAACAGCTTCTATCTGCAACACGAGAAAGCTTTGGCAATCTGGCTCATAATATATTAAGCACAATATACTTAAGCGGGCTTAGGAAAAAAATGAAGCCCCATGAAAGTGCTCCATCCGCACTGTTTGGCAGGATTCCTTTCAGTAAACCACTGTAAATTAAGCATCTGCATTGACACACGTTGTAAGGGCTAAATATCCCATCAGGCTTCATATGCTAAAGGACAGAGTGTGAGCTCTCAGTAGCAGGCTGTGATGGCGCATTACTGCACTGGTGAGACGTTTATGCAAACTTCAGTGTAGGAAAATCTTGAAGAGCTCGTGCTGCTGAGAAGAGTAAAGCTGAGCCATGGGTCAGCGGAGCTGTCCTGTCTGCTGTGCGGTTAATGGCAGACCATTTTTACTGAGGGGTGGGAGAGGAAGGGAGGAAAGGAGCAGAATTAAACCACGAGGCTCCCCTGAAAGAGATGCAGAAGGATGGAACTGAGGACCAGATCAGGTCTCCAGTAGACCTGAGACTTCAGCAGGAAACCTGGGGAGGGGAAAAAGAAGCCTGAGAGAAACCACGGAGGCCACTTCAGGTTCCTACCAGCTTGCCCGTGCATGACCTAGGGGCTGGGTTAAAGTTTGTCAAGGGTGAGGGTTTGGAATGATGCATGAGTAACGACTAAAACCCTCACTACGGCCAGCCAGCCCATCCACCTCCCTCGCCTCACCCCTAGCTACTCCTTCTTCCTCAAAGTGGCACCACCTCCAACTCCTTAGGGAGGGTTTATCTTTCTAAGGCCCAATCATCCACAGAGCCTTTCGTCTAAACTTACAAAGGGGAGATATCCGTGATACCCTACTCTGCAGAAAATGGCTAGTTTTCCTCATTAATTGACAGATGACACCTTAGATAAAAAATATGTAAGTCTAGTCTATCATTTCAAGAGCTTGTTTAAACCATGTTAAAAAAAAAAAACAAACTAGGCGAATGCATTATTTTAGTGTTTTTACCTCATCCAGTGTAACCAAAGTGTTGCCAATTCAAGATGTAATCAACATAAAAATTACTGAGGTTTTTATGGGTTTCCTATTTTACACTGTTGTATTTCTCAGCACAGGGCGGTCACATTTCAAAGCTCCACAGCCAAATATGGCTAGTTTGTAAAGTACCGAGAACACAGGCCAGCACCACTTCAGAGCGCTTACTAGCTTGGAACTGTGTGATGATGTCTCAATTCTCCGGTGAACTCTGTGTCAGAACACTCCATGGACACAGAATGGACGAAGGGGAATGAAGGGGCGGGAGGGAAGCTGAGAGAAGTCCCAGGACTGAGAAAAGGCAGTGCAGGGGGGAAGACAAGCTAAGGTGCCAGCGACAGTGGATGCCAGAAGCTTGAGCCAGGGCTCCAGGTCAGGCCATGAGGACAGCACGCCTGGCAGACATTACCGCCGCCACGGGGAGGGCCAGATGGGAGAGGGGCACACAGACTGGAGAACCTCCTCTTTGAGGAGGATGGGCGCTGCACTGTAAAGTGTGGGCCCAAGAAAGGGCTGGCGGGTGATGATGGGCGGAACAGGACACAGGGTTGATGGGATATGAATTCCTGATGTGGAAAACACCATGGTACCGACTGACGGTTAAGCCACGCTGGACCTGGAGGCCACTGGAGTTGAAGAGCTGAGGAACTGGAAGCCAGGGGCATTTTGGTCATCCCACTTTCAATGACTATCTCCTCCACGGAAGGGCTTCTAAGATTTGAATCTTTCCAAAGGTAGAAACCCTGTTCTTTAGGCTTTACTGCTCAGCCCCGGTCACGTGGCATAGCCTTAGAGAGCTGGCAGGCAGAATTAAGTTGAAAACTGAAGTTTAAATATTGAAATCACACAGAGGAAAAACATGGCAATGCTCATGAGACTTAAAGATGACTTAATCAAAAGATTCCACGTGATCAGATCTATGGTTACTTACATGGTTTAACGGATAAGGATTCTGATGAAGAATTAAATTTTAAATTTAATTGAGGCTTTGTGGCCAAATTACTAATAGCCAACACAAAACTCTTTATTGTAATGAAGCACAACACTAACCTAAGATTATGGACCTCAAAATTTGGTTATAAACTTTTCACCACAGTCCACTTTGGGTGCCATGTTATTTCAGAAACCTCGCCCAAGCCCCTTAAATAGGGTCTCTCTCGAGGACACCCTGGCTGTCCTAGAACTTGGTGTTTGTTTCTACTTCTCATTTCTACACAGATAAAAAAAACTTCAAATTTTCACTCACAAATTTTCTCTCGAGGGAAATGGCCTGTTGAAGTAACACTCTAAAATGCCCAGGCTGGGGTAATAGAACTATCTAATAGCCAGTCTTCTCTGGACACATTTCTGTCTAGATCCCCAATTATCCCCATAGAGATATCAGAGACTCTCCCCGGGAGCTCCTCCAGTAACCACGGAGCTGTGGTCAGTAACCTATGAACAAGGTTTATGCCCTGTGTGTCATGCAGTTAATACTGAACTATGACACAGAGGTCATCTCTCTGTTGCAGAACTCACCACACCCCACAGCTATGGTGGTGAACTGTGGAAAGTGAATAGTTACAGCACCTCACATGGAAACAGATGGCTCATGGCAGCCATCAGTTCTCACCCGCGTATCTTCTTAAAGGCTTGTAAATACTGTAGGACCTCTTGTCACAACAACACATTCTCTTCTGTTTTCCCTCTGACCAAACATATGCAGAAAGACAGACCAAAGCTGGTGGACTCATTCCTTCATGTGTGTACACACACACACACACACACACACACACACACTTTCTAAGTATCTGGAGAATTTGCAGTGAACAAAACAGATGGGACCTTTGCTCTAGAAAGCACACAATCTAAAAGATAGAAACTCTAATAAGAAACTCTAACACTTAGGTTTTTTCAAGCCACACAAACTGGGCTTCGGGGGAGGTGTCACTCTGCAGTAGAGAACTAAAAAGTCCTCTGAATAACTCATTAGGCTAATAGCTCTAATCTTCTGGATCCAACAAGCCCAAAAGTTTACATGACCTCAGTTCTTTCTGTTTCTGCTGCCTAAGGGAAGTTAAAGGGCCGGGTGGTGGCGGCGCACGCCTTTACTCCCAGCATTTGGGAGGCAGAGGCAGGGGGATTTCTGAGTTGGAGGCCAGCCTGGTCTACATAGTGAGTTCAAGGAACAGCCAGGGCTACACAGAGAAACCCTGTCTCAAAAAACAAAACAAAACAAAACAAAACAAAACAAAACAAAACGGGAAGCTAAAGGAAATTAGTTTTCTGAAATTTTCTAGGCCCTTTAACAGTCAAGCTTAGACTTGGAGAACTCTACAATTACAATCCCATGTGTGAAGTCTGTGCAACTGTGTGTGTGTGTGTGTGTGTGTGTGTGTGTAGTTTTTCAGTGGGCACCACTTTTTAAGTTAACCTATGTAGTAAGACCCCTCCCATCCTTCTTGCCTATAAGAAGGCAGATATGGAAGGATCTATAGCTCAGGAAGGAGTGGAAAATGTCACACAGTTCTGTATAATAAGAAGGTTTTGAGCTGGGGGGGATGGGAGAGTGGTGACCAGAAAGCAGAAAAAGATAAGGAATCCGAGTCAACTGGTGTAGGAACTTGGGATTCTCCTTTGATGGTGACCAAATAGTATTGGCTGTCCTGAAACTTGAAATACGGACTAGGCTGGCCTTAAACCCTCAAGAGATCAGCCTGCCCCTGCCTCCCAAAAGCTGAGATTAAAAACATGTGTCGCCACACCTAGGTGGGGTTTTGTTATTTTGTTTTTGTAATTTGGGGTGTTCGTTTGTTTAGACAGGGTTTCCTGTGTACCCCTGGCTGTCATGGATCTCACTTTGTAAACCAGGATGAACTCAAATCCAGAGATCCACCTGCCTCTGCCTCCTAAGAGCTGGGATTGAAGGCAAGCCGCCACCACCCAGGCTGTTTTTGTAATTTTATTTATTTATGTATTTATTTATTTATTTGGTTTTTTTTTAGTTTTTCTAGACAGGGTTTCTCTGTGCAGCCCTGGCTGTCCTGGAACTCTCTCTGTAGACCAGGCTGGCCTCCAACTCAGAAATCCACCTGCCCCTGCCTCTGCCTCTGCCTCCCAAGTGCTAGGATTAAAGACATGTGCCACCACTGCCCAGCTCTAGAGTTTGTTTGTTTAATTTAGTTCTTATTTTTATTTTTATTTTTATTTTGTAATTTTTAAAGACAGGATTTCACTATGTACCCACGGGCTGGCCTCAAACTCCTGGCAATCTTCTTTTGTCACAGTCTCTGAATGAGATTACAGTTGCGTGTCTCCACACCCAGCTGGGAAACGCACTTCCGACTGTTCCACAGGAACACCCCACCAGCTCTGCTCTCTAAACTGTGCCTCCCCCCCAACCCCCCAAATCTCACAGAGTTCACCACACACACATCCAATAAGACTTTATGCAAAAGCTTCTGCTTTCTCTCCTTTCCAGGCTTCTCTGGCGCTGTCTATCCGCCATGCTGGGTTGACGCGTTGGCCACCCTTGTGGCAACTCACTGAGCCTGAGCTGGACTCCCTAACGCTACCATCAAGTGTCTTAAACCTGTTCCTTCCCAAGCCTCTGCCATCCCACTACCTCACCAATACTGCTGTCATTAACGGAACAACTAATATTTATTCAGCACTTGGAATGCCCCACAGACTGTGTCAAGGGTATGACATGCGTAATTTCACTTGATCCTTAAACCTTACTCAACAGTACTGTGACTATTTCCTGCCTGTTAGGGAATAAAAAACCAGATGGAATAGTAATTCGAAGGGCAACGGGGAGAACCTGACCCCCTCTTCTGCCTCCATAAGCAATTTAACTAGTTCACACCCATGCTCCCCCACACACACACCCCAAAAAAGCCAGGAATCCCAGGGCATAGTGGCGCATGGCTTTATCCCAGCACTCTGAGAGGCAGAGGCAGGTAGATCTCTGTGAGTTTGAGGCCAGCCTGGTCTCCATAGTGAGTTCCGGGACAGAGCTACACAGCGAAACCCTTTCTCTAAGAGAAAGACAGAAAACAGACAAACAAAAAGTTCAGGGATACTCTTCTTTCACTACTCCTGCCTGGCCACTCGCCTCCGAGTCCACACCTGAAGGCCACACCAGCTCTCTTCAGACGGACAGCAAGCTTTGGCTGTTTTTACTGCGCCATAGCCATAACTTTTCATTGTTTTCAGGTTTCCAAATACTACCAGACTGAAATGCTAAAGAACAAAGAGAGGGTGGGTAATAAACCCTTTGCGAACACACATTATATATATGCACACAAACTAGACAGTGGCAGCCCCATTCTGTTTCTCACCTATCGTCAGGACCCCCCACTGTCCTCCAGCCTATTGCAGTTTTCTTTATGGAATGCAAATCTTACCACAGCATCTTTCTGCTTGAAATTAACACCTCACTATCACTGACTGGATGAAGTGTCCAAACTTTTTTTTTTTTTTTTTTTTTTGGTTTTTTGAGACAGTGTCCAAACTTCTTTTGTTTGTTTTTGTTTGTTTGTTTGTTTTTTTCAGAGACAGGGTTTCTCTGTATAGCCCTGGCTGTCCTGGAATTCACTCTGTAGACCAGGCTGGCCTTGAACTTAGAAATTCGCCTGCCTCTGCCTCCCAGAGTGCTGGGATTACAGGCGTGCGCGCCACCACCGCCCGGCATGTCCAAACTTCTTAATGGGATATACAAATCCTTTCTTTTTATTATTTCAACAGATATCTGAGGGTCTATTTGTACAAAGTACCATGAACCCTACCCAAGATGAACCAGCCCTTAACCCCCATTACTTGAACCCCACACACTGAGCCCTTCAGAGTAACCATATGCACAGCAGATAATGTCACATTCTACAGCTATAATCATTTAGGATGTTCCCAGAGAGAGCCTGTGCCAATTTCAAGATTGCCTAGGATTTCTCTGACACATTCTAGGCAGAAGTGATTTCAAGTTCCCATATCACTTTGTTCAAATTACTTTCAGGAAGTGGACTAAGAAGTATACAGACACTGAGCGACTTTGGACAAGAAATTATCCCTTTCACCAAAGTCTGGAAAGTGGTAGAAACTGAGTAGCTAAATGTTTATACAATGAAAAGGTTCAAACTTGAAGATTAGAGGAACAAAACACAGACTTAGTAGATGGACCGAATTAAAAGCAAAAACTAGAACTGTTTTTGGCTTGGCCTACATCTGACCCCTTTGGGAAAACTCACATGGAATTTGGACAGGCTAAAACTGCAAAACCTCGTCAGCTCTGGCTCAACAGTGACCTGCCGGCCAAACAGGACACTAGATTCACCCACGTCCCTTCTTTACCTGCCAAAGTCCTTTTTTCCAAAGGTGTGGGGGAGGGCGTTCAGACCTATCAAAGCAAACAGGACTGACCTACTGAGATCCAACTTCGTCTGTGCTGTGTCACTGTACAGGCTAGAGAAAAAGCAAATTGTGTCCTGGGAAGGAGGCCAATTTCTAAGTACTGTGACTACAAAGAATGTGACATTCTTAAAGTGAAGGCAGTTTGGATAAACTGGAGCTCACGGATTCTTCCAACTATCTTTGCCATTGGTTTCTGTGATTTTTTTTTTTTTTTTAAAGAAAACTTGGCGGGGTGGGGGGCACACGCCTTTCTAACCCCACAGCATTCAGGAGAGAGGCGTATCTCTGTGAGTTCCAGGCTAGCCAAGGCTACAGAGTGAGAAAAGAAAAAACTGATTCGATAAAGCCATGCGGAAGCGTCCTTAAGGCTCCTGGCAAACCCAGAATCTTAAATGCAAACGGAAACACTAGAACACTCCATTAGAAAGTCCTTGTGTGAAACGTGGCAGAAAGCTTTGGAAAGCCAACGATGTCTTTCCCAAGAGGTGCTTTGTTGCGCAAATGCTTCCAAATCGGGATTCGTATTTTGGAAATTATAACCCCCACGCTCCCAAACATGTCAAACCTGAAGAGAACAGTGAGAATTCCCCCGCAACAGGCTGGGGCGGGGAGGAGGGTCTCTCCGCTCATCCCTTCCAGGGAACAAAACCAGAGGGCAGCTGGCTAGCGCCACTCTGGCTCCCGACAGCGTGCAGACGCAAAGTGCAAGAACTCGTCCCCAAAACCTCCATGTCTTGAAAAGCAAGAGGCGCGCAGAACTGCATCGGGGCTCCTGGAACCCGCACCCGCACCGGGCCGGGCCAGACGGCACGCGGCCCCCTGCGGTTCCCCAGATGGTCGCCCCCCTCCCCTGACGCCACACCCCGTCACCGCCCGCACCTGAGGCGAAGTAACTCACTGAGGGAAAGCGGCGGGCTCCCCGCCGACGCGCTGACGAGGATGCCGCCGCCGGGCTCCGCTCCGCTCCGCCGGGACTCGCCGCCGCCGATTTCCTGGCGAGAAGCAAAGTCCGGCCAAGACTTTACTTCTCAACCGCCCCTGCTGCCTTTCCCCTCAGGGGCGAGCTCAGAGGCCCAACCCGACACGCACCTGAGCCAATCAACGGGGGACAAAGGCGGGACTAAGAGCGGGCTCGGAGCCGCTCGACCAATCAAGGAGTCCGAGGGGTCGGATCGGCCCTGCTCATCACTCCCGTGTTAGAGTGAGCGCGTTCCGCCCTCCGCCATCGCTCCCGGCCGGATTCTCCCCCTTCAGAGACACAGAGAAGACGCTCGGGAAGTGTCTGCGTGCACCCCTGGAGCGCCGCGCCGGGCGTGGGACAGCTGAAGGGAGGGGAGGGCTGCGGTGCCAGGCTGAGGGAGAACAGGTGGCGCGGGGCGGCTGACGTGTAGGTGTGCTGTGCGAGAGGACAGCTGGGTGGGGCGGGGACCGGGCTGGCCAGGGTCAGGTGGGAGCTGGGAGGCTGCACCTGAGAAGGGCGGTTCCTTGGGATCAAAGGGAAAAGGAGCTGCAAGTCCACCGCGTGAGCTCCGGAGGAAGGAGGGCGGTGCTCCAAACTCTCACTTCTCTCCCAAAAGAAAGACAAGCGCTGCCCTTGCACCTAGTGGAGATGTGCATCTGCACCCCAGGGAGAAAATAAAGAACCCACAGTATCGTCAGGAAAGTCATCTCTGCACAATAGTCTCTCTGCTTTTTCAAGGTGCCCCATGCAAGGCCCCCTGAGGACTTCAGTCCCGGGAATAGCCAGCCCCGGAGCAGTCCGGCTCCTGGAGAGTCTAGCAGGTCAGAGATCCCACCCAGACCCTAAATAGCAGGTGTCTCGGGGCGACAGGTGAGAGCCTGTGATCTCCGGTGGCACTTGGCGGGGGGATGAGAGGTGCCCCGCAGCCGGCTAGCTTCCGCAGTTCCAGGTGAGCTGTCCGGCCCGAGCCTGGGCGTGGCCGGGGGCGGGCTCTGTTTTGTGCCCGCCCACCAGAAGGTCCTGCCGCCCCGCTGCGGCTCCGCCCCCCTCCTTCCGTCATCCGCTCCTTCCGTCGGTGGTTTCTTCCTTCCTGCCTTGTCCCACACCTTTCGCGACATGGGGAAGAGCTTCCATTTCGCCAGCGCCACCTGAGGATTTCCTGAAGCCGCCCCCTCCCACCCCCCGCGATGGAAGACGATCAGGAGCTGGAGAGGTAAGGTTGGAGAGGAAGAGTGGAGTGGGGTGGCGGGTCGTGCCAGCGAAGCGGGTAGCGAAGGGGCACGCGGCCGACTGCGGCCCGGCGTGGCGGCTAGGCCCAATCCCAGGCGCTGGGGAAGAGAGGAGAGAGTAGAGCGGGCCGGGGTGGGAAGAGGGAGGAGGAGCCGTGGGTTTATGTATAACAGAAAAGCCCAGAGGGATGCCAGCCATCCGGGAGGGGAGAGAAGTTGGGAATCGAGCTGTAAGCCCCAAACTGCCACCCCCATTAGAACTGCCTCGCGTAAGGCCACGCACCGGGCCGGCCGTCCCGAGTGGCGGCCCCGGCGTGTTAAGTTGGCTAAAGTTACTGCAACCCCGCTGCGTGCAGACTGCTCGTAAATTCTCTCTGTCCACCAAAGTCTCCCTCCTAGTAAACTTTCCACTTCTTTCACTTAGTAGTTTGCTTACCTCTTTCAAATGGAAGCCGTAACTGAGCCTGCCACCCTGATAACTTGTGGCTGCCATTTTTATGCTAAAGTAATTGTGTTTTTTTTATGCCTGTCAACTCCCTTTTCATCTTCCTACCCTATTGTAACTTCGGCCCCTTTCTTTTGCTCTATCCAAAGAAAGATTTTGCAAACATTTAACTTCGTGGGTTTTTTTTTTTTTTTTTAACTAAGATGACCCTCCCCCCCCTTTGCTGGAGTCAAATGAAGTAGGGAAAAACTGGAGTTAAATATCTATGGCTAGAAGCGTGGAGGCAGGAAAATGAGGCAGCGAATCATAAAATTAATCAGAAAACAATATTCCATATGATGTCATTCTTACAAAAAAATATGTGTGTAGAAAAATATCAGGATTGAAGACCTCAATGGCTGAAGGCGAGAGGAAGACAGCCCTGGAAATGGTCCAGGCCGCTGGAACAGATAGACAGTGTGTGACATTTGTACTGCACGAGGAGGACCATACACTAGGAAACTGTCTGCGGTACATAATCATGAAGAACCCGGAAGTGGAATTTTGTGGTTACACTACGACCCATCCTTCAGAGAGCAAAATTAATTTGCGAATTCAGACACGGGGTGCACTGCCAGCTGTTGAGCCATTTCAGAAAGGCCTGAATGAGCTCATGAATGTCTGCCAACATGTGCTTGTCAAGTTTGAGGCCAGCATAAAGGACTATAAAAATAAGAAGGCAAGCAAAAGCGAACCCACATTCTAGTCCCTCGTGCAGGGTACAAGCAGGACCACCCTCAGGATGGTACAGAACCCAGGATTTGTGATTGCAGCATGCCCTGTCCTGTAGGAAAATGTGGCTCTAGCTGTTGACTCGTTATGGCTGTTGGAATCTCTGCAAGTATATTTGCCTAATAAATTCTCTCTTTTGTTTAAACTAGTTCGAGTGGTTTCTCTTCCTTGAACCTAGATGAACCCCAAGGATGGTGTCACCCCTTAATTGAACCAACACTAAAAGTGAACAGATACTTGGGCCAAGTCAGGGTTTTTGATCACAGATCTCAAAAAACCCCTGTTTCTATGTGTTTGAGGTGCTGAGAAAAGGAGAGATAAAATAGAATGAGATCCAGGAGGCTGTTATTAAAAGATGGCACACATGTGGGAGTCTGTGCTCTCCTTCCACTGTATCAGACCCACTTGGTGATTGTTGGACTTAGCAGCAAGCACCTGTACTTACTAAACCATCTCACCAGCTTTTTTTTTTTAATTAATGTAAATGCATCTTTTGATGTGATTAGTAGATTAAAAGTGAATATGAGTATTCTTAAGAATTTTAATTTTTCAAGAGAATTTGAATTGGTATAAGCCCCATCTTTGTAGCACTTGTAGGGTAGATATCAGTTTACTGCTTGAATTCCGGAACACTAATGAAATATATAGTCGCAACATGAGTAAACCAAAGTTTATTAGGTTTTTCGCTGGCATGTTTGTGTGGATATGTATGTGTGCATAACCCTAAGGATGGTTCATCAGGAACCATCAACTTCCTTTTGTTTGGTTGGTTTTGAGGCAGTTTCCCTAACTAGCCTTGGCTGGCTCGGAACACACGTAGTAGACTTGCCTCTGCCCTGGTTTCTCACATGCTGGGGTTAAGGGCGTTTGCCAGTTAGGCTAGGCTACCCTAGGCCAGGCTACAACCCACTTGTATCTGTCTCCTGAGCACTGGGGTTGGTTGCAAGCTTAGCCAACCTAACCCAACTTTTATGTTGGATCTGGAGATTAAAATCAGATCCTTAATATTTTGTAGCGAGTGCTTCAGCTACTAAGCTGTCTCTCCAGCTCCAACTTTAATTACTGGAAAAACTGGAATTACCAGGTAGCATTTTTTTATTCTGAGGGGGGTATATAAATAGAGTCCTGGGTTACATAGGAGAGATAATATTTGATAAAGTCAGGATTTGGAGAATTCTGTACTGAAGAAATGACATTTTGGGAAACTTAAAATATTAACAAAGCATATCACATCCAAGAGTCATCCGTTTATCTCTTTAATCCTGCCTTATAAGTATCCTACAGCTGGGCGGTGGTGGCGCACACCTTTAATCCCAGCATTTGGGAAGCAGAGGCAGGCGGATTTTTGAGTTCGAGGCCAGCCTGGTCTTCAGAGTGAGTTCCAGGACAGCCAGGGCTACACAGAGAAACCCTGTCTCAAAAAAACAAAAAAAAACAACAACAAAAAAAAAAAAACCTGTGGGTAAGTATCCTACCCAGCGGTGACTTAATTCTCCGGAATTCTCTGTCAGCCCTTGAGCAGAGTCACCACATGCTCTAGAGCTTTGGGATCTTGGATGCTTGTCTTCAGTCAGAACTTCATTGTCTACCAGGGATGATGCTGCATGCCTGTAATCTCAGCATTAAAAAGATGCAAACAGAATTACAAGTTGAAGACCTGCTGAGGTATAACAAGAACTTGCCTCAGAAAGACATCACCACTATACTTAAGATATGGGACCCTTGTCACAGGCCTTTAATCCCAGTACTCTAGAGGCAGAGGCAGGGGATCTCTTAAGTTTGAGGCCAGCTTGGTCTTGAGAGTGAGTTAGGAAGGCCAAGGATACATAGAGAAACTCTGTCTCGAAAAGCCAAAAAAAAAAAAAAAAAAAGGACCTTTAGGTTATATCTGACCTCTTCTGCCCTGCCAAGAGCCTGTATTTCCTACACTTAGCCCACTTTTTAAAAAGATACTTTTGTACTCATTGAGTGCCTGGATTGTACCAAGCCTTGAAAACAGATAACAGTAGGAACTTGTTTTTGTTTTTTGAAAAAGGGTTTCTCATGCCGGGCGTGGTGGTGCACGCCTGTAATCCTAGCACTTGGGAGGCAGAGGCAGGCGGATTTCTGAGTTCGAGGCCAGCCTGGTCTACAGAGTGAGTTCCAGGTCAGCCAGGACTACACAGAGAAACCCTGTCTCGAAAAACCAAAAAAAAAAAAAAAAAAAAAAAAAAAAAAAAAAAAGAAAAAGGGTTTCTCTGTAACCCTGGCTGTCCTGGAATAAAAGCATGGACTACCACTGCCTGGTTTGGCAGTAGGAATTGTTTAAATTGTTGTTCTGTGAAAGAAACAAATACAAGGCCAGATAGAGAACTTGAGAAGTATCTACTTTGAGCACAGAAACCAGGAGAGGTCTTCCAGAGGTGGTAGGAAAAGAAGGATGTAGCTGTGCGGAGCGGAGAGCAAATGTATGCCTAAGGGGAACCATGAACTGGTCCTGAAGTAGAAGCTAAAGATTGGAGAACTGGAAGATTTGCATGAACTGAAAGATATTACTGGATAAGGAGAAGGGCCCATTTTCCTGATTCATTAAGGAAAAAACCTGGAGTGCTGTCTTATTTCAATTTACAGTATGGGATGACGGGGCAGATGTAGCAAAGCCAGACCAGAAGCAGCGCAAAGTGTTGATAGACCGACAGTAGGGAGAAGGGTGGAGTCCTGGGAATGGGATGTGGAAGACACAGAGCCAGATGTTTGCATCTCATCTAGGATTGGGGCCAATTACTAGTACAAGGAGCTTAAAAGCCAACTGCTCTGTTTTGAGGATTATAGGCCATAAGAGAGATCTGAGCTGAAGGTAAACTTTGTGAGTCCTGATCATAAAGATGTAAGTCAACAGAGACTGGAAAGTGATAAGGAAGGGACCAGAACTGAGCCTCAGGCAACCTCAGTGTTTGAGTAAGGCTAAGGATAACTGAGAGATAGTAAAGTCTGCTGGAGCTGGAAGCTGGGGAAAGGGATGCTGAGTAAGGCAGCCCCACAACTGCCAGGGGTGGGATGGGGTGGGGGGCGTTTGGAATTAGCACAGATGCTGCTAGGCCCTTGGCCAAATTCATCCCCGGTCTAAAGAGAGGACTCTGCTGAGGAATGTCTTGGTTTGAGTTTTCCAAGGATGAAATATACACGGCTATTAGCATGCTGTGTTTAGTTGGCAACAAAGACGATGAAAGTTCAGTCAAGATAAGGAATATTCTAGGGTAGAGAAGATTCAAGAAAACCAATCTTGAAGTAGGAAGATTGGAAGGTGTAAGAGTCTAGTTGGAGAAGACGGTGTATGGACTGGTGAGCACCGCAGGATCTCACAGTTTCATTGCAGTAAAGGCTTGTCACTCACCCTGTGGCACGCAGTGTAAATCCGTTTAGGGGGGCCATAAACAGGCTCACATAACAATGCCTGTAGAAGGCAGATGGGCTCAGGGAGGAACTAGGATAGACAGGAGTGCCACGTGTGTGGAAGGAACTGCGCAGTCTGTAGGAACTAAAGGAGGGCTGAGAGCTCGGGGTGTCGGTGCACCCTCTCAATACCAGCAGGCAGGCAGGTAGAGCTCTGAATTGGAGGACAGCCTGATCTATGTATTGAGTTCTAGGCCAAAGCTATGAAAGAACAGGAAGAACTGAGGAGACAGACTTGTACTTGAATCCTATTTATGTATATAAACTGAAAAGTCCTCACTGCCTCACGGACTCTGTGATGGCATTGTGATCACCCCACTGCAGGGTTAATGACTGAAGATCAGAAGTTCTGTTCATAAAACCCTGTGCCCTCGAGAGAGCCAATCATTAAGTAATATGCCTATATACCAAAGGCTTTTAATATCTAATAATTCTGAGGATCTGGCTCAGCACTTGCCATTTTCAAAGCACTTTACAAACCAGTTCTAAATTACGTATAGCAGTAACATCTAAGTGCCCTAATTTATTGGCATAATACAGGTTCGTGCAGTATCTCTGTGAAGAAGAAAAAGTGTCTACATAAAAAGTGATCCGTTTAGTTGTGACCCAGAGCCTCTTGCATTTCAATAGACAGGAAAGCATTTTGGATTCTTTGGCCCATGATTGACTACTCTTCTTTTCAGTTGATTTTTTAAGATTATAGTCTCCAGGTGGGAAGGAAAAGAATAAAATCAAAATATATTTGAAAAAAAATTTAGTTGAAAAGAAATATTTTGAGGATGAGGTTTGAGACAGGGTCTCTATATGGCCCTTGCTGTGCTAGATCTTACTATGTAGAGCAGGCTGGCCTCAAACTCACACAGGTCGACTTGCCTCTGCCTCCTCAGTGCTGGGATTAAAGGTGCACACCACCACACTCAGCTAATAAAACATCATATTTTTTAAAAGATTATAGTCGTACAGGTCTTTAGACAAAAGTCCTATTTTTGGTTAACTTCATTTGTAGATTGCAATGGTCCTTGGAACATCCTGCAAGTAGAGCCCCAAAGATGCTTCTAGATCCTCTGGCTTATTTAGACCTGTAATAACTCCAGACCTAGCCTTTTCTGATCAAAATCTTTTTTTTTTTTTTTTTGGTTTTTCAAGACAGGGTTTCTCTGTGTAGCCCTGGCTGTCCTGGAACTCACTCTGTAGACCAGGCTGGCCTCGAACTCAGAAATCCACCTGCCTCTGCCTCCCAAGTGCTGGGATTAAAGGCGTGCACCACCACCGCCCGTATGATCAAATTCTTAATACTGTATTTTCTTTTGCTGCTTTAGATTTTATAAGACATTGTGATGCAGTTGCTGTTTGGGGTCTGTTTATTTCAAGGATGGAATGCTTACCACACCTAGCCTGTACTGGACCTCACCCTGTCTACACAGCCAGGAAAGCCTGAGAGCGCCATCCTGAGAAATAGGAGGAGAGAGTCTAACGAGGCCTTCTAACAAGCCTTCTATGGCTTGGGCGGGCAAATGAGTTGTTCATAGGAAAAACAAGACTTTGTTTTAATGTGTGGTGTTACATAGGTAAGTGTGGAACATAAAATGTAACAGATAAGGGCTAGAGAGGTGGCTCAACTATTAAGAGCACTGACTGCTTGCTCTTTCATAAGTCCTGAGTTCAATTCTCAGCAACCACATGGTGGTTCACAACCATATATAATGGCATCTTATGCCTTTTTCTGGCACTCGGGTCTACAGTACATGCAGATAGAGCACTCACATACATAAAAATACATAAATCTTTGAAAAAATAAGAATGTGACAGATGACAGGATTGAGGCAGTCACTGTTTTGAGCACTCCCACCTGGTCTTGGGATGAGAACCTAGGCACTGAAGACAGCAAACAAAGCAGGTGTGGTCTTCTTTCCAGGAACTCGGGGAATACTCGTCAGTAGCTTGTGAAAGAAGTAGCAGTGTTCAGAGATGTATGGCTTTTCTCTTCCCTAATGTAAAGGAGCTATTAGCTGGGCCTGATCTCTCAGGCCTGGTAGTATTGAGGAAGGAGGGTCTCAGGTTCACGGATAGCCAGGACTACAGCAAAAGATCAAAGTCCAGCCTGAACATCTCAGACCATGCTCAAACCACGGGGATAGCCTCACCTGCAGCTCTGTGGTATAGTCCTTGCTCTAGCATGTATAGGTCTGGAGCTTGATCACCACCTGGGGGTTTGGGGGGAGCAACAGTGAGTCTGGAGTCAGAACATGCCATAAACTGGTTTTCCATCCCGTGTCTGTGTGGAGAGAACAGTAGAGTCAGCACTGAGTTCAGACCATTACGTAGATGTAGGACTGGAGACTCGAGCATCAGATACAAGAAACTTCTAGAAAAGAAACTTAGATCCTGGATCATGGTAAAGATACAGAGAGAACACATACTTCTCTGGGGCCCATATCCATGTTCACCTACTCTGAGGCTTCTCAGCTACTCCAGAAACCACTAGGGCAAGATTTACCTCTCCCAGGGCCTGTACTGCTACTCAGAGTTAAATAATTCAACTGCTCTAAATCCATCTCCCTGCCAAACATGTCAGAATAATTGGCATCTTTTAAAGAGGCTGCAAGTCCAGGGCTTCCAGGTGTAAACTGGGGGTAGAAAGAGGGAGGGTCAGGGAAGTGAGCCGACTGCTGCTGCCTGCTGACGCCAGGTTGGGCTCTTCAGCAGAAACAGGCATGGTGCTATACAAGGCTATCCCAGTCCTTGGAAAGCTGAGGCAGGAAGGTGGAGAATTTGAGACCTAACATTAGCAAGCAATGTGATTAGTATAATACTGTTAGGGATGTTGCACAAACTGGCTGGTTTGTCTATCTTCTTGAGAGAAAATCGTGAAACAAATGAAAACGCAGTAGCTCTGACTCCATTAGCCCCAGGGAGCACTGTGAAGAGGTCTGGTGGGCTCCCCATCTATTCGGGCTTTTACGAAAAGCCATTCTGAAATAGCAGCCCTATTAATAGAATATTCATAACAATCAAAAATAAGTGGATTGGATTTCTTCTCTCCTCAAGAAATTAAGACTGCTGGAACATAGTCTTCCCCACACTTGGAAATGACAAGGCCTGCAGCAGATGGCACCTGGTGCAGTGCCTGCCAGGTGTCTGGGATGTTGGTTGGAAGCCAGGGCTCAATCTAGGCCAGTGAGCATAAAACAGCATAAGCAGACCATATGTATGCCTTACTCGGTAATTCCTGGTTCTTGTAAGTCATCTTTTCTACCTGCATCAAAAAAGTTGCAGCTGGGTGTGGTGGCACACACCTTTAACTCCAGCTCTCTGGGGAAGCAGAGGCAAGCAGGAATCTCTGTGAGTTCAAGTCTAGTCTGTGCTATATAGAAAGACCCTGACAGAGACAGAGACAGGAGAGCATATGTATAAAGAGCCTGTGAGAAAATCAATCTGCTTAGAACATCTAAGGAGGAAGAGACAACCAGATTGCTTAGCTCTGTGAGCTTGAATTTCTTTCCCTTCTCAAGGGCAGAGAGTGCTCTCTGTGAGTCCCTTTTTCAGTATTCCATGAGGCCAAGAGGGACAACTGAGGTGAGAAGGCCTTGTGGCCCACCACCTCCCAGCTGGTGAATTGGGGTGAGTGAAGAGGCTTTCTGAACCTCTGGTCTCCTTAGCTATAAACTGGATGAATAATGACACTCACTTGGCAGGATTATTATAAAAAATAAATTAAAACAGCACCGTTCTTAGAGGATACACACTCTCAGATGTCATCTATTATATTGGTGGTTAGTCGATCCAGATAATGATGGTTACACTAATGGCGTCCACAGGCTGTCTTGTTATCTATGGGCATATCAGGGCTGCCTAAAGTCCTTTCCGTACTGTCACTGTCACTGTCACTGTCTACCATCGGTCACTGGCCTGGCTAGTTTTGATGCAAGCTGTAGTCATCTTGCAGGAGAGACCCACAACTGAGAAAAGGCCTCCATAAGATCAGGCTGTAGGGCATTTGCTTAATTAATGGCGTGGGAGGGCCCAGCTGTTTGTGGGTGGTGTGACTCGTGGTTCTGGGTGCTAGAAGAAAGCTGGCTAGCTTGACTTGGTGGCGCACACCTTTAATCCTACACTCAGGAGGCAGAGGCAAGTGAATCGATCTCTGATTTCCAGCCAGCCTGGTCTACATAGTGAGTTCCGAGAGAGAGAGAGAGAGAGAGAGAGAAGAGGAGAGGAGAGGGGAGGGGAGGGGAGGGGAGGGGAGGGGAGGGGAGGGGAGGGGAGGGGAGGGGAGGGGAGGGGAGGGGAGGGGAGGGGAGGGGAGGGGAGGGGAGAGGGAGGGGAGAGGGAGGGGAGAGGGAGGGGAGAGGGAGGGGAGAGGGAGGGGAGAGGGAGGGGAGAGGGAGGGGAGAGGGAGGGGAGAGGGAGGGGAGAGGGAGGGGAGAGGGAGGGGAGAGGGAGGGGAGAGGGAGGGGAGAGGGAGGGGAGAGGGAGGGGAGAGGGAGGGGAGAGGGAGGGGAGAGGAGAGGAGAGGAGAGAGAGGAGAGAGAGAGAGAGAGAAACACGAACCCAAAAGACAAAAAAAAAAAAAAAAGTTTAAAAGAAAGCAGCCTGAGCGAGTTCTGAGAAGGCAGCCAAGCCAGCAGGCAGCCCCCCTCCATAGCATCCGCGCTCACCTCCAGGTTCCTGCTGTGCCCTGTGATCCGCTGCTGCAGGGAAGTGTGACTGAAATAACCCTTTTCTCCCCGAGTTGTTTTTGGTCACGGTATTTCATCACAGTGACAGAAACCCTAAGTAAGACCATCATCCTTCACAGACACCTGACTTGTTTCCCGTCTCGGGGCTTTGTCCCTTGTCCTGTTCTTGCCTAAGATTCTCCTCCCTTACCCTTTCACAGGTCTGCCCCCTACACAGCTCCGCCCCCTGCATGGCAGTTTGCTCGGGAACTCCACCCTTGACCATGGTGCGATTGCTCCTTTCCATGTAGTTAGTTACCCCAAAACCTAGGGACTGAAAACAAACACCTCTCCGTTTCTGTGGATCAGAAATGCTGGTGGGGCTTAACCAAGTACTTCAGAGTCAAGGTCCTGGGGCTTGCATGGAGGAGGACCTGTTCCCAGCTGACGGCAGGCTGCCTGGGAACCTTGGCTGCTTGTTTCTCAGAACAGCTACAGACGAAAGGGGCACTACTATACTAAAGCCATCCTCTGTATTCCCTAATCTCAGAAGTGCACCTCACCCACCCCGCTGGTAAACGTGAATTATTATGTGCAGGCCACACTGCAGAAGTGGTTATTCCAGGATTATTGGAAACATTGGCAAGTGAAAGCACTGGACCACTTTGGAGGCTGCCTACTGTAGTCACCTCTAAAACAACATCTTTCATCCTCGGAAAAACCTGCCTTTGATGACCTTTCCCTAGTCTGCTCCTTCACAGCTCTTGTCATTCAATGAGTTGGGATGGACTTGTTTATTGTCTCTTTAACTATAAACTGGAGGCAAAGAGTTCCTGGTTTGCAGTAAACAAATGACAGTGTGTGATGATTGTCAGCTCTACACAGGGAGGACAAAAACCTAAAAGACGCATAGTTCCTAACACCATGACTTCGCATACTCATCAGCCAATGCTTGTGCACTCAGGAAGACAAAAGCGTGAGTTTGTTGATGAATCATCGCTGTGTGCAGGAGGCACTCAGAGCGCTAGGTATCATTTCTTCTAACTCTTGATGGCAAGCTCCTCCCCCAAGCCCTTCCCTGCAGGTCCTCCCGCTTCCATAGTACTTCCTGCCTTCAAACTTAAATACCTGTGTGTGTGTGTGTGTGTGTGTGTGTGTGTGTGTGTATATAGAGATGAATAACTATATATACATAATTTACGTATTTTATTGGCTGCTTCCTCTTATCCAACCCCCCATCTCCCCATCACACACAATCCAAGTACACACTGAAGCATAAAATTCAGTGTAGAGATTTTCATCTGAGTGTTCACTGATGGATCCATTAAAACAGTTCCTGGCCTATAGTGAATGCTTGGTAAGATGAACTCTTTTTTTTTTTTTTTCCTTATTAAATATCTCAAGAGCTGAACTTGAATTTGAAAGGTTGGAGTAACTGTTGGGTCAATTTGTGACCACATGTCTATAGCTCCACGGCCTGTCATATGGACAATAAGAGACTGGCCTTTCCAGGAGTTCACTGAGGTAAAGGGTGGCCGTGGTTAGCCAATGTCAGGGAAGAAGCTGTGTTATAGAGTTCAGGCAGGCCTGCTGCGTGGCCAGGTAGGCGAGTCCAGGCTGAACAGAGGAGCGCTGGTAGAGGAGCACCCTCACAGTGAGAGAGCTGATATGAAGGGACGCTTGGGTTTGTGAGTTGCGTTTTCTGCTTTGAACACACTCATCTGGTCTCAGAGTTGGAGGCCCAAAGACAGTAATATTATAATAAAATAAAACAAGATGGCAAACTATGTAGGATTATTCAGATGTTAGTTTGTCCTTGCATTGTAATATAGAATTTCAGAAATTCCATCCATTAGATACAGTCTTGAACCTTATAAAAGATAAAAACCAAGAATCCAACAGGGGGCATTTGTGATGGGCACGTTTGCTTACAATGGACAGACAGACAGACTCTGGTGTCTCTCCCTTGTATCCTCGTGGGCATTAGTCAATAGATGTTCATTTCCTTCTTAATTATAAGTTGTCTTTATTCTTAAGAATGTCATTCATGAATATAATGAAGTATATGCCCTCCATCCCTCCATATTACCCCACATGTTCTCCTCCCAACTTCATGTGCTTTTATTTTATTTTATTTTATTTTATTTTTTGATAACCCACTAAGTCTATCTAACTGATTTGTACTGTCCATGCATCGGTGCGGGACTGTCCATTGGAACATGAAAGACCGACCAGTTGTAACACCCTCAGGGAAGAATCCTTCCCCAGTAGCTGTTAAGTGCCAATGACTCCACATTGAAGGTGAGGCCTGGAAAGTGCCTGTTCTCCATTATGCTGAACTCTTGACTGGTTCTGCGTGGATAACTAACCACAACCACTGTGGGCTCATGGATGAAGAACCTTGTTGTGTCCAGAAGCAGCATTCACTGCAGCCTCCGTGTCCTCTGGCTCTTACATTCTCTGCCTCCTTTCTCAAGATCTTCCCTGAGCTCTGGCCAGGAGCCAGGGGTGGCAATGATTTAGGGCTGAGCACTCGGGTTCAGCGTTTTGATCAGTTAATGTGTTCTGCAGTGACTGCTGCCCGAAGCAAAAAAGAAACTTTCCGATAAGCTTATGAGCGTCCCTGATATGTTGCTATAAACATAAATATTTAGAAAGCAGTTTGACAGTGTTACAATTTAGTGAACTAAAAATAGTAGGTTCTACCCTTGGGCCTGTGATCTCCCCAGTTATAGGCTTTTGACCAAGATTATAGTACCAGACATGGAATTTTCTGCTGTGGAACGGGCCTCAATCAATTTTCCAATCAGAAAATGAGAGTGACCCTCTAACAGTACTACCACGATTGCACCAGTAGATACGTCTTGCCTGGACAGGTTGGTATTATGGCATGCAGTGTCTAGTGCTGGGTAAAGTCACTGATGTCTTCTCTCCTCCAACAGCCTGCATAGATAGCACCTTCTGACACTGAAAGCTAGCCAGTGGGAAGGAAATTTCTTGCTTGGTTTGAGATTGTTTTCCCTAGCCCTGTAGCCAAATAGGGTCTGAGCATGTAGTTATTATGGAGGGGAGCGAAGGGCAGAGGCAGTAGCCTGTGTTGTTTTAGAGACCTCTGGGGCCTGCCTCCCCAGTAACTCATAGTGAGGTATCCCATGCCTTACACTGCAATTTCATTTAATAACTTGTGTCTTCTGGGAGCAGCATTGCATAAGTGTTAGTTTCTAACCAACTGGGATCCCAGAATAAGTTGTAATTGGAACTCAGAGTTCAAGGATCATGCATCACTGAGATTCCTCACTTAAAGTGGTTTCAGATCCTGGTTTGCTTGCTTACTTTGTTCTGCATACTTAGACATAAATCTTGGTGCTAAGAATACTTAGCAGGCATTTTCTTCAAAAGTGATTAATCTATGGAATTGGAGACATAAGTTTCAATTAGCACTGCATTCCAAAGATGAGGTGTGGAGTGTGGCCATCAGTTTCTTTGTCAGAGTAAATGAGTTGGATTTATGTTCTGTATCAGATTCTGTGATCTAAGCGTTCAGGCTTGATGTTACAATTTTATTCCTGTCTTCATGTGGTGATTATACTTTGTCCATAAATGGATAGTGAAAATGGAGGCTTTAGAGGCTTATGATTAGGAACCTTGATTGAAAATGTTGTCTTGAGAATTGTCAGCGGAAGGGTGTATCCCTGTCTGCTGCCCAGACTTGAGGCAGGCAAAGCAGAAGGTTCCCTTCCTGTCGGCTTGTTCCAGTGAGCCGGCCCTATCTGAGCTGTGTGCTTTCCAGCAAGCCAAGACTCAGAAAGCCAACACTTATTTCTAGCGAAAAGCAGATGGTCTGCTACCACATAGCTCTTGACTGCAAAGGGAGACTGGCTCAAGTGGGGAAACCAGTTTAACCCTCCTTTCAGTGTTGATGGCTTCCCACCTAGAGGAAGGAAACTGAGGCCTCTACAAGTAAGGGAGCTGACGTAAGTCATACCGCTAGCAAGCCTTAACCATGCAGAGGCCAGTGGCTTAGAGTCTGCTTCAGACCCTTGTGAGGCTTGAAGAGCAAGACTTGATTTGTGAAAATACAATTTTTTCAGTCTTTTAAGCTTTATGGGCATCATCTTTAAATGAATTTATTTTAACTTTTTCTTTTTTCCAATACACCTCTCGAACAGCCTCAAAAATATGAGAATTATCTCGTGGGCGAGTAAAAATAAGAAAGATGTGCAGACACAAGGTCAGAGCTTTGCCCCTTTCTGTTGACCTAGGGCACATCAGCACTGCCCCAAAGCCTGAGTTATTCATCACTAAGGAGGAAGGAGCAGCCAGGTCAAGGGCTCTTCTGGGAGTCTGTGACGTGACATGCTGTAATCACTGTGTATGTAATGGATATTAGAAAATATGTGCGCACTTTTCTTAACAAATGTACATCTGTCAATACTCTATTTAAATTATACCTACAAAATGGTTACTTTTAAAATCTTAAATAGCACCTTTTATGTATTCAGGGCCTTATTGTTGCATTACTACATGTATAGTTATATTTAATCCCCATAGAAGCTCTAAAAGGGTGGTAGGAATGTCTTCATTTAACAGGGTCCATAGCTCTGTGAGCTTCAGTGCCACAGAAGCTATCAAGCGGCCCAACTGGAACTCATTGTCTAATCGGTGTTGTAGATACTGCCTCCTCCTCTTAGGTAACTTCAGTATTTCTCAGTTCAAGACTGATGGAAACTGTGGGTCCTTCGTCTCAGAGCACGGAGAAGCGTGTTAAGGCCAGTTATTGGCTAGTTCTACTCAGTACAGATTTTGCAGATAAGGAAGTTTGCTGTGCAGCTTGTGTGTTTCAGAGTGTCCTGTAGTGGGCGTGAAACAACACTGAGGCCGTGTTAATTCGGGTCCTTGTGCCCTCCTCAGCGGTGATGACTGTGTGCTGAACTGTCACAAGTTAGGTTAGCTTTTTGAGACTTCTCCCTAGAGTCCCTGGAAGCCCATTCTTGCTTGGTGGGGAGAGAGATACAAATTTGGGATTAAATATGTCCCGTCCCCAGTCAGATAATCATTTAGTGTTGGACAAGTTAACCTCTCTAAACTATAATCTCCTTGGCCTTGTATGACAGTTAAGCTAACTGACTTCTGATGGTGACATGTGAGTAACTTTCATTTTGCAGTTATAAAAATGTATAATAGCATATTTAATGTGTCTTTACCAGAGCAGTTTGATTTATTCGGGGCCTTCTCATTGTAAATTATATTAAACAAAAAGCTGTAAATACTTAGGTTTAGGGCCTTCTTGAAACACAGTGCATGTAGGGAACACAGACAGTTGATCCATGGCCTGGTTTCTGTGAGTTGTATTACAGGCGAAGTGTATCAGGATGAGAGGTTCCCAGCACCTGAAGTGAGAAGGAGGTTCCCTGCGAGTGTGTACAAAAGTGTGTGACTCGGGAGCCACACTGCACTCACTGTCGAACAGCCGGTGTGCTCTTCCCCTTGGAAGTGCCCCGTGGGTCCCTGTGCACCTGTTCTGTTTGAATTCCGTCCTAGTCTCCTTGCTAGCATGGCTCCATCCCGCTCATCTGCAGCTGCTGCTCTGTCTTAAGGACGGTTTGTGTTTCAGCAGCAGAGGAGATGGTTCTAGGACGCACAGCTATTTAAAGTATGGCATTAGTGAAGAGCTGGGAGACTGTGTTGAAGCATTTTAAACCTTTTAAAACAGCCTCTCTGTATAACAAGCTCCACCTTAGTGTGTGCTGGCTTCTGATGCCCCAGACACTGAGTGCCTTGCCCTGGTGGTTTCCTCTGGCTAGCAGCTGCTTGTGGTAGGATAGAACCATAAGGACTGATGTGATCTCTAGCGGACTCATCTGCCTTGGGCTTTTCCACTTGAGCTAATTCCTTCTGTTTATTTATGTTTGGGTCCTGTCTGTTGTTTATGTTTTTATTTAAAGAAAGGGTCTCACTGTGTAGGCCTGCCAGGCCTAGGAACCGACTTCAACCAGGCTGGCCTCAGACTTGCAGCTCTCCTTCAGCCTCAGCCTTGGGACTGTAGGTGTGAGCACCATGTAGGCTGCTGTTGAACTAAGCATGCAGAACATCAGGTTTGCATTGCATCAGAGCCCCAGAGCTTTTATCCCTTTACTTTCTCATCATATAGTCCTGGCCACTTGTGCAGTGGGCCACTTAAGTTCATTTCTTTGAACATCATCTTTAGAGGGCCCCTGGGCTCCAAGTTAGGCTCGCTCTCTCTCTCTCTCTCTCTCTCTCTCTCTCTCTCTGTGTGTGTGTGTGTGTGTGTGTGTGTGTGTGTGTTCAGCTTTTGGCTTCTATTAACCTACTATATTACAGAAATAGAGTTCTCTCTCCAAGTCCTGGTATGTGTGTTAAGTAGGATGTTTTCTTAATTGTGAAAGGGGATTTGGAATTGCCTTGCCCTACTTAAGTTCATTCTATGTGAGTTAATACCTGAATAACAACTTGAAACTTGACACAGCAGAGCTTAAGGAGTCAAAAATTTGCTGACTTGTTTTAGTAAATTATTTGCAGAGTAGAAGTTTGGGCTTAATTCTTGGTGTGAAAAACATTTGTATATGTGTTCTGCTTTGTTAATCTCTGCTGCCTTTGTAGAGGAGATTAACATATCTCTCAGAGCAGTGTTTGACACCCAAAGTGTGGAAGGTAGAAGTATCCTGTAGTCTTGTCAATCCGTATAGCAGATCAGAGCACCCTGGCTCCCGTGTGGCCTGAGCACCCTGGCTCCGGTGTGCCCTGCACGCTCAGCCCCCGAGACTCTCCAGCAGCTCTTTAGAGCTTAGATCTCTATCGCGTTCCGGTTCTTTCTTCCTCTTCTTATGCTGTATTGCTAGACTTGTTTTTAAAGATCAATTTGTTTGTTTCTTTGTTGTGTTAGGAGTGTTTGCCTGCTGATGTGTGTGTATCACATGTGTGCCTGGTGCCTGTGGAGCCCATAAGAGTGCTAGATCCCCAGTAACTGTAGTAGCAGGTGGGCATGAGCTGCCCCCTGTGGGTGCTGGGAACCAAACCCAGGTCCTCTGCAAGAGTAGCCAGTGCTCTTAACCGATGGACCATCTTTCCAGCCCAAACTTTTAAATGTTAGATGTACAGATGTTTTATATCTGAATTAAAAAGCACTCAGTTCAGTTAATGATTGGTATATTCTTTACCTTAAAAACAGCAGACTCAAGGGACTTCGTTTCTACGTGTGTTAAAACATGGAAACACTTTTCAAGGAGCCTGTGGTTCTGGATCTTTCTCTTATCGTCATTGTTTTCCATTCCTGGTCTTTTAGCTTGGGTATAATTTATAATCTCCTGATGAATCAGTGACTGAGATTCTTTTTTTTTTTAGTGGGGGGGGGGCGGGTGCAGCTTGTTTTCTAGCATATGCCACAGCCTTGACACACTGAAGAAAACAGCTCCACAAGCCGACCAGACCTTCCACTGACTGCTGTCCTCAAGGCCGAGAGCCGAGAGCTCTGCAGTGGGTTTAGGACAGTCTGCAGGCCTCTGTGGAGAACAAAGGTCTTGCAGGATTAGGAGAGTTGACTTACAGACCCAGCTTTCTGGGAGGTGGTTTTTCTTGTGTCTGTTATATTTATCAAAGGACAATGCCAAACTTCTGCCTGAGTTTAAGGGAGCTATAGTAGCAAACTCAGAGAGACTTTTCATTGTCATATTTTCTTTGGAACAATTTCTCTACCTTTTTTCTGTTCTAATTGAGCTGCTTAATAAGAGACTTTTATTTTCTGTCTCTGCTTCTCAGTCATTCTGCATTTCCTATCCTCTACTCAGCTGCCATATTAGCTATGAGCTTTTGAGGGCAGGGAGTACTAGATTCTGGCTCTGCTCCACACTCATTTTTCTAGGCTATAATCCTCCCCCCTTTCTGTCTGCTCAGTTTTGTTTTGTCTGTCTGCTTGAAGAGGAAGCAAATACTTTTACTAAGTAAAAAGGCTCAATAATTATTTTGACCTTATTTTTCTATTTGGATATATTTCTCGCAACTGTTATTGTAATACATATATTTTTCAACGTAACAGTTGGCCTGTCAGCAGATGGGTTATATATATAATCCCTGGGCTTTTCTATTTTGAGTTTATTATTTCTCAAGCAGCCCCACACTACCACCTCACAGTTATATTCAGTAAGAGATATTTTCTTTATACCCCCCCACACACACATATGGCATGTTTACTCAGATATTGTGATATGAAGTAAACATTATTGACTATTTTCTATATCAAGATTTAGGAGTAAATATTTGTAAGAATGCCTCTGCTTTGAAAATGAGATCAGTATATGTACATACGTACGGTCAAGCAGGTGGCCTATAAATTGAGCAATGTTTCCTTTTAAGAGCTGAGGTAGTAAGAATCAGCCCACACAAACTGTTAACTGAAGAAGTCACCTCTGTGGTAATAACTCCCTCGCAGCAGTCACCTACGCATGAGTAACTGCAGTGACTGAGAAGACAGAAGTCCAGGTGAAGGGTCCAGTGCTTTTTTTTACCAAGCAGTTCTTGTCATAAATACTGCCCCTCTCATGGGCGTTTGAGGTATATACATGCACGCACATGTAAATACAGACACACACACACACACACACACACACACACACACACACAAGCATCCCTTTATGTGGCTCCCCCTCTGACTAAGCTCTAGAGGTTTTCCACACTTTGCAGTAGAGCTGTGATGAGAGGGTCGAGATCCTGGGTCCTGTTCTTTCTCTCCCAGTCCCAGGTGCTGTGGGAGCCAAGGCTTACCATGCAGACATGGCCAAGTCCAAGAGCCACACCACACACAACCAGTCCTGCAAATGGCAGAGGAATGGCATCAATAAACCCTGGTAACAAAGATTGAATCTCTTAAGGGGGTTGACCCCAAGTTCCTGAGGAACATGCGCTTTGCCAAGAAGCACAACAAGAAAGGCCTGAAGAAGATGCAGGCCAACAATGCACAGGCCGTGAGTCGTGCAGAGGCCATCAAGGCCTTGTGAAGCCTCAGGCCATCAAGCCCAAGATGCCAAAGGACGCCAGCCACAAACTCAGCCACCTGCCTTTCTTCGCTCTCCCCAAGCTTGGGAAGCAGATTCGAAGTTACATGGCCAAGGGGCATAGGCTCTGCCAGCCAAAGCCCAAGGTTCAAACCAAGGCAGAGGCCAAAGCTCCAGCTAAGGCCCAGGCTTCAGCTCCAGCTCAGGCTCCCAAAGGTGACCAGGCCCCTGTGAAGGCCCCATAGAAAAGACTTTTGCCATTGATGGACTGCTGTGACACACTTACCCACACACTATTTGCAGGTGACCAATGACCTAAGCTGTTTTTTACAAATAAACTTGAGGCAAGAAAAATAAAGATCCTGGGTCCTAGAGTCAGCCTGCCTGGTTATATCACAGCACCATTACTTACTTGTTTGTGACTTTAGGCGCGTTTCACAGCCTCCTGGGTTTCTTTCTGCTTCCTTCTCTATGGGTCAGCACAGAGGAGCTGTGAGGGTTAGTCACAGGTATATGGTAGGTGCATAGGTACTGTGGTCATTATTTTGTATCCCATCCCGAATAGTGTGTATTATGTCAGTATCCAAAGGAAAATTGCCTTGAACAAAGTGGGTAGCCAGCCTCACAGATCCAGTGTACCTCACAGATCCAGTGTACCTCACAGATCCAGTGTACCTCACAGATCCAGTGTACCTCACAGATCCAATGTACCTCACAGATCCAGTGTACCTCACAGATCCAGTGTACCTCACAGATCCAGTGTACCTCACAGGTCCAGTGTACCTCACAGATCCAGTGTACCTCACAGGTCCAGTGTACCTCACAGGTCCAGTTTACCTCACAGATCCAGTGTACCTCACAGATCCAGTGTACCTCACAGATCCAGTGTACCTCACAGATCCAGTGTACCTCACAGATCCAACGTACCTCACAGATCCAACGTACCTCACAGATCCAATGTACCTCACAGATCCAGTGTACCTCACAGATCCAATGTACCTCACAGATCCAGTGTACCTCACAGATCCAATGTACCTCACAGGTCCAGTGTACCTCACAGGTCCAGTGTACCTCACAGGTCCAGTGTACCTCACAGATCCAAGGCTACCACAGGGACCCTGTACTTGGTGTAGCTCATAACATAGGAAACACCGTGACCATGTTTTGACCTGCATCCTTGAATGAGAAGAGCTTTGTATTAAGAAAACATTTCTGACCCCATGGAGTGCCGTGTACCTTTGCACCCAGCACTCAGAAAGCAGAGGCAGGCGGATCTCTGTAAATTCAAGGCCAGCCTGGTCTACGTAGTGAGTTCTAGAATAGCTGAACCTATTAATGAGACCCTATCTTGGAAAAGAAAGGAGAAAAGGAAGAAGAGAGGAGAGAAGAGAGGAAAGGATTTCTCAGTAGTACCAGCCTTCCTTCTCTTGTCATTATAGTTCATGGATTTGGAGGTACACAACTCAGTCAGTATACGTTAAGGTTTGCATCTTGGAGGCCCCCCAAAAAGGTCTGTCTTTTAAAAGGATTGACACCTAGTTTGGTGCTTCGAGAGGTGGAGAAACCTTCAGATGGAGCTTAGTGCAGGCTGGGGTGTGGCACTCCCCACCCCGTGGAGGGACAGTGGGACCCAAGTCCCTTCCTTTTCCTGTGTGCGTCATCAGCCCTGGCCAGCTGTGCTCTACCACATGCTACAACCATCTGTGCCACTTTCCCCGGCTCTGAGAGCAGCAGGACAGCTGTTACAGCATGTACCGTGCTGCTGTCAGCCAAGGTATCAGCTGGGCTAGGCCTCTGCACTGTTGAGGTAGCCGACATGGAGGCTTCTAGTCCAGTAGCAGCTTCTCTAGGAATGGTGTCTGAGGAGGGGCTGCATGGATGAATGATGCTTCTGCTTGTGTGTAGTGAAGCCAAACCAAAGTGGGGGCCGTTCTCACTGACCGGTTGGTCTCTCGCTCCCTAGCAAAAGGGTGTTTTCTAGCTGTGCATCCTTGCTGAGTCTTTTGCACTCTCCTCCATCATGGAAGGAAGAATCTACTCAGCCTCATTCTGCCTCTGACCGTAATTCCTGTCGTCACTTGGATCAGTGGTGTGGTGTGTGTCGTCCGTCATCCCCCCCACCCCCCCCACCCCCACCCCACCCCCACCCCACCCCCGGTCCATGGCCACTGCAGTCAGTGCTCAGCCAGGGCCTGTGGCCGTTCTCCATCCCTGGCCCATGTTGTCACACAGGCATGTGCTCTGTGGCTTCGCTCTCGGTCATCTGTTGTCTACTATTCTGCTGCAGATACAATATTGATTTAATTAACTAATATAAAGTAACAAATAACTGATACACATTCATTTTGTATGCCATGCTTTAAAGCAGTGATTCTCAAGCTGAGGGGTGCATCCCCTTTGGGCTCAAGTGAGCCTTTCACAGGGGTCACCTACGACCATCAAAATACAGATACTTACATTATGATTCATAACGGTAGCAAAATTACAGTTATGAATAGCAATGAAAATGATTTTATGGTTGGGAGTCATCACATGGGGACTGTAGTAAAGGCGCAGCATTAGGAAGGGTGAGAGCCATTGAAGTCTGTTGAGCACCGTGGAATGCGGCCGTCAAGCTGGTTGGCTTGCACGGTGCTTCACATGCTCGCTCTTTCTGTGCTGAGAACTCTGGAGACCTCCAAGGATTCGGTGCTAGCTGTTAGAGTCGCCAGGCTGCCCAGCGGCTCACTTGAACTCTTCTGGGTGTCATCTCCCCAGCCTGCCCTCCCTCCTTCTATCCCACAGACCCGGTTAGCGCCATTTTGCTGACGCTTCTCAACGTAAACTGTTTTAGCTTCCGATATAAGTAAGATGACGGTGGAATGTTTGCACTTTAGCGCCCTTCCCGTTTCCCTAGTCAGCGTCTTTGTGCTGTCGCGGGGCGCTGTATTTCTTTCTTCCTTTTTTTTTTTTTTTTTTTTTTTTTTGGTGTTTTTAAGACAGGGTTTCTCTGTGTAGTCCTGGCTGTCCTGAAACTCTGTAGATCAGGCTGGCCTCGAACTCAGAAATCCACCTGCCTCTGCCTCCCAAGTGCTGGGATTACAGGTGTGCGCCACCACACCCGGCTTGTATTTCTTTTTTTAAGGCTGAGAAGGACTCGTGTGCACACAGGTTTGTCCTTTTCCGCACTGATGAGCACAGGCTGAGGTCATGCCTTTGCTGTTGTGAAAATGCTGTAGTGAGCATGGCGATAAAACACTTTCCAGTGTAACTGTGTCTTTCCTTTTCTGTTGCTGTGATAAACCACTGTGACCAAAAGCAACTTAGCAAGAGTTTAGTTTGGCTTATGGTCCCAGAACAGTTTGAGCCAAATTAAATTCCTGCCGCTTAACGACCTTGTGAGGCAGCTAAGACGGTCAGTCACTCCGAAGGACAGTCCTCTGTGTGTCTGACTGGCTTTTCTTTGGTTAGTTAAGCCGTCCTTTTCTTTCTCTTTGGTCTGTATGGACATGGAAGGATTACAGTAGCACTCCATTCACATTCATGGCATGAGTGTTGTCAAGAACTAAGCCTGACATACTGGCATGCATGCCTGTTATCCACCCCCAAGAGGCAGGCAGATCTCAGTGAGTTCAGGCTATCCAGGGCTACAGAGTGAGCTCCCAGTCCTCTTGACGCCTTGCTGTAAGTGCCCCACCCATAGAGCTTTAAAGTCCGTACACGGGTCTTCCTTCGCAGGATAGCAGTAACAGCAGCGTTTGTGGGCCGAGGCCTGGCTCACCTTGGAGGCTGTGAGAACCTTCTGGGCAGAATGCAGGAGAAGCTGACCTTTCCCCACCAATGGCTACATTTAGTACAACTTACAGAACTTATTCCATGCCTCCTCCTCCTGTCGTTTTAGATGGTGATGAGTTGGGGTCTTACATCCTTGTAGCTGCAGTCGACCTTAAGCCCCTGGCCCTCCTCGCGCCTTCTGCCGTTACAGTGTGCACCACCACGGTCAGCTCACAGTTCATCCCCTGAGCGCCACTCAGCCTTTCACATGGCTTTAGGGGGAGTGTCATTGTGTAGCCCAGACTGGCCTCACACTCCCTGGACTGGACCTTCCTCTCTCAATCTCCTCAATGCTGGGGCCTCAGGCACAGGTCACCACACCCAGACCCTCATCATGTATATATGAGTAATTATTTTTGCTTTGCAAACTACCCTAGTGTTCAGTTGAGTTTTACCTTGTCTTCCAAACCTCTGCCATGTCAACCTTCTTCCTTGGATGCTGGCAGGTGCTCCACATAATCAGATGATTTTCTGAAATTAAGTTTAAATATCCTAATCTCTTCATCGATGTCCGTAGACAGCAAATCATGAAAAACCATTACTGTGTCCTGTTTACAGATCCACAAGACCTTGTCACTGAAGTACTCATCACCGCTGGCTCCTTAGAAGCCGTGGGCAGCCTTTGCACGTGTCCGTCCTGTGGAGGTCCAGTCATCTGCTCATGGCTTTTTGTTTGTTTGAGACAGGACCTCTCTCTGTAGCCCTTGAAACTGCAGGGATCCTCCTGTCTGGGGCTCTAGTGTGGGGTTTCCAGGTGTGAGCCACCACACCCAGCTTCCCTCACAGTTCCCAGTCAGAACTGTCTCCGGGCTTCCAGCCCTTTCAGAAGTTCTAGCCGACCGATTGCGTTCCTAAGACCTCTCCTGCCCTGTGGGAAGGAGATTAGGCCGCTACAGTCAGCTTCTCCTGCATTCTGCCCAGAAGGTTCTCACACATGCTTGACTGAGCAGTGGACTTGAGGAATGGTAATGCTCAGGGCCTGTCCGAGGGCAGCGCGAATGGTGCAGGGCCTGCCAGTCCCCTAAGAGCTATGTTTTGTCACCAAGCCCTGCTTGTTAGAACATGTCCCTTATCCGATCTTGTTTTTCCATCCATGATGTGACATAGCCTGTGCTTTATAGTTAGTTATCAAAGGCAGCTTCTTCCAGACTTGGGAAGGACAAGCCAAGCAAGCACTGTGTCCCTGTGTTCTCGTCCCTCAGCTCTGGGGTCTGCAGGTCACCTGATTCAGTTCTGAGCCACCGTGTTGAGGTACAGCTGCTCTGACCTTAGTCCTTGTGAGTTCTTTTTCCTTTATTCTTTATTCTTTACCTTTCATTTTCTCCTTTGTTTAGTTGCACAAACTAACATCATATTAACTCAAGAAGTGGGGGGAGGGTGACTCAAGAAGGGGGGTGAGAAAGGCTACCAACCTTGATCTGAGTGGGATCCCAGAACTCACACGAAGGAGAGAAGCAGTTCAGACACGTTGTCTCTGATCTTCCCGTGCATGCTAGAGCACACACATGCAAATAAATGTTTAAGTTTTAAAAGACACCCACAGCCCAGTTATCTCAAGCTGATTTAGTTGACTTTGGTGGTGGGTGATTCTGACAGGCATGCAGCCTCTCTCTGCAGAAGACCGAGCCACTGTCATAGCAGACATGGTGCAGGCGGTGTCTGGAATTGGTTTTAAAATGGTTAATGTAGAACTCCTTTGTAGACCAGGCTAGCCTTGAACTCACAGATCCTCTTGCCTCTGGCTTCTGAGTCCTGAGATTAAAGGTGTGTGCCACCATGCCCGACCATATGTGGAGAAAAGAGGAAGCCCTGACTAGTAATGGGCAGGAATACCGACCACTGGTGGGCTAACTGGCATTTCAGGCTCGTTTCGTTGCTTGGTCTCTGTTGTTGTTTGGGGTTTTCTGAGACGGAGTCTCACTGTAGCTAGGTTGTCTCCAAACTCACAACAATCTCCCACACCTGGCTAGACCGTGTGTGCGTGCGCGTGTGGGGAGAGGGGGAGGAGAGAGAGTGTTAGGGATCAGGCCTAGCCTTACACACACACCCCGTCCCCATGCACCTTAGTGCGTCTTAGGCAGGCAGGCGCTCTGGTCTGAGCAGCGGCCTCAGCACCGCCATTTCCTCACTGTTGTAAACATTTTAAATGCGCACACACACACACACACACACACACACACCTGACAGTTCATGTCTTTTGGTTGTTTTTTAAATTAAGATGAAACTAAGATTTCTTATATTAAATAAATATATATATAAAACTTAATTTATATTGCAATTTCTAGTTTGTCTCCACCCCCATAAAAACACTTCCTTTTCTTTAATTAATTTAGTTAGTTTACATCCCAATCAGTTTTCCTCTCCCTTCTCTCCCTCTCCCTCCCTCCTTCCCTCTCCCTATCCCTCCCTCATTACCCTCTCCCTTTCTCCTCAGAGAAGGGGAGGCCCCAGCGGATAGCAACCCTCCTTGGCCTATCAAGTTGCAGTAGGACTGGGCGCATCTTTTCCTACTGAGGCCAGACATGGCAGCCCAGTTCTGTGAAAGCGATCCACAGGCAGCAACGAGTTAGAGACATCCCTGCTCCTGCTGTTCGGACTCCTCCTGAAAAGCAAGTCGCACATCTGTTACCCACATACAGAGGGCCTAGGGAAAACACTTCCCTTTTCAGAGCTGGGGACATAGTTCTGTGGTAGAGTACTTGCCTAACGTGTAAGGCCGTCGCCATTTTAAAGAAAGTTGTCCCAGCAAGGTTCTAGTCACGCAGTGATGATTTCCAGAAATCTGTGCGTGTGTGTCTGCTTCTCAGCCATCCTCTCTTTTCCCAACAGGAAAGCCATCGAGGAACTGCTCAAGGAGGCAAAGCGTGGGAAAACCAGAGCAGAGACCATGGGGCCGATGGGCTGGTAAGGTCCCGCGGAACTCCCTCAAAGCTTAACAAGGACAGACAACAGGAGGGTCGCCACGGTGTGACGCCAGCCTCTAACTCTTGGCTGGAGGTGACAGATGCGACTCGAGGTTATCAAGCCTTGGGAGCTGCAGAAGTCTCGCGGAGGCTGGTGTCAGGGAGGAGTGTTGCCGAGAGCTGGGTTTTGAGGAGCCCCAGCAAGGCACAGTGGGCAGTGGGTCTGTGTAGACAGTGTGGGGCGGAGTTGATCGGTTATGTGGTTCACAAGGTCCTGAGATTTGGAGATATGTCTGCCCAAATAGCAGTGTTCTACCTGCGGTCATCACTTTGGCCAGTTGAACCAACATTTACCTTGGAGTTTCTGTACAAGCTGGAGTTGTTTGAACCTACTAGTGAGAGTGGGCGAGCGAGCCAGGGGAAAGGCGGGTCTCGCCTGACACCCTGACTTGGAGCCCAGGGACCCTCATGGCGGAAGGAGAGAACTGACCTCCTCGGGTTGTCCTCTTACCTCCACATACACACAAGATAAAACGTGAACTAACACCGTGAGCAGAGGAAGAGGTTAACCCTGTGACCTGACTCTAGTTCGTGAGGCATGCTTGCAGTCACAGCAGATACTAAGTCAGTAGCTACTCCGTCAGTGCGCTGACACAGGAGCTTTCCTCCCACTAACAGTTCACCCCAGAGGGACCCCAGGGGTCACAGAGCGGGAGTGGGACAGAGGGAAGAGCAGGCACTTGTCCCGGTGTAGCTTGTTTTCAGTTTCGTTTCTTTTCTCCCCTTTATGGAATTTTTTCTTTTGAGGTTTCCATACATGAATACAATGAAATATGATCATATCAGCCCCCAGTTTCCCTCTCCAGCTCCCCTTGTATCCCACCCACTGCTCCCCCTCCCAACTTACCTTTTTTTTCCTAATAATGCACTAAGTCTCCAGTAAGTGCTGCCCATATGTGTGTATGTGTATGGGGGCGTGTCCACTGGAGCCCGGGGAACCTAACACTCGGAAAAGACCACTTCTCCGCCTCCAGCACTGTCGGCATCCAGGAGCTGGGCAGCAGGCACGGTGCCCAGAGATTGCCTACCCTGTGTACGCTAGGGGTTTGGCTGGCTTGCTCTCCTGAGGGTGACTAGCTGCACAGCTGCTTCTGGGTTGTGAGTGTGACAGCCATGTCGTGTCCCGGAGGCGGCGTTCCGCAGTACCCCTCCCCACTTCTTAAGTTCTTACTTTTAAATATTTCTTATTGATTTTATGTGTGTGGGTGTTTTACCTACTTGTATGTCTGAGCACTGGAGTTGCAGGCAGTGTTTGAGAGCTGGGAACAGAACTCCATTCCTCAGTGGAAACAGCCAGGGCTGCACGTGTAGCCTAAGTCAAACCATGCTCTCCACTAGAGGAGCAGTGTGAGCTCGTAACCCCTGCGCGCTGCCCCCTCTACCACTTCCACCTTAAAATTCTAATCCCCCTGCCTCTACCTCCCAGTGCTAACATCCCAGGCGTGTGTGACTGGGCTCTAGCCCAGGCCAGGCCGGGCTCTGTCCACTGTGCTTCATTCTAGTCCTTTGTTTTGTAAATTTGGACTTTAAACCATGCACAGTTTTCTTGAATTATAAAGCTAAATTAAATCAAAATTTTTAAAAAGTTCCTAATTTCTGAAAAAAAAAAAAAAGGCAAAATAAGGCGAGTAGAACCAACTAAACCATTGTGTGAGGTCTTGGCCCATGGGCACACAGAAAGGAAGTATTTCAAGTAATCTAAAATCTAACTATATTTCTAGGAGGACAAAAAAAAAAAAAAAAAAAAAAAAGCAAAGAGCTTGTCTCCCTCATTGTGGTACTGATGATAATGCTGAGATTAAACCCCACAGCTGCCCATGGCCTCTGAGTCTGTCAGTGGAAGTGGCGGGGACTGCCATATTCCCTGCCCAATCTTACAGAGCGCGGGAAGACTAAAGGCCAGTCTACACAGAGCACCAGGACGCCAAGTAGTAGAGAGAACAGAGTCAGAAGTAAAAACCTCATCTGGCATCCTAAACTTGAATGGCCAGTGTTCATGGGAAGCTGCGATGCATTGTTTTTTCAGATAACACTTGTTTTAAGTTCTAAGACACAGAAAAGCCCTAGAAATACTGGTGTCCACCCTTCAGCAGTAAGGCCCAGGGCCAGCCTGTAGGAAGGTAGGTACTGTTTCTCACTGGAAGGAGACCTTTGAGGGACCATTGCTCACGCACCTGAAGCGGTGCTCAGACAAGCCAGACTGCAGGGTTAGAGACCCTAATCTGGCAAGATGGCCTTCCCTTCTCATACCAAGATCTCCAAAATGTCTTCAGGCTTCAGTGGTTCGCTAGAACGTTCAACGTTGCTAGAATCTGTTAGACCCGTGGTCACAGGGCATTACAGGGAAGAGATACAGATTAAAGCCAGGCAGGATAAGAGCCCAGAAGCACGGGATCTGGGAGGGCTCAAAGCTGACGCCTGTCTGCCCCTCCCTTAAGGAGTCAGAACATGCTGCCTCCCCACAGCAGTGAGAGGACTGGAGTGTGGCCAGCCCAGGAAGGGCCCATGAATCTTCATGTGCAAAGTTTTTACTGTGGCCCCATTGTGTAGGTGTGGCTGACTGATTGATTACATGGCTGACTGATTGATTACATGGCTGACTGATTGATTACATGGTTGATTTTTTTTTTAAGTTTACAGGTTGACCCATATCACATGACCTAAAACTCTCACCTTACATCAACATAGTTGATCTCTCTTGTGTGGCCAGCCCTCCTCTAGGACTGGAAGGTGTGGCCAGCTGCACCCTCAACAAAGACATTTCTGTCACGTTTGAAGTAGATTACTTTCCAGAAGTCGAGAGCAAAGATGAGCCCTCCCTTTAGGTCAAGCCAAACTCTTACTCCACAGGAACAAACACAGTAAGATCTGGAAAAGCTTGTCACACCAGAAGGCAAAGGAACTGTCAAAGGCAAACAGCAGGTTGGGAAGTCTCTGGAACCAATCTGAAGTCAAAGATAGAATAATTACATCAAAAAACTGAAATTATAATGATTGAATTACTTAAAACATATTGAAACCCATTAGGTTGTGTAGTGGCTGCTTTTTTTTTTTTTTTTTTTTTTTTTTTTTTGGTTTTTCGAGACAGGGTTTCTCTGTATAGCTCTGGCTGTCCTGGAACTCACTCTGTAGACCAGGCTGGCCTCAAACTCAGAAATCCGCCTGCCTCTGCCTCCCAAGTGCTGGGATTAAAGGCGTGCGCCACCACCGCCCGGCTAGTGGCTGCTTTTATGTCATCTTGACACAAGCTAGTGTCATCCTTGAGGAGGGAACCTCACCTGGGAAAATGCCTCTATAAAACCGGACTGTGGGCAAGCCTGCAGGGCACTTTCTTAATTAGTGACTGACGAAGGAGGGCCCAGTCTATTGTGGCCCTGGGTTCTATAAGAAAGCAGGCTGAGCAAGCCACGGGGAGCAAGCCGGTGAGCAGCTCCCTCCATGCCTCTGCATCAGCTCCCGCCTCCAGGATCCTGCCCTGACTTCTTCCAGTGATGGAAGTGTAAGCCAAAGAAAATAAACCCTTTCCTCCCAACCTGCTTTTGCTCATCGTATTTCATCCGCAGTAGTAACCCAACTAAGACAGGTTGTGAGAAATACCACACTACAAACCATAGTGGTCCCTCCAAAGAGTGCCAGGAACCCAAATCACTGATCACAAAATGTTCATGAAGAGGTTCAAATACATCTCAGCACTGCCAAAGAACTGACAAAATAACACTTATAAAAGGGCTGCGCCTCACCAGGCGTGGTGTAGGCTCAGCACATAGGAGACTGAAGCCCGCAGGAGAGTGAATTCCAGACCAGCCAAGCAAAATAGCAACGTCCAGATCAGTAGATTGCAGGGACATTAAAAGATGTCTCCAGGACAGACAGACAAGCTGAGTACAAGTCCTAGACTCAATTCCCAGCATCTCCTCCCTCAAAAGCCTTAACCCAGCAAACGTACGACAGGTGTGGTAGAGGAGTGTCGCACTCCAGTGCTTCCGCGGGCTTTCCGCGGGACTGGAGGCTGAACCCAGGGCCTGGTGCCGTTCTGAGCAAGCACTCTGCCACTGAGCCTCAGCCTTACCCCGAGCCGTGTAAGGCAAAGCATCCTGCTTAGGAAGAATGTTACTCATGTAACTAGAGGACTAGGCAGTGAGCAGACACTCGATCAGACTGGAAAGTGCTCATTAATGACTTCCACTGTGAATCACCAGCAGAGTGAAAATGTGAAAGATCACACACCGAGTGAGGCCGGTGCGTGGAACAACCAGAAATGTCAAGTCATACGTCTACTTTGACAGAACTTGGCAGTTTCTCATAAATGTACGCTTACCACACAGAGTCTGCAAGCAGATTACCAGAGGGAATTCAAAACGGAAATCTAGGGAGAGCTTCGCACAGTGGTGTTCATTGCAGCTTTGTTTACTAAAGCCCCCAGCAGAATGGTTGCGGTAAAGTGCCTGGGTGAATCCCGGCACAGCAGCGTACAGCTCCATGGTAAAGTGCCTGGGTGAATCCCGGCACAGCAGTGTGCGGCTCCACTTGATCGGCATTGGAACATGACAGGCATCAGCAGTTGGTGGAGCCCAGGGACTAGAGAAGGACTCTGAGAAGGTTCTGTGTATTGACTGCGGTAGAATCTGATTCTTGTAATGGTTGAAGCCCAGAAATCTAGTCACTTTAGTAAATAAAGCTGGGACTAGAGAGATGGATGGGCGGTTCGGCGCACACTGGCTGTTTGTCTAAACCTGGGTTTGCAGCACCCACATGGTGGCTCTCAACCACCTGAAATGCCAGGTGTGGGAGGGTGGCACACTCTCCTGGTCTCTATAGGCACCAGGTATGTACATGTGTACATACTCTGATGCAAGCAAGCACTTATACATATAAAGTGAATCTTTCATAAAGAGACAAACACGTTGCCGGGCGGTGGTGGCACACACCTTTAATCCCAGCACTTGGGAGGCAGAGGCAGGCGGATTTCTGAGTTCAAGGCCAGCCTGGTCTACAGAGTGAGTTCCAGGACAGCCAGGGCTACACAGAGAAACCCTGTCTCAAAAAACCAAAGAGAGAGAGAGAGAGAGAGAGAGAGAGAGAGAGAGAGAGAGAGAGAAACACGTGTAAATTTTATGCAAATTAGGCCATAGCAAAACCTGTTTTGAAAGAGGGAGGCTGGGGACGTGGCTCGGTGCTACAGCACTTGCCTAGCACACACACAGTTCTGTGTCTGATTCCCCAGGACAACAGAAACATTTATCAGCTCCAGACTGTGATTGTGTGGTGACTGTAGAGTCTGTAGGGTGAAAGGGGGCGGACCACGCCCTGCGGTCTCCACTGGTGCAGTAAAGCACCATGAACCCAAGCAGCCTGGGGAGGAGAGCGTTTGTTTCATCTTACTGCCCTCAGCCACAGTCTTATCACTGAGGGGAATGAGGACGAGAGCTCAGGCAGGGCCGGAGCCTGCAGGCCGGAGCTGATGCAGAGTCCGAGGAGGGCACTGCCTCTTAGCCTGCACCTCCCGACGGACTCAGCCTGCTTCCTTACAGAAGCTAGGACCATACCAGAGGTGCCCCCCCCCATGGTGAGCTGGGCCTCCCACATCAACCATTAATGAAGAAAATGTCCTCCAGACTTGCCCACAGGCCGTCCTGTGGCGGCCTTTCTCAGTCATTCCCTTTGAGATCGCTCTCGTTGGGGAAGGCACTGTCTGCTGATGTCGGTTTGTGACAAACCCAACCAAATTAGTGATTATTGTTCCTGGAGCTGGGGATAAAGCCTGTGTGTAGCCTCACACCCTGCTAGGCAAGCTCTCTTCTACAGAGCCACAGACAGCCTTCATATGAGTGAATCTTCACAAGAAGCTGCAACACACACACACACACACACACAGAGAGAGAGAGAGAGAGAGAGAGAGAGAGAGAGAGAGAGAGAGAGAGAGAGAGAGAGAGAAGGGGGAGAGAGAGAGAAGATATCGTGGTCAAGACCCTGAGCCAGGGGGTCTGGTCAGTCTCTAGTTAGAACTACTACAGAGGGCAGAGGGGCATTTTAAATGACATCAAAGATTGCAGTTCTAGATGTCAGGTTTTTACAGATCAAAAAATATAGTGACTTTAACAAATGAATTACAAGGAGAAAAGAAGGATCCTATGAATTAATAGATTTGAGAAACATCAAATAAGGTGCTTTGTTAGGATCCTTATCTAAAATAACTGTTAGGAGGCTGGAGAGATGGCTCAGCAGTTAAGAGCACTTGCGAGTCTTCCCAAGGACCTGGGTTCAGTTCCTAGCACCACATGGCAGCTCACCACAGTCATCCCTAGCTCCAGATCAGGGATCTGATGCCCACCTCTGGCCTCTCAGACACCAAGCACACACATACGTACATACATGCAGACAGATCACTCATATGCATGAAAATAAATAAATCTTTAAAACTTTGAAAAGACATTTGAGGGCCGGGGCTGGCTCAGATGTGCAGGCACTGGCCTTGCAAGCACGAGGACCTGAGTTCGAGTCCCAGAACCCATGAAAGAAATGCCAGGCTTGACAGTGGGCGCTGGGGATCCTAGGGCTGGGGGGAGTAATGGGGCTTTGCTGGCCAGCCAGCTTAGCCTGATTGGTGAAGGGCAGGCCAGGGAGAGACCTTGTCTGAAAGGGCATTTGGAAAAATGGCAACTAAGGTTGTCCTCTGGCCTCTGTATGCATGCACACACATTTGAACTTTCCAGACAAGACAGACGCGCATGTGCGCGCGCGTGCACACACACACACACACACACACTCTCTCTCTCTTTTTTTTTTTTTTTTGGTTTTTCGAGACAGGGTTTCTCTGTAGTTCGGCTGTCCTGGAGCTCACTCTGTAGACCAGGCTGGCCTCGAACTCAGAAATCCACCTGCCTCTGCCTCCCAAGTGCTGGGATTACAGGCGTGCGCCACCACCGCCCGGCCACACACTCTCTTTTTAAGACATGAGGGCGTGAGGAAGTGGCTCGGTGGTTAAGAGTGTGCACTGCTCTAGCAGAGGAGCCACGACTGCCTGCCAGCACCAGAGCGAGCGCTCAGAACCAGTCATCCAGCTCCAAGGGGTCCGCCCCCAGCCCGGCTTCCACAAGCACCGCACCCCTTCAGACCACGGCCGTACATGCCGTGTCTTAACAGAGTTAAAAAAATAAATGTTCTTAAAATATGTAAAACAACTAGGGATATTTGAAGATATGAAGGAAATCCACAGTGGGTTTTTAGTCGTGATAGTGTCTTATTGTTTTAGATTATTTTTGTTACTGTGAGCATGTGGGACACATGGGCATAGGCCACGCGTGAGGTCAGAGGGCGGCGCTGTGCCATCTCTGCCTCCACCTTCACCCAAGTTCTGGCATCCAGGCTGTCAGTCTTTTGTTTTGTTGTTTTTGGTTTCAAGACAGGGTTTTTCTATGTGGTCCTGGCTGTCCTAGAACTCACTCTGTAGGCCAAGCCAGCCTTGAACTCACAGGTATCCTCCTGCCTCTGTCTCCCACATGCTGGAATTAAACCTTCCCGGTGAGGGTGTCACATAGCAGGCCCTTAGCTGCCAAGCCAGACTCATTTGGTGCGTTCCAGCTGTCTCTACCCCTTTGGAGTCATCTGTCAGAGCTTAAGTTCTGTCATTCAGACAGAAACGGCCGATGTTTATGTCCCACTGTTGTGATTTTAGAGTGGGATCTGGGCGCTGGGACTCTAAACACACACTGGCTTCTAAAGGCACACACACGTTTGAGAAGACGCTGATCCTGGTTCACTGAAAAGGATTGTAACTACCTGCTCGGCAGATCTAGAGTGACCTCACCAAGGCCAGGGCAGACAGCACACACCCGCACTCAGCAGCCTGGCTAGGTACGAGGCCGCCCGGGCCTGGAGAGCGGCCTCTGCGTACAGACCGCAAAGGGGCAGAGGGCTGACTGCTCACACAGAAACCAAACCACACCATGGTTTGCTTTCCTAGTGCATAGAAAGGCTTTATCTGTAAGTAATGGTTTAAATTTTTAAAGTAGAATGCGAGTTGGTTATTTAATTTGATGTGTTCCATAAGAAAGATCACAGAACCTTGAGCAGAGGCCGCTGACCTAGAGGAAGTAGGAGTGGACGCCATTCTTATTTTCTAAAGAAAGAGACCGTTTGGTGCTGGGTGTGGCCTTGGGGCTGTTTCAGCAAACACACTTCTGAGGCTCTTGTTGGGAGCCATTGGAAGTGAACTCTCGGCCCATGTGGCTTACATTAGTGGGAATAAAGGAATTTATTTATTTTATTTTTAAATGTATTTATTGATATATGTAAATACACTGTAGCTGTCTTCAGACACTCCAGAAGAGGGCGTCAGATCTCAGTACGGATGGTTGTGAGCCACCATGTGGTTGCTGGGATTTGAACTCAGGATCTTCAGAAGAGCAGTCAGTGCTCTTAACAGCTGAGCCACCTCTCCAGCCCCCATAAAGGAATTTATAAGCATGCGTTGGCGCTTGCCTGGCATCCAAGCTGCAAAGCTGGTTTTTGCCCTGCCCACTCTCCGCAGCCCAGCTACCCTCCTGCTCTGCTGCCTGAGGGGCAGAAGCAGCAGCAGAGGGTCCGTGGAGCAGCAGCCTGTCGGGTCTTAACCGGGTTGTTTTTCCGTAATTCCTGGGTGCTTTCCTGAAGAGGCCGGGGTCTGTCTGCTGGCAGAGAGGAAAGGCCTACCTCATCTGTGCTCCCGCCTGCCTTTACTCTCAGGGCCTCGCACCCGCCGCTCAGCTACATCCTGGCAGGCGGGGCAGGCCGATCGCTGGGAAGGAGATCACTCAGTCTCTATGGCGATGGGCGGTGGGCGGTTTTCTGGTCCCTGTGGACTTGCTGCTTGCCAGTGGGTCGTTCCTGCGCCCAGGCATGAGGAAGAGTTAAGGAGACTTGTTTTCCTGGCCTTTGGATTTTTTACGCTCTGGTGGATAGACAAACAGGAGGTGATCTCAGTTGCGTGAGGAGGCTGGGAGAGTGTGTTTGTCACAGATAAGCCCTTTGCGACATTTCAGGGCCGCAGAAATCCAGACTTTTGCTTTATGACAGGACCCAGAGACTTTCCCTGAGACCCCACCCGCCCCCAGCTGACTCTGCTGAGGGGCCCCTGTGCCAAGCCTCGGCCTTCCCTTAGTGCCGGGTAATTCACCGGCGCAGTGCCCACTGGCCCAGAGGCCGTGGTCCTCGCCTGTCTGTAATGAGGGTGGACGGGGCCCTGAGCGTGCTGTGTGGCTATGGTCTGCACAGGGGGCCCACGTGCGGCCCTTCGCATGCCCACCGGCTCGTTCCCCTCAGTACCCTCCTACACAGCCAAGAACCGCCCACTAAACCTGGGTTGGCCTCGTTGCCCAGGCCAAGTATAACGCCCCGCAGACAGGACTATTTGAAAATAGTAAATGCTTTTATATCTTCATTCTGACACAGGCACACGCAAATCCGCTGTTTCACAGTACCTTTAGGTAGAGTGTTGGGGATTAAGGAGGGTCTTTTCTCAGATGCCACATGCTGAGGCATTTGATTGCCAGGTTGTAAATGCACTACCAAGGGTGATTACGGGAGCTGTGGCGGCATTAAACAACAACACGGGCTGTAATCAACCACAGCTTCAAGATAAATATCATCTCCCTGCGTGGAGGGCCTGCCTCGGCCCCGGCCCCTCCATCCATCCGAGACTGTAGCCGCCATAGTGCAAAGGGTGTATGTGGAGCAGACCGTCACCGGTGTGGGGTGGCTCTGCAGACCCGGGGCGGTGAGGCACACTGCATGTAGCTTACTCCGTGACTGAGATCCTGTCTGTCTGCTACAAAGATAACTGGGAATCAGCACTCAGGGCTGTCATGCTGTATGGACTCCCTGTTGTGGTTACAGAAAGATAAAGGATATCAGAATGTGTTTTACAGGGGTGTGGTGAGGTGTAGGCATCCCTTCCCCCGAGGGACCAGCCACGCAGCAGTGTAGGATAGAATAGAGTTTATTCAGGGCATGGGGAGGGGCCTAAGAGGGTAGTAGAGGCAGAGAGAGGGAGAAGGAGGGGCTGGCCATGACCACATGGAGAGAGGGGGAAGGGAAGGGGAGAGAGGAGCCCAAGAGGGTAAGAGGAAACAGGAGTAAGAGAGGCGAGAGAGGGGGGACAAGCGGCCCCGCTACAGTGGGCCAGGTAGCTGCCGGTGCAGTTCAGGCAGAGTGCTAACGCTCACCTGCGTCACCCAGTGCTGCTTTGCCCTGACACTGTCCATCTTGTGACCGACTGCCCTGTGTCCCTGAGTGGCCTCTGCTCAGCTGCTGGAAGGAGGCTCAGCTTAGCGCACCCAGGCACTTCGGCCTGTGGTTGCTACACACTTAGGCTGTGAGGAGTTTCGCCACATGCGCCATCGCTGGGCTGTGGTGCGACTGTAGTCTAATGAGGCAGCCCTGTAAAGTTCAGGTACGAGGCCATTGCGGCACCTTTCCAGAGTCTGGTGTGGCCTTGACTGACTGGCATTAGAATTGTTATGTACCCCATGCTGGTCTCAGAATCATGGCAGTCCTCCTGCCCCAGCACTACATGTCGAGGAAAGCTGAACAAACTCAGGAGCTGGGTCCGCGGGACTTGAGTTATTTTGCACTGATCTGCTTAGTGGGGAGGGAATTTACTCTCACGTTTTTAATGTCTTCTTCCCTCTTACGTCCACAGGATGAAGTGCCCTCTTGCTGGTACAAATAAACGATTCCTCATTAACACAATTAAGAACACATTGCCCTCCCATAAAGAGCAGGACCGGGAACAGAAAGAGGGCGGCCAGGAGCCTGGCAGCAGCCAGGACCAGAAGGAGGCGGGTGGGAAGAAGCACCGAAGCCACGCCTACAAGCGCAGCCTTCACTCCGCGCGCTCGGTGGGCTGCTCGCCCCCACGGAAGCGGGGCTCCCGGGACAAGTGCGAGCCGCGGTCCAGCAGGCGATGAGACGGAGCCCCGGCCAGCCCAGCCCAGCCCAGTACTGCGCCTGCCACTGGGGGCAGTGAGGACGGGAGGTGGCGGGCCGCCTGAGAGTGACTTTCTCGGTGGGCCCTTTGTTTTAAGGCGGCCGCTGGTACTGTGTTGTTGTTCCTATTGCTGTTATTGTTGTTAACAGGAAAAGAAAACTTTCCTAACACAAATCTTAGCTACCTTACCCTGAAGGCGTGTGGGGGGAGAGCAGGCCGCTGCCCACTGCCCTGCGCGGCCATGCTGTCCTCACCACCTTACTTGGGAGTTCGTTTAAACAAGCAGTTTTAGAATTTGAGATTTTGAGGTTGTTAAAAACTCCTAGTTTTTTGATGTACTGCACTTTTGTGGTCATTTCCCAGAATTTCTCAAAAAATAAATAAAATACTTAGAAACGCTGTGCTTTCCTGTTCGGGGTATCCAGTGCTAAGCTCACAGTCCGAGGAACTCGGCCACACCAAACGTGTGGTTTCTTTTCTTTCTTTCTTTCTTTCTTTCTTTCTTTCTTTCTTTTAGATTTATTTATTTATTATATGTAAGTACACTGTAGCTGTCTTCAGACACACCAAAAGAGGGCGTCAGATCTCATTACGGATGGTTGTGAGCCACCTTGTGGTTGCTGGGATTTGAACTCAGGACATTCGGAAGAGCAGTCAGTGCTCTTAACCGCTGAGCCTTCTCTCCAGCCCCAACTGCATGTTTCTAAGTGACTGGAGTGAGGATTCCTCACGCAGCTTTGGGCCTCTGCTGAGTCAGCTCGCGGAGGGTAAGAGAATGACTCTTGGCTCCTTCCATTCTCAAGCTCAGCCCTAGATAAGGTGAGGTTCTGTGCTTACGGTTAAGTCTGTGTGGCGTGGGTGGTTCTGTTTAAAGAACTCGCAGTAGTTTCCCAGTTATTTCCTCAGCAGCTGACAAGCCCGTCCACTGGTGCTGATCTTTGCAAGCAGACATGGCTGTACTCCAGACGACGGTGGCTGTCGGCTGAGAATGAGGCTACACAAGGGGAGACCGGCATGCGCCTTGCCCTGGGTCCTTCAGCCTGGGAAGGAGCCGTCCATGTTTTCAGCCAGCCATCGCTCTCTTGGAGAAACAGCCACAAGAGCGAGCCCAGGCTGACGCGGGGCTCCAGTTCACCGCTGCCCCAAACGCTGGGCTGGGGACGCTGGGCTGGGGATGGCGGCCGTAGCTACAGCTGCCTGGTGCTTACGGAGAACAACATTTGCTTCCTCCTGAACGTTTTGGGCCCCTCCCCCAAGGGTTCCAACTTTTCTTATCAGTGATCTGTCTAGTTAATGGCAGCAGATTCTCTCATTTTTATTTAAAAACAACAAAGCCAAAACAAAACAAACAAACAAAAAACAAAAACCGCTTGTTCCAGTGAAATGGCTCACCGGGTAGAGTCGCTTGCCACAAAGCCAATGATGTGAGTTCAAACCCTAGAACCCACCGAGAAGGAGAGCGCCAACTCCTGCAGGCTGCTTCTGATCTCCATGTGCAGGTGGGTGTACACATGTGCATGTACGCACACACACACAGTTACCTTCGTGTGCACACACTCTGACTTCTATGTGCGTGCACATATACAGACACACACTAAATAAATAGAAAGGTAATTTTAAAGAATCTCTTAAAATTCAAAAATGTCAATTTAATAGATTCTTATGTAATGACTCAAATATGGGCATCTCAAAAATACAACCAAAAGACTTAACATCCAAAATGCGTTGAACAGGGATCAATGGCAGATGAGGCATGTGTTGAGATGACAGTAATAGACACTGCTCAGCATAAACAAAACAGTTGGAATGAAAGAAAGAGTGGACCAATGTAAATCCAAAAGGCCAAGTACACTCATAGTTGGTGTCTGTCATGACAGGAAGAAGTCAAGAAAAATATGCGCAGAAATGCTGACAAAGGTTTTCCAAATATAAGACTTTGGAAAATGAGGCAGGATTGCAGTGAGTTCAGGACCAGCCGAAGCTACATAGTAAGTTCTAGGTCTGCCCTGGGCTATAAGTGAGACACTGTCTCAAAACAAAATAAATAAAATTGTAAATGCACACACAAACACAAAAAGCTCCACAAACTCTAAGACTAAGAAACACAAAGACATGAAGAAAGCCACAGCAAGACACACGTGATGGATGACCCTGCTTGTCAGCTGGATAGATTAAGAGGTGCCCAGGACATTAACGAAGCACACCTCTGTGTATTCGGGAGGGTGTTCCCAGAGACGATTGATTATAGCGGGGACTATTGATGTGGGCTGAACCATCCCATAGCTGGGGACCCAGACAGGAAAGGGGTACCCAGGAGGAAAGGAGAAAAGCACAGAGCACACAGACAGGCATGCCCATTGATTCTCAGATGCTCTCTGTGTCTCCTAAAGCTCGTCTGTTTGAATAGCATATCACGTCTAAGGATTAGCCTCAGTCTCCGAGGAGGCTTTGAGCCTGACCTTGTTAGTGCTGTTGGAACTGTTGAGACTATGGAGACTCTCGGAGGTGGCCTGTGTGTGCTTTGTGTTTTTGAGCCTTTCGGAGGCCAGAACTGAAATCCCATCAAAGGCAATTGATATCAAGTGGGCACAGGGTAGACTTAATCATCAGCAAGCTGGCTTTCTTGAGAAGCACCTGGGAGACTCTCGATGCTACCTCTGGCTGTGTGTGGGGGGCGGGGGGAGCATTCTAGAAAGAGTTAACTAAGAGATAAAGACGCTCCCCGAACCATCCCATGGGCTAGGAACCCCGAGAGAAGAAAAGTGGGCAAAGGAGAAAGCTTTGGGTCCAGGCCTTTTTTCTCAGCTTCCTGGCTCCCACGAGGCAAATCCCAACCCCGCTCCAAACCATCCTTTCCTTCCTTACAAGTTCTCGCTCAGTCATCTCATAACAATACTAAAAAGTCTGGTTAACACGATTGGCTAAACCCCAAACCGCTTAAAACCATTGGTAAAGAGACATGAAAAGCTGCCAGAAGAAATTAGCATCCAGGAAAACAGAATGCAGAGGAGTGTCCTGGCTGGGTGTGGCGGCTCATACGAGAAGCCTCAGGAGACTGAGGCAGGAACAGAACCATGCATGAGACTGAGGTCAGCCTGAGACACATAAAGTTCCAGGCCAGCATGGCTACAGAGTGAGACCGAGTCTTAAGACAAGCAAACACGAAACGTCATCAGTAAGAGCGAAACCAAAAGACAGTGAGATGAAGCCACCGAAGTGCAGAAAAAATTACAATTGTCAGTACAGAATGCGGGACCCCGAGAAGAACTTTTAAAGCAGAATGGCTTTGCTAGTGTCCCCGTGTTCGGTCCTCAGCATCCTTGCACTGCACACAAAAGGTTTCACAGCCCAAGGGTCGGCTCTGGGCTGCAGCTGCCACAAGCCCCTGTGACTTGTGGGGGAAAGTACTGAGGAGAACCACAGAGAGGCACTGTAGTCTTGGGATTCTTTTCTTTCTTTTTTTTCATGACTTTTTTTTTAAGCTTCTTTTTGTTAGAAAAGTTACACATTTTTTATCCCTAAGAGACAAATAAAAAGACAAATGTATATGTCACACTCTTTCTTTATATGATTTTTAAATGACAAATTCTTAGTACTTTCTTTATAGATGGGGTCTCATCTATCCCAGACTGGCCTCAAAATCTCCTTAAGGATGACCTTGAGTTTATAACCCCCCTGCCTCCACTTCCTGGGTGATGGGATTATAGACACACGCCTCCACGCCTGGTCTATGCAATGCTGAGGATCAGGCCCAGGGCTCTATGCATCTACATGCCCTACCAGCTGAGCTACACGGCCTTGCATATGATTCCGGAGGGTCCATGCTATGTGTAGTTCAAGAAAACTTAGCGATATATCAGAATAGAGTAATCTAAACTCTTGATTGAAGTACACCTGCTTTTCTATAGAGAAGACACTATAGCGCCTTCCAGGACTATTGGCTAAGGACTAAGCTACCAGAATTTTAAGTTTACTGTGAGAGCCAGGTGGGTGGTATGCTCCCTAAATCCCAACACTCGGGAGGCGGATCTCTGTTAGTTTGAAGACAGCCCAGTGTAAATAGTGGGTGCCTGGACAGCCAGAGTTACAGAGAGAGGCCCTGGTGGGTGGAGAGGTTAGGAGTCCAGAGAGATGGCTTAGAGGTTGAAAGCACTGGCTGCTCTTTCAGAAGGCCTGAATGAATTCTCAGCACCGAGGTAGCTCACAACTACTACCTGTAATTCCAGCTTCAGGGGAATCCGATGCCCTCTTGTGGTGTCTAGAGGCACTGCACACATGTGGTGCACATATAGACCAGAAGGTAGGTTCACAGGCATTCCCATTACACCCACGCACACACATCTCACTCACACCCATGCACAAACACATGCACATCACACTTGTGCACACACAGTAATAATAAGTTAACATGAAGAGTCAAGGCAGTACAATTCTGCTTCCTGCTACCAGTTTTACAATGATATCTACACACACACACACACACACACACACACACACAATGTGAATCAGGGGGCTGGAGAGATGGATGGCTCCATATTTAAGAACACTGGCTGCTCTTCCAGAGGACTTGGGGTCAATTCCCAACACCCACATGGTGGCTCACAGACATCTGTAACTTCAGTTCCAGGGGATCTGACACCTGTGGTGTCTGCGGGCACCAGGCATGTGCTACATCGACACACATGCAAATAAACATAAAACACTCATACAAGTAAGATAAACAAATCTAAAAAATATTTTAAGAGTAAATTACATTAAATTCTCAACAAGGACTTTTTTTGATGACACTGTAGCTCTCTTCAGACACACCAGAAGAGGGCATCGGATCCCATTACGGATGGTTGTGAGCCACCGTGTGGTTACCGGGACTTGAACTCAGGACCTCTGGAAGAGCAGCCAGTGCTCTTAACCTCTGAGCCATCTCTCCAGCTCCTCGACAAGGACTTTTAGGAGATCAGGGAGAAGACTAACAACGACGGTGAAGGAGACACAGGTAAAGCTGTAAATGAATTCACAGAGGACGCAAATAGATAGCTGAATAGAAGAAAGCAATACAGGCGAAGAAGAAAGAGCTCAGTGAAAGGAAACCCGGAAAACACGCGTTGAAAATTTAGAAATACGAGGGCTTGAGCAACAGGACAGATGGAGTGGGGGAGGGGTTGGAGAGATGGAACATATGTGAATTAAGAAAATGGGACACGCTAAACCCGTGATAGCAGTCCTAAGAGGGATGTATACAGCGGTAAGTGCCTTATACCTATACCTTTATTTTTTTAAAAAAAAATAATTTTTTTTTTTAGCTGTTAAGCAAGGGAGTCAACTTTGGGGCCAACATATCATTGTACCTTCAAAATATCCTCTTCCTCTGTTTCAGCTAGAGTCTTTTAGAAAACTGAACAGAACCAGAAGGGGGTTTGTCCGCCATTTTAACCTCTGCAGTCTGTGCTCACAGCCTTGAGCTTGAGAGCCCGCTGAGGGGCCCCAGGTCTGAGGGATGGAGTGTTGTGAGGGGCCGGGAGACTAAAGAACACACCCAGGGCTACGGCTGGATGCCACATAGACCATGTAGCTATGTAGGAAGATGCCAGCAGGTACCCAGGCACACATGGTCATAGGCGCGCGCGCGCGCACGCACACACACACACACACACACACACACACACACACATGATGTAAGGAAGTAGACACAGGCCTACAGACAGACGGACGCAGGTGGCAAAGGCTCTGAACTCAAGGCCATACTTACACAAAACCCACACAAAAGTGGCATTCTGTCAGAATAATTACATCACTGTTTACCTCGAAGGGTCCCTGGACACCCCCCTTCAGCCATTATTAACTGACTCGCGGTCTCTAGATGTGCAGAGTCGATCGAATTTCAGCTGACCCATACCCCATGTTTCTAAGTCCCCCCGGTTGTCTAAACGACCTGGCCTGTGTGTGCCTCTGTTCTTTACACCGATGGGTTTGCTATCTTCCCTTCTCACACTTTAATCCCGAGCTGAACCTCCTCGAGAACACACCCGCTCGACTGAGGGGGCTTATGAGCATTCCGCATCCAAACCCCATCTGCCTTTAGCTAAGACTGTGGCCGGCAGATATGTCCAAGAAGTCGGATGCCCTTACCCACTCCAGTCCCCACAGGTGGGAACGAACCTTTAGCCGCATCCTGGCACCAGTGAGGGGTCCTCACCACCCTTGCCTGGTTCGTAGGAGATGGTTTCATGGCACGAGAGGCAAACTGAGAAAACCCGAGGTTACTGCCCCAGCCCCCACCCCCATCACGATCAGGTCCTAATCTGAATATTCTTGGAGAAAACCTGGATTCTTCTCTTTGTCTGAGCAAAGCTGTGTCCATGCATGGCTGCATGTTCCTTTGGGCAAGTGCCAGGATGAGACGGCCTTCATCATTCAAGGGGATCTGGCCTTTTAAAGGGCGTGTTCCTTCCCCGGGCCTCAGCCAACTGTCAGGCTTGAGCTCAGAAGCTGGGGAAGGAGGATCATGAGGGACTGGGGGACTTAAACGATGCAGGAAGCCCAAGTAGATTCACTATGCATCGTTCTGCCTGGGTGAGGGCACCCACTATTAGTCTCAAGGACATATTTATTGCACACATGCATACACGCATGCATGAACACACACACACACACACACACACACACACACACAAAGGGCATATTAATCACACAAAAGTGGCATCTTACCACAAATATCTATATAGTGAATCACATCCTAGTCATATTTATGGCTAATCTGTGCTTCCCTGGATATCTGGTAGCTGCCGTTTTAGCTGACTTATTCTGGAAATCCACACTAGGCCCCCATGTCTAAGCCTTTCTATGGCTCTGACAGCTTTTATTATTCCTATCACCAATACACACAGTCCTGTAACTACCACTGCAATTGCAAGCCATCAGGACCCCACTATCAGTCAGTGTGGTGGCTGTTCTTGATTGTCATCTTGACTATATCTGGAATGAACTACATCCAGAATTGGAAGGCTCACCTGTGACCCTAATCTGGAGGCTGAGATACAAGTTTCTGGTCTGGATTTTGGCATGGAGATCTTGAAGCATAATGGTTATGAATTCCAGAAGTTTAAGACAGAAAGATCTCTGAGTTCAAGGCCATTTGGGATTAAAGGCATGGTGGCACACGCCTTTAATCTGGGCCACACCTTTTGCTGGAGACCTACCTAAGAACGTTGGAAAAAGGAAGATTCACTCTCTCTCTTCTTCGCCTGCTTGCCTTGTGGGACTGAGCAACTGCTAGATCCTTGGACTTCCATCCACAGCTGCTGCTGACCGTTGGGGAGTTGGACTAGGCTGTAAGTCATCAACAAATTCCCTAACTATTTAGAGACTACACATGCGTTCTGTGACTCTAGAGAACCCTGACTAATACAGACAGCAAAAACATTGCAAACCTTAATTTTGCAAAGCATATTAAAAATCAAGTGGGGCTGGGCAGTGGTAGCCCACACCTTTAATCCTAGCACTCAGGAGGCAGAGGCAGGAAGATCTCATGATTTTGAGCCAGCCTGGTCTTACAGTGCTAGTTTCAGAACAGCTAGGACTACACAGAGAACTCCTGTCATGAAAAGCAAAAAACAAAATAAAATATATAAAAATAAAAGTCAAGTCAATAAGAGAATCTGTGTTAGATTGTGTTATTTCAACAAATCACCCAAGGCAGCTAACTTTATAAAACAAGAGTTCAGCTCACAGTTTGGCTGACAGCTGTCCCTCTCCAATCTCCCTGACTCCCACAGGCTCTTTCTCCCCAGAAGTGCAGCCACCCTCCTACCTGTAGGCTTAGATTTTTCAAAACCTACTTTAATACAGGCTCTTGAAGGCTTCAACCCCTTTTCTAGCCCACAGCCCAAAGACAGGGGAGAAAAGATGGTAAATAGGACAAGGGAATGTGGACCTGTTTAGAAGTAGCTCTTGGGTGATTCTAGACTCTGTTTGTGAGGATACCAGCAGTCCAGTTCAAAAGTATCACCAAACACAAACCAGCAACAACAGCATGATCCAGCAGAAACCAGCAGGCCTCCTCCACATTCGCCCAAGCCAGGCGAAGCAACCAGAACCGGCCAGAATCACGTGACCCAACCAGAAACTTCCACTTCAACTACCCACCCTGCTCTTTTCTCTTTCTCCCCCCCCACCCCCCACCGTGACCTGCCACTGGGCCACACCTCTTAAAGGTGCCACTCCCTCCCATTCATAGCAGCGCTGTGAAGAATGGAGGCTGTGAAGCTGGCTGGAGACCTCGGGATCCAGGGGGCAACAGTCTCCTCCCTCCCACCTTTGCTTTAGAGTCTTTGTACCCCTGGTTTGGAAATGAAGTAACCAGAGATCGGGAAACACCAGTAGCTGGCTACGAACAGGAGAAGCTCATCCTTGTGGCCTAGGGTTTGCTTTTCTGTTTCACATCTGAGGTCTTTCTGACCATGCCTGACCCAGAGCAACGCCTGGCGACAGAGGCACCGACTGCCCCCGCCCCACCCCCAGCAATCACCGGCTTTCACAGTGCTGAGAGGTACTTGTTCCCGGCTACCATAGAGTTTCTGCTTCCGGAGGAGAGCGGTAACTGATGCACAGCGGCCAGCCGCAGTGAGAATGTTTTCAGAGTTATTGGCAAGTTTATGGCTCTCACACAGATGAGAGGCACGTCCCATCCTCTCCAACAAGCAGCTCGCAAAGGTGTCAGAAGACGGTCAGCATCTGTCTCATGAGAAACCTTGCCACTGGGTCGTTTTAAAGATATTATTATTATTATTATTATTATTATTATTATTGGTTTTATTTATTAATATATTTTAATATATAAATACAGTTAATACATTCGTATATTTATTAATTTATTATTAGTTTTATTATATTTATTAATATATAAATAAAATTTATTGTTATCATTATCATTATTATTATTAGTTTTTTTGAGATAGGGTTTCTTTGTGTCCAGTCTTGGCCATCCTGAAACTCCCTCTGTAGACCAGGCTGGCCTCAAACTCACAGATCCACCCACCTCTGCCTCCAAGTGTTGGAGTTAAAGGCATAAGCTACCACCACCCAGCAAGTTTTATTTATTTTTTTACTTATGTGTTTACCTGCACATATGTATGCACATCACACACATGCCTAATGCCCTAGGAGGCCAGAAGAGGGCGCTGGATTCCCTGAAACTGAAACTGGCATTACAGGCAGTGATGAGCCACCATGTGGATGCTTGGAATGAAACCCAGGTCCTCTGTCCTCTGTAGTACGATCAACCAGTGCCCTGCCAAAGTTTCTCTCTCTCTCTCTCTCTCTCTCTCTCTCTCTCTCTCTCAACTGAACAAAAACTAGAGTTAGAAAAAAGAATCAACCCACAAAACACTGATTTAAATCTCAAAGTATTTTTATTCATTTAAGTTCCCCCTTCCTTCTTGAGAAGGACCACTTGACAATGAATATTTTTACAGTCCATAGTACACAACGTTAGGGCAAAGCATTACCCCCACTCGATCTGAGTTATTTACAATGAACTTAAAAACCATGAACTCTAATGAAAAAGCTTGACAGATTTGATGTATGACAGACTAAAGTTTAAGACAACAACAACTTTTTGGCCACAGAATGGAAACAGGCATCTTAGCCCTCCACAACACGACTCAGGGAACACAGCAGCCGCATAGAGCTGCCTTGTGATTATAAAATTTCTACAGAAGGCTGGCTGACAAAGGAGATGTAAATGTTTTCTATCAAAGGGATAATGCAGCAGGAGGGGGCTGCATCTCTCCCAACAAACATAATCAGGGCTTTCCTTCTGTGTGTGTGTGTGTGTGTGTGTGTGTGTGTGTCCAAGCTAGCCACTGGTCTTATTACTTAGCTCCTAATGATTATGCTCATTTGGAATAATCACAAAATGCACAAGGCCCAGGAGATGAGTCTGGATCCTCGGAGATGAGTCTGGATCCTGGCCTGGATAGAAAGATGTTTCCACACCGGTCTTGTGACATTTGCGCCCCAGCTCCTTGCCCTCCACACTGGTGCTCCAGTTTCACAAGCAAGGTCTTCAACCAAGTGTTTACTTTGACCACAGACCCTTGATTTAAAAGAAAGTCTTTTTCCCCCCAAAGGAAATTCACGTACTCTTCCTGTGTCAAATAATTGTGTCATGACATTAGAGAATAAGTCCTTAGAGCTTTGAAATGATCCCCCAAATTTACTTTTCCCCTCTTAATTTTTTAAAAGATTTATATATTTATTATACATAGTTACACTGTAGCTGTTTTTCAGACACACCAGAAAGACGGCACCAGATCTAATCACAGATGGTTGTGAACCACCATTGGTTGCTGGGATTTGAACTCAGGACTTCCAGAAGAACGGTTGGTGCTCTTAACTGCTAAGCCATCTCGCCAGCCCCGTTTCCCTCTTATTTATCTCTGTCTGAAATCCTATTTTAAAATAATCATTCATATGACTTCACGACCTAGTCAGCCAAATGATGGCTGTTTTAAAGAGGAGAGACTAAACAGCCGCTGGCCCCACGCCCTTTATTTCATGGGAATAAACAATTTCAAATATTACTAGAGGGGTAGCTCTGAGATAGATTGTTTCACTGGCACATGTAAGGCTTGTTTCTAGAACTTTAATTAGAAAACCAAACCACAATGAGAAGACAGCTACAAAGGCTGCCAAAGAAAAGCACAGGCGAGGAATACGGTCTACAAGTCTGTTTGTGTTCTGCCCAAAGTGTTTGCGAGGCACCCAGTTGTACTTTGGATACATTTCATCCAGATTCTTGACCTTTCTCATGTACCGAGATGGCTGTTTAGATAGGGTCTCACCATATTGTAGCTGTCCTAAAGCTCTCTACATATACCACCTGGCCTTGAACTCACAGAGATCTGCCTGCCTCTGTCTCCTGAGTGCTAGAACTAATGGTCTGAGCCACCACACCCAGCAGCATTATAAAGAAAGGGTTGTTTGGAGGCTGAGGAGATGACTCAGAGGTTGAAAGCACTGGCTGCTCTTCCAGAAGACCCAGGTTCAATTCCTAGTACCCACATGGCAGCTCACAACTGTCTGTAACTCCAAGATCTGACACCCTCACACAGACTTACATGCAGACTACCAATGGACATAAAATAAATAAATTATTTTTTTTAAAAAAAAAAAAAAGAAAGTTGTTTTGTGGCTAGAGATAAGGCTCAGTGGTAAAGTGCTTATGTAGCATCTGTCAGGCTGGGTTCAATACCCAGCACTAAAAACAAAACAAAACAACAACAACAACACATACAAACATACAAAAAGGACAAAAAAGCAAAAGTTGAACAAAAAAAAGTTGTTTTGTCTACTAGATGTCTTTATGTGTGTATGTGCAATGCCTGCATGCAGTTCACACAGACGCCAGAAGAGGGCACCATACCCCTGGAACTGGAGTTACAGAGCCGTGTGAGCCACCATGGTCTCCTGCAAGAGCAGTAAGTGGTCTTCACCACTGAGCAGCCGCCACCTCTCCGGCCCCCAAAGTTAAACTTTAGAATGTTTTGTTTTCTGATATCTCTTTGGAAAATGTTCATGTATAGAAAAGCTGCTGAGTGGTGGTGGCATATGCCTTTAATCCTGGTGCTGGGGGGTGGGTGTAGGTGGGAGCAGAGACAGGCAGATCTCTGTGAGTTTGAGGCCAGCCTGAACGACGGAGTGAGTACTATTACAGCTAGGACTGTACAGAGAAGCCCTGCCTCAAAGAAAGAAAGAGGCGGGGAGGGAAAGAGAGAGGGGGGGAGGGAGGGAGAGGGAGAGGGAGAGGGAGAGGGAGAGGGAGAGAGAGAGAGAGAGAGAGAGAGAGAAGGAAGAAGGAAGGAAAGGAAGGAAGGAAGGATGAAAGAAAGAAAGAAAGAAAGAAAGAAAGAAAGAAAGAAAGCTGGAGGCAGATGGATTTCTGAGTTCAAGGCCAGCCTGGTCTACAGAGTGAGTTCCAGGACAGCCAGGGCTACACAGAGAAATCCTGTCTCAAAACAAACAAACAACAACAGAAAGAAAGGAAGGAAGGAAGGAAGGGAGAGAGAGAGAAAGAAAGAAAGAAAAGAAGAAAGAAAGGAAGAAAGAAAGAAAGAAAGAAAGAAAGCATCAATGGAGTGCTCAGAAATGGGAGGGAGGAAAATCACAAGTTCCAGCTTCCATAAGTATAACTAAATATAACTAAATAAGGTTATTGTGGTAAAGGGCTACACCACTTTGGCTCCCAGTGGATCACAGGCGAGCACCTGCCCGAGATCTAGCTCGGATCCGCAGGTGACAGACACACACACACACACACACACACACACACAAGCTCATTTCTAACCTGCTCTCCAGGCGCAGTGTCTGGGCTCTTCCAAACCGCCTGCAGCTGGCGAGCCCTTCCCTTACATCTAGCAACTCTAAGTCTGCCCCAGCTTGGTTGCCCGGTCACCTCTGTGAAGCCCGTTGGTTGGTCCTGCTTTCCAGCTGCCGGCCCTTCCGAGGGCCACGTTCCCTTTCCGTCTACATTTTGGAAGATCCCCCCTGTAGCTCTGAGTCTGTTCCTTCTCTCTCCCCAGCAAGTATCTTCTCTCCTAGCCTGCGGGAACCTGGAAATCCCGCCTCTTTCTTTCTGCCCAGCCATTGGCTGCTGGCATCTTTATTGATCGATTAAGAACCAACTGGGGATGAGGGCCTTATCTATGGCCACGCAGATTCCAGATCAAAGCATCAGAACCGCCTCTCTACATAAGGCCATCAATCGTCCGTGGAAGCTAGGCACGGTGTCATGTGGGAAGGCCGGCCCCACTTCTGGCCTCCACAGGTACCTGCACACACAAGTAATCACACATAAATGTACATAAATGAAAATGAAATAATTTAACAGTTTTAGCAAGTGGCACAGTAGTGTCCCTTGATAGCCTCATCTCAAGGCTGGTCACGCCAAGGTCAATCGAAATGAAATCTTATCAAGTCGCCCAGTGAATTCGTTTGTGGCGTCCGACCTCAGCCTTTTTAGAAGTTGGGGTAACAGACGGGAGCCACCATACCTGGCTTTGATAAGATCTCTAACAAGATCCAAGGAGCACTTTTGTTGTTAAAAATGTAGAGGTACAGCCGGGCGGTGGTGGCGCACGCCTTTAATCCCAGCACTTGGAAGGCAGAGGCAGGCGGATTTCTGAGTTCGAGGCCAGCCTGGTCTACAGAGTGAGTTCTAGGACAGCCAGAGCTACACAGAGAAACCCTGTCTCGAAAAACCAAAAAAAAAAAAAAAAAAAAAAAAAAAAAAAAAAAACAAAACACACACACACACAAAAAAAGTAGAGGTACTAGGAGTGGGGCCCCTTGGACGGGACGTCGAGCCCTACATTTGTCTGCATACTTGGTTTTTGTCCATATACTTAATGGCATTCTTCACTCAAGAAGTCAGCAATTTTGGCTGGAGAGATTACTCAGTGGCTAAGAGCACTTGCAGCTCCTCCAGAGGACGTGGGTTTGGCACCCACCACCCACAGTCGGCAACTCACAACCATAACTCCATCTCTGTGGCTTCCAGCACCCTCTCTGCACCCCCAGATGTAACATACACGTACACATAAATAAAAAATATATAAAAAAAATCAATTTATCTAAGTGCATTTAGCCATCCTACAAGTCGAACCTGGGGGACGGGGCGTCTCGGAAACCTGAATTTATAGTTGGTTGGATGGAAGCAGAGATAAAAATGCCTGGGGCTGCCACGGGCACCTACAGTGGGGCGTAGTGTTGCAGGACTATATGGAAACCCAGGCTCTCTTAGGAAGAACTGGACTCGTTGGAGAACCCTCAACTGATGTTTGGGAAACTTAGCACCCACCCACATACCTGGTGAGGGATGTATACACACACACACACACACACACACACACACACACTCCTAGTGCTTTAGGTGACAGTGGTTTTGCTCAGACTAATCTTTCCCTGTCAATTACATTCACTAGTCAGAACTCACTGGAAGGGGTCATGACCCTGAATCCAGTCTCAGGACTCATTCCTTGTGAACTGTCCACCTTGTTTTTGAGACAGGCTCTCTCATGGCTGGGAGCTTGCCAATTTGGTTAGACCAGTTGGCTGGCCAGTAAGCTCCAGGTTCCACCTGTGTCTACATCTCCAGCTAAGGATACAAGCCTGTGCCATTGCATGGGGATTTTTTTTTTAAGAAAGGAAATTTTCCTGTCATAAGTGTTTGAGATATATATATATATATATATATATATATATATATGTATGTGTGTGTGTATGTGTATATGTATGTGTATATGTATATATGTATGCATGTATATATTTGCATATATTTCATGTATATGAATGTTTTCCTGTATATATGTGTAGTATATGCATACAGTGGTCGTGGAGACCAGAAGAAGACATCAGACGCCCTGATCCTCAGATTACAGATGGTTGTGCGTCATCATGTGAGTGTTGGGAACAGAACAAAGCTTACAACAACATATATTGGCCACAGCCCCTTAAAGTTTTGAAAAGGAACTGTAGAAGACAAAGTTTCCATCTGTTTGGCTGGAGGCATGCCTGCACAGTAGGTAGCTAGGGTGCCCCCCTCCCCCCACCCTCCCCTCTCCCCTATCACGGAACGGAATAAATACCCACTTCCACGGCACTCTGCTTCACCACGGGGCCAGCAATGGGAACTATGGGCTGAACCCAAATCAATCCTTCCCTGAAGTTGGCTGTTAGGCATTTTGTCACAGCACTGAAATGTCTGATGGATGAGCCGCTCCGGTTCCATGGGGCCTGGTGGCCTGGGGGTGGGGAATAGAGAGGGCTTGCCCTGCCCTACCTGCAGAGAAACAACAGACCGTGACTCACGAAAGAGGCTCACGGGATCTCTTGGCCAAAGGATAGGGTCACAGGTGACCACAGAAGGACTCAGATCAGGTGTTCCCTCTGATTCTTGTGTCACCTGTGAAACCTCACAGTAGGCACTGTTCCCAGTGATGGGACTTCCAAAAGCAAACATGGGAAGGTTCACAAGGCCTCCACTCTAAGGAGCAGGCCTCCGGAGGCCACCCACGGAGCCTGTCCCCCTCCCCCTCCCCAAGCCTGGGCATCTACCATCTCCGGAGGAAACAGCAACTGGATCCCTTGCCTGTTATAACAGAAAGCAACATTTATCCTTTCTCATAACACAGCCAGAAAGGGATGACAGGGTGAAATCCTCATTTTGCATCAATTAGAATCCACTTTTCTATGGCAAGAAATGGAGCAAGCTGGAACTTAGATGCCTTCTCCTGGGGGGACCACTGTTAAGAACAGGGGTGGATTTTTTTTTTTTTTTTTTTTTTTTTTTTTTTTAATCAATGAGCGTTGACAGCATTTACAGTTCCTGTTTGTCTCTGCCTGGGTGCTAGGCAACTGACAGACTATCAGCTGTGCAGTTATGACTGACAGGGATGCACAGAGACCACTGCAGAGATGGAGAGAGAAACAGAGAGACAGAGACAAAGAGACAGAGACAGAGGGAGGCAGAGACACACACACAGAGACAGAGACAGAGAGAGAAACAGAGACAGAGAGACAGTTATAGAGAGGCAGAGACACACACAGAGAGACAGAGACATAGAGACACATATACACAGGGAGACAGAGGCACACACACACACACAGAGAGAGAGAGAGAGAGAGAGAGAGAGAGAGAGAGAGAGAGAGAGAAGAGGACACTGCTTTCATGGCTACACTTTGCTTTAAGGTCCTCAAACACAAATGTTTCCAGGGCCAGTCTTAAAACAACCCCCGGGTAAACAAGCCCCCTGCAGCAGCCCGGTGCTCTGCCCAGACAGTTCATGGCTTTGCAGCCAGGCAGCCTGAGCCCCAGGAGCCCCGAGTGCTGATTCAGTTAGTTTGGACCGCTTTTTCCTCATCTACGATAATTAGTGCAAACGCCTGTCCCAAAGGAGCAGAGGTTTCCGAGGCTTTTCATGCAGGGGCAAGAAGACGCTGAAGAGAGAAACCGGCCGAGGGAGGCCCAACCAGTGAATTGTTGGAACTATATGTCTGTTCACTGTGGCAAAGACATTCTTGAGGCAGGTGCTTAAATTCACAGGCTCTTTAGAGAGAACTTAGCAGCCCCAGGAATATATTGGTTAAAGAAGAAGAAAGGAGGGGCAGGGGGACCATCAGCTGCCGGGAGTGGGGGCGGGGTGGGAGTGGGGTGGGGGGAGCTAAGGGAGGAACTTCTCTACCAGAGAGAGAGGTGCAGCTGTCGGAGCAACAAGGTGAATGAGCCTTACATTGAAATGGATTTTTCAGTGTAACTGTGCTCTCTGATCAATAGGGAAGACTGAACCCCAGCACCATCCCACTATTCCTTGGTAATGCCCCATTTGGGCGCTGACTGGGTGGTCTTAAGCCCACTGCCACCCTGGCTAACACCGGCCACACCAATCAAGGCCCCGCAGCTGAGACCCCTGGTGACCTGCTTCGGGTCTTTTTCAAACTCTAATTCACTCATTTGTGTGGGATGCTTTTTTTCTCTCTACTTTATTTATGGGATTACATAAATGAGCCATTAAAAATGTAAATCTTCAGAATGGTGGAATAATACAGATTTCCAACAATAAGCTCAGGACGGTACAGTACAGAAACCACCCTGCACCACCGCTACTGCCCCAGCGTGACTATGGCAACAATAAAGGGTTAAGGGAAGGACAGAGGGGAGAGAAATAAAACATCTCCACATTGAAGCTGTCTTCAGCGCCAGACAAAGACTAGGGCGTGTGTGTGTGTGTGTGTGTGTGTGCGCGCGCGCACATGTGTGTGTGCACGTGTATGTGTATGCATGTGTGTGTGCATATATGTGTGATGCATGTGTGTATGTATGTATGCTTAGAGGAATATTAGAACAATAATGAAGATGTACCATTATAATCAACAGAAAGGACGGGGCATCCCACACAGGGTGGTATCAGGACTGCAGATCCAAGTTTATCCACCACATGGCAAAGCCTTTAACCCTTTTGTGTCTTTTGCAGAAGAAGAAAAAAAAAGGAAGGAAGGAAGGAAGGAAGGAAGGAAGGAAGGAAGGAAGGAAAGAAAATGGAGAGGAGTTGAGGAAGAGTTGCTCCTGGAGACAGGAACTGAAGCAGAGACCTTCCTCGGTTGAGCTGGCTTAAGGGTTTTAGTCCAGGCGGATTCTACGGGAGTCTCAGAACCCGCTTGCCCTCCCACTTATCTCCACCCTGGGTAGTTTGGGGCTGATAGGAGTAGGGTTGGTGTGCAGCGTCCAGGTTAGAGACAGGAGATAGTAGCCCTAGGATATTACCACAGGCTTCCACAGGTCTCTTCCCACGCTGGCTCGCCACAGCTCAGACTGCGGACCTGAGGAGGGTAATGGATGTGAAAGAAGAAGCTACATTAAGCCAAGATAGAGGCAGCTGGGAGAAAAACAGATCCGGCAGGGCGGGTGGTGCGCACGGCCATCGAAATGCAATCCAAAAGCAGGTGCACAGCCATGTTTATACAGTTTTAGAGTTGCTCCGCCTCCCCCGTGTCCAATCAGAGGCCTCCTCTACACTAATGTAACTGGGCAGGAAAATCCTGCAACACCTCCTCACAGTACCATTTCCCATGGGCCAAGCATATTCAAGCCACCACAGCGGTCAGATTCATAGAGAGAGGAGGTAGAGAGTCACCAGCGGAGGTTGGGAAGGGGCCTTAATGGAATTTTGGTTTGAGATGATCAAGAAATTCTAAAAATTAGCCGGGCGTGGAGGGGCATGCCTGTAATCCCAGCACTTGGGAGGCAGAGGCAGGCGGATTTCTGAGTTCAAGGCCAGCCTGGTCTACAGAGTGAGTTCCAGGACAGCCAGGACTACACAGAGAAACCCTGTCTCGAAAAACCAAAAAAAAAAAAAAAAAAAAAAAAAATCTAAAAATTAAAGATGAAAAAATAGTTGCCAAAATGAAACAAAAACCGGTGAGCGCGTTTAATGCCATAGAATTTAATGCCACAAACAAGACATCCTCGAGTAGCATAAACGCTGATCTTTGCATGGATTTTGCTGCAAGTTTTAAAGAACAAATATTCACAAAGAAGCATTCCGTTGGGGTTGAGGGCTTAGAGGACTGGGTAGCCGCCAGGCATCATGTGTGTGTGTGTGTGTGTGTGTGTGTGTGTGGTGGTGCTCTGAGACAAGTGGATAGCCAAGCACAGGTGGCCTGGAATCCCTGACTTCAATGAATGAATGACTACATACATACATACATACAAACATACTTAGTACATACATATGCATGTACATGTGTACATAGTCACTACCAGTGACACTTTCAGCCTTAATCCTCTCTGGAGGAAGATCTTTCATTTGAAGATCCCAGGAAGGAATCAAGTGCTGTCTTGCTCCAGATCTATGCACACCATGGGATTGCAGACTTAGGCTTAGCTGAAGAAGTGTCCACACAAGGCCCCCAGACATAGATCCTGGCTTAGCACATGTGTGAGAGCACAGCTGCCCAGGGTGTCAGACACTAGCTCCTCCCACTTCATAGTCATTCCTCTGTGATGGATTGCCCAACCTGTGGCGGGTCCTAAGGCCACTCTGCAAAGTCCTGTATGGAAGATTCCTGTCTTAGCTGAGGTCCTGCCCCGATCCTGGTCAACTCTAGCGGCTAATGGGTTTTGATGCTGATGAGGGTGTCACGGGGCTGTGTAGCATGCTGAGGCCCAGCACCATCCCCAGAGGGAAGCCAGCAGCCAACTGCTCAGAAACTCCCTGGGAAAGGAATTGGAACATGATAGGGCAGGCAGCCCTAGGAAGACACAGGATCTGACTTGTGATCAAGATGCGAGTTGTCAGGGCTGGAGAAATGGCTCGGTGGTTAAGAGCACACTGGCTGCTCTTCTAGAGGTCCTGAGTTCAATTCCTAGCAACCATATGGTAGCACATAACCACCTGTAATAGAATCTGTTTCCTTCTTCTGGTGTGCATGAAAACAGAGACACTCCCTCCTCTCTGATTACTTTAGCTTGTGACAAGTTGATCGAAGACCAGAAAGCACAACCTGACCCCTTTTCATCTTGACACACAAACAACACACCACTGTTACGCCACACCCTTTGCTTCTTGTTCATTCCCAAGATCATGAATTAATATGAACTTGGAGTTATAGTCATTTTAAAAAAATCATGTACAATCAATCAATCAATCAATCTTTTAAAAACTCTGAGCTTTCAGCTGTGCCCGCGGCGATGGTTGCTCCACCACCATGGCCTCTAGCTCTCTGAAACCATAAGAGTGATTAAACACTTTCTTTTACAATTGTCTTGGCCATGGTATTTTGTTATGGCAATAAAAAAGTAACTAACCCAGTGCTCTTCCTATTCGCTATGCAGACAGGGCAGTTTGCTACTCATAGGGGAAAGCAAAGGTCCCACTTTAAGTAAAATTCTCTAAATGGCTTGAATATGTACATCTTCTTAGTTACACTTCCACATTATAGTCATTAAAAAAAAATCAGTCTCTTAGCCAAGTGTGATGGCATATGCCCTTAGTCCCAGCACTTGGAAGGCAGAGGCAGGTGGATCTCAGTGAGTTCGAGGCCAGCATGGTCTACAAGGTGAGTTCCGGGACAGCCAGGACTACACAGAGAAACCCTGTCTCAAAACCAAACCGAGCAAACAAAACAACAACAGCAACACAAACAAGTGAATACATTTAGTCTCTTCAAAATATTCAGTCACTTTTAAAATACAGTGTCTCTCAACTGTGGGTTTCTAACAAACAAGCAAACAAACAACATTAAATACTTTCTTACTTCAAGACGGAAGAACCAGGGCAGTTACAGGCAAAGTAAAGCAAAATCAAACTCCACCTATAAATAACTCAGAAGTCAACATCCGAGATCCACTAACAATCTCCTGAGCTCCTCCAAAGGGCTTGGGTTCCCCCCCCCCCCCAGCCCAGCTCTCTGCAGCACACACGAATTGTTTTCTAGGCTTGAGCCGGCTCTCTTCCACCACTGCTGCTGTTCTTGGTGATCATGCTATGGTACTGGCATCTCCAAACTGCTGGGGTCTCTACTGCAGCTGGGTTGTACCACCAACCTCTCCCAGGCTCTCTCACGTGTAGTGTCAAATCTCAGCTTCTCTCCACGACCGCTTCAAAACCAGTACGGCTGTGAAACCAAAACAGGAACCACATTGTTGTTAAGGAGCAACATTGTTATACATTGTTACAAAGTGTTATACATTGTTACTGAGTTCCCATACCTAGTATCCTGCTAAACTTGTAAACCCATGATGCATACCCACCCCTACGCCTTGCTAAATTCCTGAACACCCCTGAGGTCCCCCCTTCCACAGGATGTATTCTTACACTTATCTCTCCCACAGGCAGCCCTGAGCCCCGATTCCTCTGTCCAGGTGCTAACTGCCAATTGTCTCAGCAGCTGTTTTCTGTCAACCCCAACCCTTCCCCATAAAAGGGAACCTCAAAAACCAGTGAGGGGGAAGCTCTCTGAAATCCAGACCTAGGTTGAAGCAGCCTGTCTGGCCAGTCTAAATAAAGAAATGTATTTATTTTCCCTCCGTCTAACACCACCTGGGAGAATCTTAAGCATTGCTAAGTTTAGCTGCCGGCATGAGGTAACAGTCTAGGCCACCTCTAGAACCCAGCTCTGCATACTGTCAGGAAAAACTTCCCACAAGTCTTCACCCTCAGTGATGCCGGTCTGTTCTTAATCAGCTCCAGCTAACCAGCATCAACTGTCTCCGTAAAGCAAGGGTTTCACTTCACTGGGACTTTAATGCCTGCTGACTCTTCAGTCCTAGCTGACCAGAACCACAGAATCTTAATTTAAAATAGCAAATATGCCATGGCCGCAATAGTCTTTAAGTAACCCTCAAACTTCCCTCTGGAATTTCACAAGCCAGACTTCCATCTTCTGCGTTTCTCCTAACACTCTTTTCTCCCGACCTCCCAGACAACAGCCCATCGCGCTTTGAACAATAGAAAAATCGATGACTTTTCTTACCCAAAGTTCCAAAGTCCTTCCGTAATCCTTCCCAAAACACATGGTCAGGTCTGTCACGATAATGCTCTGTAATTCTGGTGCCAATTTCTTTCTTAGTTAGGGTTACTATTGCTGGATGAAACATCATAACCAAAACAATTTGGAGAGTAAAGGTTTGTTTGGCTTATACTTCCACATCACTGTTCATCATCAAAGGAAGCCGGGACAGGAACTCTAGTCTTTACTTTTTAAATCTCAGATGTCTAAATTACAAAAGAGGGGGCTGGGGAGATGGCTCAGCCAGTGATGCCCTTGCTATGTCCCATGAGGACTTGACTTTGTATCCCCAACACCTACATAAAAGCAGGGACACACATCAACAAGGCCAGCACTGGGGAGGCAGAGACAGGCAGGTCCCGGAGCTCACTGGCCAGCGACTTGAGCTGAGTCAGTGAGAGCCTGGATTGGTGGGAGATCTTGTCTCAAAAATAAGATGGAAAGAACTGGGGGGGGGGCAGTGGTGGTGCGCACCTTTACACCTTTAATCCCAGCACTTGGGAGGCAGAGGCAGGCGGATTTCTGAGTTGAAGCCAGCCTGGTCTACAGAGTGAGTTCCAGGACAGCCAGGGCTGCACAGAGAAACCCTGTCTCGAAAATACACATCTCCCCCCACCTCCCTCTTCCTTACACACACACACACACACACACACACACACACACTGGAACAATGACTCTAAGTGCTATAGTAAAATTAACACTCTTGCCCTCCTTCGCCAATTTCGAACCTATTATTCCACATTTTATTATATGGAGATGAGTATCTATCGATAAGGCTGTTTGCAAGTCTCAGATGAAAGCAGAATTATTCTAGTGTTGTTTTTCAAACAACAAATAATGTGTTCGGTGGGTGTGTAGTGAGGTGGGGGGAGGGGAGCCTCTGGGAGCCCCGAGGTACCCCTTCCCCCTGAGGGAGCAGCCTGCTGGTGTAGTATAGAACAGAGTTGATTGGGGCATGGGGAGGGGAGTTGAGAAGGTAGTAGAGACCGAGAAAGGCAGAGAGAGAGAGAGAGAGAGAGAGAGAGAGAGAGAGCGCAGAGGAGTAGAGGCCTGCTATGAGCACGTGGAGAGAGAGGGGGAAGCGGGACAAGAAGACAGAGTGGGGGCAGGAGGGCAAGAGAGGGGGGGGCGAGCAGCCCCATTTATAGTGAGTCAGGCACACCTGGCTGTTGCCAGGTAACCGTGGGGCCGAGCCTAGACAAAACTGCTAACAGGTAGTACCAGGAAAACACTTAAAATTCTGGTCCTGATTCAGAGAATCTGGGTCTTGATGCACAGGCCTCGGGTACAACAAGATCTTGGAGGGGGGTGGGGTAGCAGAAGCGGTAGGGCTTGAGTGTGTTTCCAGGGGGGGGGGGAAATCGCTGATCTTAAGAGTACAGAGGAGGGTCGGAGAGCCGGCTCAGTGCTGAGCCTGCACGCTACTCTTACAGAATGAACTTCACTGCTCAGCCCGACCTCAGGCAGCTCACAAACACCACGACTCCAGATTCAGGGAATCTGATTCCTCTGAACTCACACGCGCGCGCACACACACACATGCACACACACACACACACACACACACACAACACAGACACGTGATTAATTTAAAAATGAATCTTTTTTTAAACGATGGCGCAGATAAGCTAGACTTGTCAAAATGTAGGGTCCCTCTTCGATGTGGCGGCTGTTGGGCTGTCAGAGCTCAAGCTAGACAAACCTCACTAGAGAGAGTGCGTGCGGAAGAGGAGGCCTACAGTTTTTCTGACTCCAACAAGAAGTGGAGAGAGGGGATGACTTATTTATCGCAAGAAATGTCTGGGCGAAGAGGCTGGGGTGTGGCTCAGCTGGTGGAGAGTTTGCCTAACATAAGTCCTCAGCACTGCATGGACGGGGTGTGGTGATGACATCTGTCACCCTAGCATTTGGGAGATGGTGACGGGAGAGTCAGAAGTTCAAGGCCACCCTTGGCTACATGGTAAGTTAAAGGGCATCTTGGGATCTGTGAGACAAGAAGAAAGAAAGGGAGGGGAGGAGGGGAGGAAGGAAGGAAGGAAGGAAGGTAGATAAATCTCATCAGGAAAAGAGGTGGCCAATTGTCTTAGCTAGGGTTTTACTGCTGTGAGCAGACACAAGCATGTCCAAGGCAAGTCTTATAAAGGACAGCATTTAATTGGGGGCTGCCTTACAGGTTCAGAGTTTCAGTCCATTATCATCAAAGTGGAAACATGGCAGCATCCAGGCAGGCATGGTGCAGGAGGAGCTGAGGGTTCTACATCTTCATCTGAAGGCCACTAGCAGAATACTGGCTTCCAGGCAGCTAGGATGAGGGTCTTAAAGCCCACGCCCACAGTGTCACACCTACTCCAACAGGGCCACACCTCCAAATAGTAGCACTCCCTGGGCCAAGCATAATCAAACCATGACACCAATAGACTACTGAAAAGATCCTATGTAGGTCGCGTGTCTATCTCGCCAGCAAGAATGACACGAGACAGTCAGGATCCTTCCACAGATGTTTATTGCGGGGTTGATTGCAGAGGCGAAAGACCATGAAAAAAGGAATGGTGCTAACTTAAATAGGCCTATGCTAGACGTGTTTCTACCTGATTGGTGCACGCCATGATGCCTCATTAGCATGCTCCGGGTCTGAGCTGCGACCCACCAAACCTCTACCCGCGCATGCGCAGTAGGGCGCGGAGTGGAGTAAACAACAGCACATTGCTGATTCATCACAGGAAATGGGCGCCATCTTGTAATGGCGAACGTGACTTCCTACAATCCCAGAGAGTCTGGAACTGCTGCTGATAAATAGATAAGACCATGGCCTTATCCATTGGCTATGTTCTGGAGACACATGAGAAAACTTGGGGGCACCCCTCCCTCTCAGAGCCTACATTCAAGAAAGGGACAGAGAGCTTAGACAATGACTGACCATTGACTGATTGAGTCAGCCCAGAAGTGCTACAAGGGGTTGGGCCCAAGTCTACACTTACCTAGATTGCTGTCCAACCCTCCTTCCTGTAGCTTTGTCCCCTCCTGAGTTACACAGTAGGACACACGGACAGAATTCAATCAATCAAACACTGGCAGTTAGCTGAAGAGAATTCATAAAGCTGAGAATTAGGCTTCAATAACTGGGCCTACCATTGCCTCTCACACTCAGGCTGAAATAAAGGCTTTTGATACCTTCTGCCATGGTCTCACAGAGCAGGGCGGATTCGAAATAATATTAATATATATTAATATTTGTTGTATGTATGTATATGTATGTGTATGTACTTATATATGTATATACACATGTATTATATGTGTATATGTGTACATACATGTGTGTATATATACATACATATGTGTATATATATATATATATGTGTATATATATATATATATACCTACACACACAAGAGGGTTTTGTGTGTGTGTGTGTGTGTGTGTGTGTGATCCGGGAGATGGGAGGGCACACCATATGGGGTGCACAGGATTTATTGTCAAGGACAGCATCTCCATTACAAACTGGACACATTACAAGCCCCGCCCCTGAAACCTGGCCACTGGTTTGGGCACGACTGAGTCCCATCACTGTTCCTGGGGTTTACCCAGAGCCTCTGAAATGTGGTCCTCAGACCACAGAGGATACACACATCACAGGCTGGGAGACTCGCAGGACACGTGACACACACACTCACAACACAGTTGACAAAGAAGGGCTCTGGTAGGGAGGTCCTTGGTTCCTTGTGACCAGACATAAAAGCCAAAGCGAGCTGCTACTGTGTGTGGATGCCATTTTTGGCCTTATGAAATATAGGGTAGAAAGCTTAGAAGCATTTTGGGGCCAGAGATTGAGGTTTTCATCCTACTAACAAAAAGACTTATAATAGGGAAGCGGTCAATCCCTGCCGCATGAATTCTTAGAGAAACATGCTGGGGATCGCTGAGTACCCCTTATTACCACAAACGGTGCCTTCTCCCCACCACCAGGCCATGTCCTTTCTGAACACTTTTGTCTCTCAGTCCTGCTCTCTCTGGCTCCCCAGCCTTCTAAATTCCAAACTGGTCCCCCTCTGGGTTTGGCCGAGTGCCCCTCTTACACACACACACACACACACACACACACACACACACATACACACAGAGCCTGGTGCTCTCTTTAGCAGGTGCTGTGCTTCTGGGACAGGGTCTTTGTGTAGTGCTATCACTATGGGACAGTGTTTGTCTAGCCAGTCCCTGAACAGGGTTGTTGTTGTTGGTGGTGGTAGTCTTGAGGTGGTGGTGGTGGTGGTGGTGATGGTGATGGTTGTTGTTGTTGTTGGTGGTGGTGGGGTGGTGGTGGTGGTGGTGGTGGTGGTGGTGATGGTGGTGATGGCGGTGGTGGTGGTGGTGGTGATGGCGGTGGTGGTGGGGGTGGTTTCAGTATTTGGAGTGGAATCAGCTGCCCCAGGACAGTTTAGCCTGTGTTTCCTGGTGTACTGTGCTGAATTTGTAATGTTCCTGAATAAGTGATGAGATGAATAAGAAGCAGGCATGGTGGTATACTACCCTGTAATCCCAGTATTCCAGGGGAGGAGGCAGGGGGATTGTCAGTTCTAGGCCAAGGCTGTTCCACTACAAGACTCTGATCAAAACAAAAAAGAAAGGTGAACTAATATAAGAAGAATTTCACACAATCTGTTTTGTTTTGTTTTGTTTTGTTTTGTTTTGTTTTGTTTTGTTTGAGATAGGGTTTCTCTGTATAGCCCTGGCTGTCCTGGAACTCACTTTGTAGACCAGGCTGGCCTCAAACTCAGAAATCTGCCTGCCTCTGCCTCCCAGAGTGCTGGGACCACCGCCTGTCTTCAAGCAATCTTTTTAAAAAAAAGACTTTTAGCCAGGTGTGGTGGAACACGCCTTTAATCCCAGCATTTGGAAGGCAGAGGCAGGTGGAGCTTTGTGAGTTTGAAGCCAGCCTGGTCTATGGACTGAGTTCCATGACACCCAGGCTTTGCCTCAAAAAATTTGGTTTTAAAATTATTTTTACCTTATGTATATGGGTGTATGTCTGTGTGCCATATGATCACAGTGCCTACAGAGGCCAGAAGAGGGCGCGGGAGCCCCTGCGATTGGAGTTACAGGCGGTTGTGAGCCACCCTGTGGGCGCTGCGAGTCAACCCCAGGTCCTCTTCAAGAGCAGCCAGAGCTCTGACGGGCTGAGCCATCTCTCCAGCCCCTGTGTCTTTAATTGGTTAAGAGAACCACAAACTTGCAGAGTATCAAAGCCACTCTAGAGGGCTCTTTCTTCTTCTGGTTAGGGGCACGTGTTGAGACCTTAAACCCCTAATTTAAGGCTTGCTAGCTCACGTGTATTTACGAATCGGGAATTCTGCCCAAGTCGTTTCGACTTCTTGTTGCTGCTCCTTCGGTTCTCAAGCTGAGGCGGAAGGAAGGCTTCTAGTGCTGTCATTTGAGAAATGAAGTTCGCGAGTGAGACCTTCTGCCAGATTCTATGCTGTGGAGCTGAAGCGACAGGAAGACGCCCTGCCTGGGGCCAGGAAACAGGGACCGGCTGTCACCCAGGCACCTTCAACGATGCTTCGTTTATCGGGCAACGTGTAACCGAGTGCCAATTAATTTCCCCCATCCTGGCAATTCTGTGAAACTGCAGCGTGTTCTGAAAGGGTTGCCGTTTGGTCTTTTGTGCCCCGCGGTTTCACCCCGCGCCTTCACCTGGGCGGCACCCTGCAGTTTTGTTCACTTCGGCGGCGGGAGGGGGGAGGGGACGACCTGGCAGGCAGAAAACAAGAGGGTGGAATCGCAGGTTTTCAATGATTTTAGCAGGAGCCCCTATCCGTGGCTTCTCTGCCTCTCCCCCCCAGTGAGCAAGTAGGACTAATGTTTTTAGTTGTTTATCCACAAATAACAAATAAACTCACTGTCCGTATTACATCTTCTTTCATTATCTCACTGAACTTTAAAAGCCCCCATCAATTCATCCCCTGGATTTGGCCTTCTTTAAAATTTAAAAAAAAAAAAAAAAAAAGGAAGCGCCAACCTCCATCTAACTAGTTTAAAAGTGAACAAAGCAGGCTTTTTCCTCCTCCCGAACTGTGTATATAATTACTTGAATAATGTTGAATTTCACCCATATGCTGAGGAAGGGGAAAAAAAAAAAAAAAACGACCAAAAAAAAAAAAAATGAGCAGTGTGAATTCAAACTGCAAATGAATGGAGTCGGCCTCATTCATAAATCTCATATGAAGCGTCAGATTAAAAGGAAACCCTGTCATTCCGGGGACAGCAGCTGTTGTTACGTTGAACAAAATGGATACAAATGGGTATTATTTTAAACTGAAATGCTTAATTTTAGACCTAACAAGCACGCTGTCCTCTGTGTAGCCAGAGTCACAGGAGTCGTGGTCCCCAGTAGAGGGCTTGATTGCACAGGAAATCAAACTCGCAAGGCAATGCTGACCAGGCCCGAAAACACACTGGCAGTGTTTGAGTTACTATGGCAATCACAGAATAGGAAGGCCTTTTCTTCTCTTGCCTATCTCTGCATGCAGCCTCCGGCTGCTCCTGAATAGGCCACATCTGCAAGAAGTTTTAACACGGTACTCAGATAAAGAAAGGGTCCCCAAAATGGGCACTGACCCGTCTCAAAAAATGTTGCAAATTTTACATACAAGAATTGGGGAGCCGGGCCATTTTGGGCAGGTTATGTCATAATGCAGACACAAAGGGATAAAAGCACACGAGGCTTTGGCTGTCAGGTCCTGAGAGGAGGGGACAGCAGCAGTAAATGACAGCTTAAATGCAGATGTAAGGAGAAAAGTCAGGGGTTGGTGACAAAAAGTTACTGGTCAATGAATAAGGGAGAAATTTCAAACACACATGCACACACCAGACAAAAGGGGGAAATACAATAATAATGGGGGAAAAAAATCTATCCATAGAGATTTACTGAGAAAAACTCCAAAGCATATTTAGCAAATCTTAGAACTATCAACCCCTGTGAAGCCAGCACACGGCTCTTTAGAGCAGGCCTTTGTAGATTTCACATCCCAAGTCTGTGTCCACACAGCGTGTCCACACAGCTTATCCACAGCCCCGGGTGTTTTCAAACAATGGCAGAGCCCCCCCCCCCCAGGGGAACTGGTATTGTCCACATGGCTTGGTTAAAAAGGATGTTTACTGATAAAACACATATGCACACACACTCATATACACATGTACTCACTCATACATGTACACACACATACACACACGTAGGGATAGGTTTCAGAGACAAGCCATTTTTTTTGGAATTCAGGAGCCACCAGTTCACACTTGGTCTGGGTTGGGAGGACCCCATCCCCTTTCCACTTACCCTTCCTGGGTCCCCCCACACGTGTTAAAGATTGGACACTCCGGTTTTGAGTCTTGTGTCTTGGAATGGAGCTGCCTGCCTTCGCCCTTGGTGTGAAGGGTAAAGGAGCTGTGGTTAGGTTAGGCGGCCATCCCCTCTGTCCCTCCCCGACCCCTCCTCCAAACGAGCCAGCAGCGGAGAGCAGTCAGGCGTCCTGCGTGAAAAATCCCAGAAGCAGAAGTAAAAAAAAAAAAAAAAGCTAAAATTAATCTTCACCTCTTTCAGCTTCAAGAGCTATTCATGACATGAAAGAATTTGGGAGAGACCTGGGTGGGTAGTGGGGCTGAGAAGCTACCGTTCGCTCGCCAGGGTTGGAGCTCAGAGCGAAGAATACCTTTAAATAGCATGAACTCACCACAAAAAGTCACACTGCTGAAAGGCGGCCGGAGCCCAGTAAAACTGACACTACATTTCACATTCATTGACTCTTGTTCTTTGGGGGAGAGTTTTCATATGGAAGAAAGCAACAATGGAAGACAATGGCGCTACCTTACCAAAGTCAGTCTCTTCAAATACGTTCAACTGCGTGTCAATAGGCCTCTCGAGCCTCCGGGCTTCTAACTTTCTGTCCCGTCTGTGTACCGACCACTTAAGTTCGGCTAAAGCCTTGTGACCTGGACTGCCTCCCCTTTATGAGGGTCAAAACGCAAGGCGAGGCCATTGTGTGGACGGGCCTTCATTAAATTCATTGATTTGACCTGTATTTTAAAGAGCAAAAGTCAAATGGAACGGGAAGTTAAAAATTCCTATATGAGAAGCTCCCCTTGGGCCATGTTTCGGCTTTCTTTAACAGTCTGTGTGCTCACCCAAAGGCACTTTAGGTCTATCTGAAGTCTGCCTCCAGGCTAGACAAACCGTCACATGCGTGTCTCTGGGAGAAGTCGGGATTTGATTTTTATTTATTTTTATTTTCAATTTTTTTTTTTCAAAAGTGGAAAGAGGCACCAAGTTTGAAGCAGGGCTAGTGAATCTGATTTTCTTCCCTGCAAGAATGATTTTGGCCATCTGAGGTGGAAGCTGAACGAAGCCGTAGCTCGGCTTGGCCCTGCGCTGTGAACTGCTCTCTGTTACACGGGGATCGCTCTGCTAGGGAAGTGTTGGGTTGCGTCTTTGTCTGTTTGCAGTGTGCGCGCTGGAAATGAGAAGGGCTGTAGCTTTCCTTCGGGCCTTAGAGAGGAAGGGCAGCACTTCCAACCCCACCTTCCCCTGGGTTGAAGCAGCAGCCGCTCAGTGCTGAAGAGCACTGGCTGTTCTTCCGGGGGACCCAGGTTCCCTTCCTGTCACCCACATGACCGCTCGCATGGTCTGAACCCCACACAGATACACATGCGGGCAAGACGCCAATGCGCATAAAATAATGAAAAAAAAAAAAGAAGTAATCTTTTCAAAAAGCTTGTCTTTTCCTTGCAAATGTTTTTGGGACACAATAGAGTGCCGGTTCAAAACATGGAAAGGGAAGAAACTTGGGAAAATGGCTAGGAAAAACCAGGATGCTGGGCAAGAGAGCTGGTTCGGTGGTTAAGAGCACTGGGCAGCCCTCCAGAGAACCCGGGTTCGAGTCCCAGCACCCACATGGTGGCTCACAGCGTCTGTAACTCCAGTTCAGGGCACTGTCCTCTGTGGGCACACACATGCCCCCCAAAGCTAGGAAGCTGCCCCTTCAGCTCTCCCTCTCTCCCTCCCCGCCCCTCCCCCCCCCACGCCGCTCCATATCTGCCTCCTCTCTCCCTCTTCCTTCTCTTCTCCCCTGACCCCTCCCGGGTTGTTTTCAGCCTTAAATACGACCCCCCCCCACTTTGTCCAATTCCAAACAGCAGAAAGCCTATCCACTTAACTGTGGAAGGTAGCCTAAGTCAAACTGTTGACTCTTCTTATTTGATACTTCAGTTCTGAAGATTAAAAAACAAAAAAACAAAACAAAACAAAACAAAACAACCAATGAACACAACTGAACTAGAGCAGAATGAGCCTCGGAGTGAGGAGGAGTCAGAGCCCCTCGAGGTGAAATCCTGGCGACTAGCAGAGCTGGGCACATGCACAGAGGCTGCGTCCCTGCGAAACAGGCACAGAAAGCCCAGTGTGTGAAGATGCATGTAGAAATCTCAAAATCCAGGGGCGTGAGATGGCTTAGTGAGAAAAGGGGCTTGGCTGCCAAGGCTGATCCCTGGGACCCACACGGTGGAAGAAGAGAAGGGATTCCTTCAGGTTCTTACTGATTCCTCCACGCATGGCCTGTGGCACGTTTGCAAGAGAGAGAGAGAGAGAGAGAGAGAGAGAGAGAGAGAGAGAGAATGAAGAAAATGTAATTAGTAAAAGCAACTTTAATATCCAGAGGCAGCATCCTCGCAAGTCGTAGAGAAACATCTCTAGATCCCCAAAGCTCAACCCTTTGCAGCCACACTCACAGCACAGCAACACGGCCCGAGTGTGCTCAGGTGGTGTCGGGCCCTTAGGAATGAAGAAACTGAGACTCGAAAGTCAAATGACTTTGCATCCAGCAAAATGAGAACAGAATGGAACCAAGATCTATGCAACCCAACATTCTCACTATGGGAGAAAGAAATTCCAGCTTTCTGAGGGTGCAGCTGAGAGCTGGAAATACATGAAAGTATTGATCAGGGCTGATTGGGGCAGCTGGGGGGGGGCGGGTGTCTTCAAGATATCAGATTTCTTCCTGCTATTCATTAATTCATTCATTCATTCATTCATTCATTCATTTTTCTATTTCCCTTTATATAGAATAAAAATACAGCCCATAAACTGATGGCAAGCCAAGAAAGCACCCTTGACCTTGGCCTTTCTGTCCTAGAAGCCATTCTGGGTAAGGTTCCCCAAGACTAAGATGAGGGGTGGTAACGGGACCTGCCAGGGTCATGACCAGGGACGCCACTCAGTGCCACCATGGTCTGTGCCCTTGGCTCTGATGACCTAACGATTAAGGCTCTGTCACTCCCTGTCAGGACAAAGTCCTTAATGTGAAGACTCCCAGAAGGTTAGCAATTGCTAGAGGACAGGGGTTTCTTAATATTTTTACACAGATTGTTATTTTCCTAGGAACAAATTTTATAGTTCAATATCCTCCTTCTAGCATTGGAGGCACGTGGGCCGGAGATCACAGTCCTTTGTGGGCTTGCATTGAAACCAAAGAGGATTATTCTCAGACCTTAAAATGTAACTAAAATGTAACTGGATTTGCTTGGTTGGATTTTGGACTTATCTGGAACCTGTGACCCCTCTTCCTACCAGTTTCTCCTTTGGGAACAGGAATGTTTCTTTCAGACCTGCTCAAGAGAAGGGGGCTACCATGGTGTCTGGGTCCTGCAGGCTCATGGCTGAAGAGGCATTTCACCCCTGGATAGACAGATACACCTTGAATCACACTCATACTTGACTTGGGCGAGATTTTGCATTTAAAGTTGAGAAAGGGTGGATTCCGAAGGGATTTGGTCTGAGGGGAATATATTTTCCCAGTGAGAGGGCATGAATTTTGACAGAGCCGGAAGGCCAGTGCCAGTGGGATCCATCCCACAGGCAGACGCCAAACCTAGACACTATTGCTGATGCCAAGAAGTGCTTGCTGACAGGAGCCTGATATAGCTTTCTCCTGAGAAGCTCTGTCAGATCCTGACCAATACAGATGTGGATGCTCACAGCCAACCATCGGACTGAGCACAGGGACCCCAATGGAGGAGTTAGGGAAGGACTGAAGGAGCTGAAGGGGCCTTATCTGGCGTCAATGGGAAGGGAGGCCCTTGGTCCTGTGAAGGCTTGATGCCCCAGTGTAGAGGAATGCTAGGGCGGTGAGGTGGGAATGGGTAGGTGATGGTGGGGAGCACCCTCATAGAAGAAGGGGAAGCGGGGGAAGGGATAAGGATTTGCAGAGGGGAAATGGGGAAAGGGGATAACATTTGAAATGTAAACAAATAAATATCCAAATTAAAAAAAAAATGTTGGTCTGATAACAAGGTACCTACAAAGTGGCCAACAGGTGGGTAGTGAATCAGCATAGCTCAATGCTCAAAGGAATGAGCCACGCCCTGGGGGATGGGGGGCACTGGTGAAAGATTTCATCATGCTTTCCAGAATGGCACGCAATTTAAAACACATGAATTGTTTGTTTTGGGAATTTTTCATTTAGTGCTTTTGGACTGCATCTGATCTAGGGTAACTGAAGCAGCAAAAAAGAAAAACTTCAGTCAGTGGCTTATTAAAGTAGTCCCAATTTAATATAACAAATATCCTAGTAAATAAGGGGGGAAATGCAGAGGCTGGAAAGGTGGCTCAGTGCTTAAGAGCACCGGCTGGCCTTCCAGAGGACCCAGGTGGAGTTCTTAGAATCTGCATGGGCTCATCGCCCTCTGTAACTCCAGCTCAAGGGGATCCGATGCCATCCTTCGATCTCCATGGGTACCAGGCATGCAAGTAGACATAGATGCAGGCAAAACACCCATACATGTAAAATAATAAAAGGAGATTCCACAGAGCACAGTAATCCATGCATCCCAATACTCAGGGGCTGAAGCAAGGAGGTCATGAATTTTAGGTCTGCCTGAGCTCCATAGCAAGCTTCTATCATGAGAGAGAGAGAGAGAGAGAGAGAGAGAGAGAGAGAGAGAGAGAGAGCATCTAGGTGTGGTGATATACACCTATAACCTTACACTTGAGAAATAGAAATAAGAAGATCAAGAGTTTGAGACAGCAGCCTGGGCTACATGAGATTTCATCTCCAATAAACAAACAAACAAACAAACAAACAGGGACTAGAAAGATAACTCTAAAGTTAAGAGCACTTGCTGTTCTTGCAGAGGACTTGAGTTCGGTTCCCGCATCCACAGAGCAGTTCACACCAATCTGTACCTCCAGTTTCAGGAATCTGACTCCCTCTTCTGGTCTCCAGCGGTACTGCACACACAAGGTGCGCATACGTGCTGGCAAATGCTCACAAAGTGAAAATGAATCTTTAAAAAATGAAAATGAAGAAGAATTCAGGTACATATGCACAAAGGGAAAACCAAATGAAGACAGAGGAGGAAGATAGCCATGTGAGGAAAGGAAAGGGCCTTAGAAGACACCATCTTACTGGTGCTTTGACCTCAGATTTCCACCTTGAGATCTGTGAAAAGGTAAGTTTCTCTCCCAGGAAGCTATGAGGGGTGACTCTACCAATGGGGGATCTGGGGCCTGAACCAGCCATGTCCTGTAACCAGGCAAGACTTCCAGTGGAGGGGTTGGGACACTAACCCAGCCACAAAACCTTTGACTGACAATTTATTCTGCCTACAAGTTGTGCTGGGGTAAAGGTAGTACAGAAATTAAGGGAGTGGCCAGCCAATGACTGGTCCATCTTGACACCCATGCCTCAAGAAGGAGCCACCCCTGACACTGGAGAGCCAGAAGCCAGAGGCTGGAGAGCCAAGAGACCTGGGATAGAAGAGGATTCCTAATGATATTTTGCTATATTCATAGACTGGTGGTGTGTGGCCCAGGTGTCATCAGAGAGGCTTCAACCAGCAACTGAGGGCAACAAAGTCAAACAGTAGGCCGAGCTTGGGGAATCCTGCAGAAGAGGGGAAGGAAGGACTGTAGTGTGGTCAGGGAGGTCACAAGAACACCCAGAGTCAACTAACCCGAGCTCCTAGAGACTCACAGAGACTGAACTGCCAATCAGGAACACACGTGGGACTGACCTAGGCTATGTTACAGTTACAGTTGTGTTACAGTTGTGCAGCTTAGTCTTTTGTGGTACTCTGAACAGCAGAATCAGGGGCTGTCTCTGACTCTGTTGCCTGCCTTTGGGACCCTTTCCCTCTTCTGGGTTGCTTCATCTAGCCTTAGTAGGAGAGGAGGTGCCTAGTCTTACTGAAACTTGATATGTCAAATCTGGTTGATATCCACGGGAGGTCAGTCCTTTTCTGAAGCGAAAGGAGGATTGGATAGAGGGTTGGAGGAAGGAGAAGAGGTGAGGGGAAAGGACTGGGAGGAAAAGAGAGAAAGGAAATCCTGATCAGGACGTAATGTATATATATGCATATGTGTATGTGTATGTGTATTCGTATGTGTATATGATGTATATGTATGTGTATGTGTATAAGATGTATGTGTATATGTATATGATGTGTATATGTATGTGATGTATATATATATGCATACATGCATACACATGCATGCATACATGTATGTATATACATATATTATATGTGTATGTGTGTATATATGTGTGTATATATGTGTGTATGTATATGTATGTGTGCATATGAATGTATATATGTATACATGTGTATATATGTATATATGCATGCATGTATATATGTATGTGTATATGTATGTACGTGTGTATGTGTATTAAGTAAGTTTCTATTGTTCAAATCACTTGCCCTGTGTTCCCTTTGCTATAGAAGCTTCAGCAAACCAGTATGCTGTAGTTCTCACTTTGTGAGCCCGCTCCAGTGTTTGTCTTTGCTGTTTTTTTGTTTTGTTTTGTTTTGGTTTGGTTTTGGTTTTTCGAGTCAGGGTTTCTCTGTGTATCCCTGGATATCCTGGAACTCACTCTGTAGACCAGGCTGGCCTCGAACTCAGAAATCCACCTGCCTCTGCCTCCCAAGTGCTGGGATTACAGGTGTGCACCACCACTGCCCGGTTTGTCTTTGCTGTTTTTACCCCTTGGGGCTACACACACATGCTTGGGGCATGATTATTTTCTAAGCTGATTCATGTTGAGATAAATAATTTACTTATTGTCCCTGAGAAAAGGTCTCCTAAAAGCCACAGAATGTTATGAGTCATGGAAGTCTTTGTCACTCAGAGTGGGCCCCTCATCATGTGGCAGTTAACGTTAGGTTATGTTAGTGAGACCACTCAGAATGGTGCTTGTCTTCCTAGAAATACCAACCTGTGGTGGAAGACTGAGGCTTGAGGCAGCCTCTCGGGTGAAGGGAAGAAGACCCGGAGATCTGTGGTTTCCAGCAAACGCGCCTCACGACCAAAGACATCCACAGACTGAGAGTCAAGGAGAAGTCAGTGTAACAAGCAAGAGGACGCAGGCTGACGTAGGCATCCTGACAGCCATTAAAGCTGCTTCAATATTAGTCAGAGGGAACAAATAAGACTGCCGTGTAGTAATCAAGGGGACAACCAAGAGAACACAAAATCATGAGCATACATCCACTAAACGCTGGGGCTTACAATATCATAAAACAAACACCAATGAACATAAAATATCAGATAGGCCCGACCCAGTAACAGTGGGTGATTTCAGTTTCCCATTCTCTCCTTTATACAGTTCATTCAAATTAATCCATAAGGAAACCAGAAGCCAAACCACATCACAGATCAAATGGACTAAACAGATATCTATAAATCATTCCATCCCACAGACACGGAAGCACATTCTTCTTGACGGACTGTGGAACCTTCTTCCAGATAGGATTCAATGTAAGGCACAAAGCGAGTCTCAACAAACCCCAAGGAATGGAAATAATTGTAGATATCTCATCAGATAGATATAGAATTAAGCAACAGCAAGAGAAATCCTGGAAACTGCACAATGCCATAGTGGCTGGATAATGTACTCTTAAATAAATAGCAAGTCACTGGAGAAATTAAGGAGGCAATAAAAAGAAGTCTTAAATCATGGGGATGGAGAGATGGCTCAGGGGTCAGAGAAACTGCCTCTCTTACGTCGGACCCGGGTTGGGTTGGGTTCCCAGCACCCACATGGTAGCTCACAACACTCTGTAACTCTAGTCATAGGGGATCGAACAACCTCTTTAGCTCAGTGGACGCTGCACACACATGGTTTACATGTATATATGTGAGCTAACACTCACATGCTTTTTTTTTTTTTTTTTTTGGTTTTTGGTTTTTGTTTTTAGAGACAGGGTTTCTCTGTGTAGCCCTGGCTGTCCTGGAACTCACTTTGTAGACCAGGCTGGCCTCAAACTCAGAAATCCGCCTGCCTCTGCCTCCCAAGTCACATGCATTTTCAAAAGACATTTTTCACTTTCCTTTGAGAGTACAGTTACCTGAACTTTTGGGATAGGGCAGACACGGATTTGGGAAGAAAGTTTATGACTGTGGGTGCTTACATTGAAAAAGACCTCATATAAACAACCTAATATAAACAACCTAATGATGCTCCTGAAGATCTCAGAAAAATACGGACAAGCCAAACTCAAAGCAGCGGGTCAGGCCCGGAGGGAAGGCTCAGAGGTCAAGAGCAGCAGCTGCTCTCACAGAGGACTGGGTTTACCTGCTAACGCCCATGTTGGGAATCTCACAACCTGTAACTTCAGATCCAAGGGGCCTAACGCCCTCTGCTGGCACCCCCTGGCACCTGCACTCATGTGGGAAACCTATACACATACACACGTATATAAATAAAAAATAATACTTTTTTAAAAGTCGGTAATGATAATAAAGATCAGAACAGAAATTAATCAATGACTAAAATAGCAATATATAGAGTCTATCAAGATAAATGTATTCTTTGTTGTTGTTCATTTTAGTTTTTAGACAGGGTTTCCCTATGTAGCCTTAGCTGTCCTGGAACTCACTCTGTAGACTAGGTTGGCCTCAAACTCATGGGTATCTGCCTGCCTCTGTTTAGAGCCCCAGGTTCTAAACTTATTATTTGAAACAATAAATAACAAGGTATAGAGATAGCTGAGTAGATAAAGTGCTTGTCTTGCAAGCATAAAGACCTGAGTTCGAATCCCTAACATCATGGAAAAAGCCAGGCACGGCTGCAGGGTCCTTTAAGCCCAGCACTAGGGAATAGACACATGGATTGTTGGGTTTGCTGCATAGACGAAACAACAAGCACCTGACTCTGTGAGAGACCCTGTCCCAAGACAATGAGGTGGAGAGGGCCAGAGGAGACACCCAATGTCCTGGCCTCCCTATGCACATGTGTGTGGGCACACAGCACACACATACAACACAGCACACACAGGCTCACACATACAAATAAAAGAAGAAAAACAAGCCTGGTAGTCCCCTAGCCAATTGAACCAAAAGAAACAAAGACTCAAATTTAAAAACAAATTAAACATGAAAAATTGGAAATTAGTAGAGATTACCCTTAAGTCTATAGAATTACTAGGGAATAGTTTGAAAATGTGTTTTTAAAACACTAGAAAATCTAGAAGGAATTGATAAATTCTTAGACCGCTATGGTTTTCCCGAAATTAAATCAAGACGATATAAAGAACTTAAATAGATTAGTGAGATTCAGTGAAATTGAAAACCCTTGGCCAGGCTATGAGGGCACACACCTTTCACTCCAGGGCTTCAGAGGTAAAGTCAGGCAGATCCCTGCATTTGAGGCCAGCCCTGATCTATAAAGTAAATTCCAGGACATTGATGGCTTGGGGGGAGGGAGGGGGGACTAGTTTTTGATGGCTTGGGGGGAGGGAGGGGGGACTAGTTTTGACCCCTGCCCCTCCCCCCCAAAATTAAGGTGTAGAAAGCCATTGAGGGAGATATCAGAAGCTGACCTCTAACCTCTGCATGGTCATACACAAGTGAACAAATTATGCACATGCGCGCGTGCACATACACACACACATACACACATGCAAATAACATTTCGACTAACTAGACAAAGACTAACTAATTATCAGCTATCCTTTGAGCTGGTCGGTCCTAAGTGAAGAGGGGAGGTGTGTAGGTCGTGAGCCTGGAAGTCCCAGTACACTGCGATAACCGTGACTCACCCATCACCTTTGGGTAGTAGCATTCTCCAATATCTCAGCACTGGATAATTACTTCCGGGAAGTGGAGTCTGAGAACCTGAACTCAGTTCCAACTGATGAACAGAATGGACACTGATTCCAAAATGGCTTCAGTGATGTTAAAAGGAGCAGGCCTCACTAGTCCCCGCTTTGAGTTGTTCCGGTGAGTCAAATCGTCAATTCTTACTTGACTCTGAGGCCAAGGGGACCAGTTAAATGGACGTTTATACTGGCCTTCGTTGGCATTTGTAATTCTTGACGGGGCTTGATCAATTCATTGACTTAAATATTTGAAATTTTGATCTCCCTTAGTAAGTGCCGCTGCTTCCACACTGGCAGACCCTGCTATGCCCATGTCTACTAGGAGGGGCACTAGGATTGGAGCTGCCCTGGCCATCGGGGGTCAGTGTCGAAGTCCCAGGTGTTCCCAGCCTCCCTCTCTAGAATAATAGCTTACCTGAAGCAATAGATGTACCAGTAAGCACAAGTCAGAAGTCTTCCTGAAGATACAGTGTTGAAGGTACTGAGATGCTGATATCTTACATGAGCCTGCGCGTGAACAGAGGCCTTGACCTTCAGTCCCTCCCAGAGTCAAGGTGGACTCAGGTCCCCAAGGGCATAGTTGGTTTTGTTTCTAAAGGGGAAGGAAGAACTCTTGGGAGAGAGAGAGAGAGAGAGAGAGAGAGAGAGAGCGAGCCAGGGTTGGAAGAGAGAGGCCTGCCAGCCGTATAGTGGCAGAAACAGATAGCTGGGTGGTTAGCTCTTGCTTTGAGGCTAACGTTTTGTTGGGACTAATGGCGTCTAAGACCCCACTCTTGGTGGCCTCGAATCTCTGGATGGTGAACATCATTCCAGGGACCTTACCAGACGCCTAGAGGGGGAGTCTTCAGGTCTACCCTGGATCCCATACATTGGAAGCAAGCTGAATATAGCCATTGATAGGCCTCATGTCAGAAGCAGGACTCTCCCGCTCAGGACCCTTACTTCTGTCCATCACCTAGAATAGAATCTGGCTGGCAGTGTCAGCCTCCAACAGAGCTTATACTCAGGCAGGAATGACGGAGGCAGGGGTGACAGTGCCCAGAGTGGGCTGTGGTGGCCAGTGAGGTAACCGAAAGGGATAGCTGCCCTTTTCTGTGCAGTGAGTGGCCCTTTCTGACACTCTCAGACCAAAAATGTTTATTGTGTCCCTTGTCCTTTGTCTAAGTGCAGACAGGACTCTCTTCGTCCCCGTCCCAGTGGTTGTGATGACCATTCCCATCAGGGCCTTGATTGCTCACAACAGGTGGCCCCCGCCCAAAACACAACGCATCCTCTGTCTCCCTGCACGATCCCTTACACTATTTATATCATTTTTATCCTTTATATTATTCATCTTAATTTGAATGGAGTTGATTTTTCCCAGTTTTTCAGAGTGGCTCTCAATCCTTTGTGACTGAATATGATTATCCTTATCAGTTACCCAAGGGGCTAATGTTTCTCAGCCCCATGTAGCACAAAAGTGAGTATTTTGTCCCCCATAGTCAGGGTCTCCACTTGAAAAACAGGCATATATCTGAAAGGTGGCCAGGCTATTTTTCATCTTCTGGGTCCCACATCCAAAAGACCCAGAGAATGAAGGAGCAGATACGTTTGCAGTCTTTGGATGCTTATTCCGTTTTGCCCAAACAACTTACATAGGCCAGTGGTGAGGGTGGGGGACCATCCGCAGTGATGTTAGTAACTGGGCTCCTGTCTGCAGTCCTAATCAAAGTCCATCTGCCTTGCACTGAAGCCTGTGCCTCAGCAGCTCAAAGCAACTCGTGATGGAAGACGAGTGTCCAGTGCCCTTCGCCAGTCTGATTTCAGTGGGTCCTGTGGATGTTGTCTGATGACCCATCCATAGCCTGGGGCCTGATGAGAGTGATAAATCCAGGACTGGCCATCCATCTTCATAGCCACCAGGGCGTTCAGGTTCACGAAGTGGGGTCCTGTCCGTCGTGGGCCCAGGGGGTTTCCTTTTTGACTTAGCAGTTCAGCCTGTAAGGTGGGACAATGGACATAGTAGGTTTCTTCTGTAACTGCTCCCTACTGACCCCAGGCCCCTGTCCAAGGAGCTCAGGAAGGTGGACATGCTAGTCAAAGGCTGAACAATGGGGCGTTTGTCAGAAGCATCTGATCGCATCGATTGGACTGGGCGAGATCAGCTTTCATCCGTCCAGAGCTCAGCAACTCCTCAGGATCCCTGGATGGAGTTTGTCAGCCAGGTGAACCCCTGCTGAGACAAATAGAGACTAGAGACACAAGTTAAAGTTGTCTACTGGGGAAGGTAAAAATTTCCAAGACCAAGGGGAAAATTCCATTTTCAAGCACAGGCAGGTGTATTTATCCTGAGACCATTTGGTCCGTGGCAGGTGGATCCAAATCTTACCAGGCTTTTGATTCCCTAAAACTTATGTGAACTTCAGTTTACAAAAAGATGTACATTAGTTTTACCATTACATTGAAATACGTATTTCAGAAAAAATAGTTAGCAGGTGTCTGTAAGACAACAGGAGTGGACCCGTGCCTTCGAGCCCTGGTAAAGCTGTATATGGGTTTGGGTTAAAAGGCATGGAACATTTATTTCTCTCAGTTCAGAGGGCTCGATATAGGGATTGAATACAGATGTCTTTCGCATGATGAGAAGCACCTTTAGGTCTATATTTAGAAGACGACTAAGAGGAATTTAAAATCTTGAGCTCGTGACTGAATTGTAAGCAGCCAGTGCTCCATCAGCTTATCAAAACTTCACTGGTCAATGTTAAAATTCTGAGCTTTGAAATCGTAGTATAACCATAGCATGGAAGAAGTAGGAAAGAAACATTTCTCCCTTTTCTATATGTCTTAAGTCATTTCTTACAAACATCTTTTTACACTGCCTAATATTTATAATTTACATTTACCAACCTCAAACTTTTTTTTGTTTTTGTTTTTGTTTTGTTTGTTTTTGTTTTTTTCGAGACAGGGTTTCTCTGTGTAGTCCTGGCTGTCCTGGAACTCACTCTGTACACCAGGCTGGCCTCGAACTCAGAAATCTCCCTGCCTCTGCCTCCCAAGTGCTGGGATTACAGGCGTGCACCACCACCGCCTGGCAAACATTTTTTATCTGAAGCATTTTTATACTTAAATCATTTTTCTATTATCCGATTTTTTAATATCCTCAAAAACTTGTCATTTGCATTTTATCGATCTCAAACATTTTCCTAGGCACATAATAGTTTTTGTTTTTTTAAATCCTCCGACCTTAAATAAACTTTTTCTATTTAATTCTTTACAATGAGATACAGGCGGCTGATTATTGAGAGCAGTCATTTAATATGAGGTCTGTAGGCAACGCAAACCTGTTTCCCCTTTTTAATAAGAGACCTAGTAGTCTTAACTAATGAGTTGATTAATGAGCTAACACTGTGGTGGATCACCTTGAGGCAAGGAGCTAGCTGCCTGCTGTTTCTTTAGCTGTTAAGATAGTTTAGCCATCAATGTGATCAGAGATCTGAGAAGGATAATTATAATCTAAGGGTCTATATGTCAATTAAGATGACAGAGACCAGTCCAGACTCCACTCCCTAGACAGTTGTCCGAGGCTCTGTGGTCTCCATGGCACCGAGGCCAGAGGCAGACTTGGTCATCAGGCCCAGACGATGAAGGGGCTTTTTCCCTGTGGTAAAGGAACACGAGAAAGACTGGCCTCGCCTTGTCATAAGCAACATGTGACGATCAATCTCCAGTTGTCCTCTGTCCACAGTTCAGGCTGGGCCCTGGCAGCGGGCAAGGGGTGTTGGGGTGTTGGGGTGTTGGGGTGTTGGGGTGTTGGGGTGTTGGGGTGTTGGGGTGTTGGTCACTGTTAGGATTTGGGACTCTCTGTCTATTATGGTAAGTGTAGGCATATTAAATGCCATATGGAGGGCTAGTACCTACCTAGCATATCTGAGTTTTTAAACAGTCTTTGTCAGTTTTCAGTTCTCTGCTCTAAACTGTACCTTGCAAACATAAAACAGGAGACTAAATAAAGCTTAATCTTGCAATTAACTGCATCAGAGTTTAGCATGACTTCGTAGACATTTCTGAATATATTCAAGGATTTGATCATTTAGGTTATTGACTATAAATCCCTGTTATGTCTGAGCCTTAAAAATTGCAGTTCTGGGGCTGGAGAGATGACTCAGAGGTTCGGAGCACTGACTGCTCTCCCAGAGGTCCTGAGTTCAATTCCCAGCAGCCACATGGTGGCTCACAGCCATCTGTGATGGGATCCGATGCCCTCTTCTAGTGTGTCTGAAGACAGTGACCGTGTACTCACACACATAAATAAATGAATCTATTTTTAAAAATTGCAGTTTTGAATTGAAGCTCTTCTTGCATCAAAATAAAACTTTTTAATCCATAAGCATATTCGGTAAAGAGACTAGGAAGCTCACTGACCTTTGTCTGGTATATCTCAAGAGAATGTAACAGTTAACTCGTATGACTGGGTTTAAGCTGAAGGCATAAGCGTCAGGGCAGGGAAGGTTACCTTGGGGAAAACTGTGAGCATCTTGGCTGAGCGCTCTTATTTGCTAGTTGGACTGCAAACAGGGATGGGGTGGGGGTGGGGATAGGGTGGGAGGCAGGAGGGAGGCCGCTAGAGTCTTGCCAGAGCTCAGGCAAACTGAAAGGAAGTGAGAGTGGATCTCAAGAGCCAGTATTTCTTAACCTTTTTATGCTTTAAACCTCTATTTTTTTAAAATTAACAAATTCTTTAATTTGTATTCCTGGTATCATTATTATAATATACAGAGCAGTATATACCTGATGTGTGTGAGAACACTGTCGCTGTCTTCAGACACATCGGAAGAGGGCATCAGATCCCATTACAGATGGTTGAGAGACACCATGTGGTTGCTGGAATTTGAACTCAGGACCTCTGGAAGAGCAGCTAGTGCTCTTAACCACTGAGACACCTCTCTAGCCCTAATATATACCTAATGTAATAAAAAGAAAAAGGAGCCGGGCGGTGGTGGTGCACACCTTTAATTCTAGCACTCTGGGAGGCAGAGGCAGGCGGATTTCTGAGTTTGAGGCCAGCCTGGTCTACAGAGTGAGTTCCAGGACAGCCAGGACTATACAGAGAAACCCTGTCTCGGAAAAAAAGAAAAAAAGAAAGAAAGGAAGGAAGGAAGGAAGGAAGGAAGGAAGGAAGGAAGAAAAAAAAGAAAAAGGAAAAGACAAAGCTACAACAGGTAAAGAATATCAGGAATGTGTCTAATTGAAATTATTACTGTATTAGTCAATAGCTATATTTTTAAACAAAAACCTTGTTACCATATTAATTATTTCCATCATCAGCTGCATCACCGTCACCACAGCGACTGCCTGAGCTCTTTCGTCTCCACCCCATGGATTTATGACCTGATTGCCGTTGTCCAATCAAACAGTTTCCTTCATTGCAACCGTCATATACCAATTAAACAGTCAACACATTTTAAAATGCCCCGTAGCTTATATATTCAACTATAATTTTGAGAAGTTCCTTTTGCAATATCAAAATAAAGTATCGTCTTAAGGAGTGAAGTTATAGAGCATGACTATAATTTTTAGAAGACAAAACCAAGTTGTTGTTTTTTTAACAGTTTAAACAATCTAGTGTCTCTAAAAATCAATACCAAGTGCATTCTTTTCATGTTACAAAGTTTGGCTGCCAGCAAGAAAAGTTCTTGTATATAAACCCATGAAGAAACAGTCTTAATACCTTGTTAAAGAAACACTTTTTTGTTTGTTTGTTTGTTTGTTTGTTTGTTTTTGGAGTCAGGGTTTCTCTGTGTAGACCTGGCTGTCCTGGAACTCACTCTGTAAACCAGGCTGGCCTCGAACTCAGAAATCTGCCTGCCTCTGCCTCCCAAGTGCTGGAATTAAAGGTGTGTGCCACCATAGCCCAGCTAAAGAAACACTTTTAAATCCCATCTTTTTAGATCTGGTCTTTAGGACAGAAACAACACAAAAAATATCATCTCAATTTAAAAGTATCTTTAGAAACTTGTTTCTCTGGGTTGGTTTAGGCCAGGTGTTGTTGTCCAGAAATGGCTTTAACCCTGAGTTGTTTTAAGCCAATTTTCTGTTACCAATGTTACAGATTTTTAGCCATACATCATAAATGATGAAGCAATATTTCATAACCAAGACATGCAGAACAATACAGTTAAGACCAGTCAGAAATAAATACATAGTGGCCACATGCATTTATACATTTAAGACAGACAGACAGACAGACAAAATTTTAATTTCAATTTGTTCTAAATTGAATTTATTTAAAATCAGTTTCAAAATTTTAATTTTAATTGCTTGCTGTTGAATTCAGTTGTCTTACCGGAGAGGCCAATGAGCTGCTGCTGTCCCGACTTGCTGTCAGCTTGATCAGGCAGGGCTCCGAGGGCAGCACCAGTGCATCTCAAGTCAGCCACTTTGTTTCCTAAAAATCCTTGAAATGAGTTAAAATTAAATCAAGGAGCGAACAGCCAGCGGACGAAGTTTTAACCATGTTTTCCCTCTGAATATGAAACACAGAGCAACGATCAAGCAGAGGAGTGAAACCCCAGACATAAACTGAAAGACACTGACAGGTGGGTGTGCCAAGGACCAGCAGAGAGGGGAGAGAACCAGATGTCCTATCAAAGGGACCAGAACCAGAACCAGGCATCCCCCCAGTGTGAACCAGAGAGCAAGCAGGATGTTTCCTGACCACTTGTGACCCTAGGAGACTTGCTGCATCCAGCCTTCCTCTTTTAGGTCTCCAAAAGTTTAGACCAAACCAGAAACAAGAACAAATCAAGAAAAAGAGCTGTGCAGGTACAAGAAACTCACCTCCTCACGGAGGGAGCCGGTTTGGTGGTGTTCACTAAGGGACGCTTGAGGCTGAGGGGTGTTCTTGGCCAATGCACCAAACAGGTGTTCAGGAACTGTCACACAAACCATGGGGACATCCATCTCAGTTAAACGAGGGTAGTGTATTGAACTCATATACCAAGATTGACTGTTCAGGTCCACAAAAAGGACTCAGAGCCTAAACGTCTGTCCTAAAAGCAGGTTTTTTATGGAAAAAATTCAATTCAAAAGTTTAAAGGCAAGGAGGAGAGGCATACAACATTTTGACTGACTAGACAAAGCGTTATCGGCTGTCCTTTGAGCTGACTGGGCCTAGGTGAAGTCAGAGGGGAGGTGTGTAGGTCGGGAACCAGGAAGTCCCAGTACACTGCATTAACAGTGACTCCACCATAACTTTTGGGCTTATTAGCAGCATTCTTCAGTGTCAGCTACAGATAATTACCTCTGGGAGGTAGAGTCTGAGAACCTGAACTTAATTTCACTGTATGAACAAAATGGAGACTGATTACAAAATGGCTACAGTTATGTTAAAAGGAGCAGACCTCAACACCAACAACAACTAAAAGACAACATTGGGTAACATGGTGCTTATTAATATAATATAAATATATTTGTATAAACAATATAAATATACTGTTTCTGGACTAGGATATCTTTTTTTTTTCCATATTACATACTTTATTTCTACCACATCCAAGTCTCACTTGAACACTGCAAGTGTTCCAACCAAAACTATTTATCTGACCAAAGACAATAATAAAATACCAAACAAAGGAATTACCCCAGTGCATAAAATCCACCAGAAGGAGAAAAACCAGGATGATGTAACTCCTCCAAAAGTGACTAATCCTTCAGTAATGACATCTAGTGAGAGTGAGACGGGTGGACCTCCCAGAGAGCTGGAAGAGGGTGATCCCGGTGACGTTCAAAGACCAGCTCCGGCAGAGAACACAAATGGCTAAAGAAGTGAGGTGGTTGATCAGGATACAGAAGAGAGATCAATAGACATAAAAAACGAGAAGAAAAAACAGAAATGCAAGAAATGAAAACATGGTAAGTTCAATCAAAAAGCTCTGTGGAAACTCTCACCCATAGAATGGATGAAGAAGAAGACATAAAATTTGAGCTCGAACACAAGGTGCAGGAACTGGAACATTCCAGCAAGGACAAAGATGAAATAATAACAAGGTACCAGTGTAGATTCCAAGACAGAGTGGCACTTTGGAAATACCTAATCTGTGGGATTTAGGCATAAATGAATCTCATTCTAAAGGCATAGAAAGAAAGAAAGAAAGAAAGAAAGAAAGAAAGAAAGAAAGAAAGAAGGAAAGAAGGAAGGAAGGAAGGAAAGGAAGGAAGGAAGGAAGGAAGGAAGGAAGAAAGGAAGAAAGGAAGAAAGGAAGAAAGGAAGAAAAGAAAAGAAAACTTTCATTTTCAAAGTAATCACAACAGAATTTCTAGGAGGTAGGAAAAAAGATATCAATCCAGGTACAGGACACTGAGCAGATAAACAAACAAAAAAAAAAAAAACAAAAGAACAAAAATGTCCCCTCGTTATATTATAATTAGGACACTAAATATACAGAACAAAAATAAATGTATATTGAAAACAGCAAGAGACACCAAGTCACATACACAAAGGCAGGCCCATCAGATAACAGACTCTTCAACTAAAAGTTTAAAAGCCAGAGGAACCTGGGTAGGTGTGAAAGGTACACCTGGGAGCCCAGACTTCTATACCCAGCACAACTATATAGTTAGTGGAAAATAAAACATTTTCATGATAAACACAGACTAAAAGAATTTATTAAAAAAAAAAAAAAAGAATTGATTACTCTTTTTCCTCTGGAGGTAGTCATCAGGTGAGCCAAGATGGGTGCATACAAAGACATCCAGGAGCATGGAGGAAGAAGCAGTCTGACATGATGTACTTTCTCCTGAGGGTCCACTGCTGGCAATACCACCAGCTTTCTGCGCTGTCTACCCCACACCAGCCTTATAAAGTGTAAAGACTGGGATATAAGGCTAAGCAAGGTTATGTCATTTACAGAATTCGTATCCACTGTGCTGGTTGCAAAAATGCCCAGTTCCTAAGGGTGCAACTTACGACAAGCCTGTCCACCATGGCGTTAACCAGCTGAAATTTGCCTGAAGCCTTCAGTCTGTTGCTGAGGAGAGAGAGCTGGGCACCATTGTGGGACTTTGAACGTCCTGAATTCCTACTGGGTTGGTGAAGATTCCACATATAAATTTTTTGAGGTCATCCTCATTGATTCATTCCATAAAGCTATCAGAAGGAATCCTGACACCCAGTGGATCACCAAACCAGTCCACAAGCACAGAGAGAAGCGTGGGCTGACATCTGCTGGCCGTGGCCTTGGAAAGAGCCACAATTTCCACCTCACTATTGGTGGCTCTCGCCACGGTGCAGCCCAGAGAAGAGGCAACACTCCGGCTCCATCATTACCTCTAATACATGTGATATTTGTAAAGTTCATATCCAATAAACAATTTAGGACAGTTAAAAAAAAAAAAAAAGAACTTATTACCACTAAGTCAGCTCTGCAGAAGATGCTTGAAGGAATCTTTTGGACTGGAAAGAAAAGCCAAACTATCCATGAGGCCACAGGAAAAAACACACCAAGCTAGAGTAATAGTTAAGCAAGAGAAGAATGAGGAAAAAGAAAAAAACAAAATAAAAAAAAAACCAATACAAATAACAGGAATAATGCACATGTTTCAATAATATCTCTGAATGCTAATGGTCTATATTCTCCAACTAAAAGGCACAGACTATTAGACTAGATCAAAAGGCAGAAACTATCCATTTTCTGCTTCCAAGAGCTACACCTCACCACGACAGGCAGACACTGCCTTATCATGAAAGGATAAAAAAAAGGTATTCTGGCCGGGTGGTGGTGGTGGCGGCGGCGGCGGCAGCGCACGCCTATAGTCCCAGCACTTCAGAGGCAGAGACAGGTGGATTTCTGAGTTCGAGGCCAGCCTGGTCTACAGAGTAAGTTCCAGGACAACCACGGCTACACAGAGAAACCCTGTCTCGGAAATAAATAAATAAATAAATAAATAAGTAAGTAAATAAATAGGTATTCTAAGAAAATGGACCCAGGAAACAGCATTTGTTATTGTTAATGTGTGTGACAAAATATACTTCACATCCAAGCTAGTGAGAAAAATAAAAGGGGATACTGCATGCTGATTATGGAAGCAATTCCTCAAGAGAACCGCATGACTCTAAACATGTAAGCCCCAAACACAGGTACACCCAACCTCACAAATACTACTGTGAAGTCACAGATTAACATTACCACAATAATAGAATAGTAGTGGATGATTAATTTCTTTCTTTTTTTTTTTGTTTTTGTTTTTGTTTTTCGAGACAGGGTTTCTCTGTGTAGCCATGGCTGTCCTAGAACTCATTCTGTAGACCAGGCTGGCCTCAAACTCAGAAATCCACCTGCCTCTGCCTCCCAAGTGCTGGGATTAAAGGTGTGTACCACCACTGCCCGGTGGATGATTAATTTCAATACACAATTTTCATCAGTTCACAGTTCACCCTGACATATGTATACACGTGTGTGTGTGTGTGTGTGTGTGTGTGTGTGTGTCTGTATGCACAAAATGACATCATAGGTTGGATGGGCCTAGCAGACACAGAGAAGGTTCCACAGAGAGAATACAGAATACACATGTTTCTCAACCGCCCATGAAGCTTTCTCTAAAATTGATCACAGCAAGTCTCATCAAATACAGGAAAACTGAAATAATTTCTTGTATCATATCTGATCACAACATAATAAGACTAGCAATATCAATAGCAAGAGAAACTCTAGAACACACCCAAACTCATGGGGATTAAACAGTGTCCTACTCAATGATGAATGGGTTCCTGAAGAAATCAAACACAACTCACAAAAATCTGTGGGATACAGTGAAACCATGAAAGGGGAAATAAGTAATTCTCAGTGCCTACATTAGGAAACCAGAGCTGTCACAAATAAATAACTTAATGATACACCTTGGGACCTGGGGATGAGGGGGAAGGAGTAATTCCAAATCAGTGGACAGAAAGTCGCCATTAAGATTAGAACAGAAGGGCTGGAGAGATGGCTCAGCAGTTAAGAGCACTGAGTGCTCTTCCAGAGGTCCTGAGTTCAAATCCCAGCAACCACATAGTGGCTCACAACCATCTGTAATGAGATCTGATGCCCTCTTCTGGTGTGTCTGAGGATAGCTACAGTGTACTCACATACATTAAATGAATAAATAAATCTTAAAAAAAAAAAGATTTAAACAGAAATCGGGCAGTGGTACCACACACCTTTCATGGCAGCGTTCAGGAGGCAGAGGCAGGCAGATCTCCAAAGAATGACTAACATCAGTGCTTTTTAATAATCATTAAATTAGGAATAATTCCCATAAAAGGGAGAAAAGAACATTGCTAAACTCTCTTTTTGTTTGTTTGTTTTGTTTTGTTTTCTGAGATAGGGTTGCTCTAGGTAGCCCTGGCTGTTCTGGAACTCACTCTGTAGACCAAGCTAGCTTTGAACTCATAGAGATCTGCCTGCCTATGTCCCCTGAGTGCAGGGATTAAAGGTGTGTACCACCACTGCCCAGAGCCAAACTCTTTTTATGAAATTAGTATTACCTTGATACCAGAAGCAGACAAAGACACAAGAAATACATTAATACATGAAAGAAAGTTACAGGCCAATTTTCCTGATGAAGATGGATACAAAATTTCTCCACAGAGCCATTACAACCTGCATTCAAGAACATACTAAATGATCATTTATCACAATCTAGTTGGGTTTATTAAATTAAAGGCCTGCAGGTACTGCCCTGGTGTAGAGGCATGCTCCTGGGGACGTAAGTACTAACTCAGCAGGCTTATATTTTCTGGAAGCTTCTAGAAACAGGCTTCCTCCTTTTGTTTCTCCTCCTCCACCAGAGCTGGCTTTATTGACAGAAGAATTCAAGAGGCCTTAGCTCCATGGCGTCAAGCATGCCGCTAGTCCCGGCACGTCAGAGGCAGAAGCAGATGGATTTTTGTGAAGTTCAAAGTCAGCATAGTCTATGTAGCTGTGTGATAAGTTCTAGGCCAGCCAGGGTTCCAGAGTGAGATACATACATACATACATACATACATACATGATAGCTAGCTAGATGATAGATAGATGATAGAGATAGATAGATGATGTATTTTGAAACATCATCAAATGAATAGATGATAGAGATAGATAGATAGATAGATAGATAGATAGATAGATAGATGATAGATATCAAAATACCATCAAATGAAGTGCTTATAACCTCAGCAAAAATCAACTGGGGAAGCCTCTAACTCCAGCCTGTGTCAAGTTGACACGCAAAGCCAGCCAGCACACCCAGCAAAAGAAGGAATATCAAAAGATAGAGATAACTCCCTTCAAGATGGGTGTTCACAGCCGGGCGTGGTGGCACACGCCTTCAATCCCAGCACTTGGGAGGCAGAGGCAGGCGGATTTCTGAGTTTGAGGCCAGCCTGGTCTACAGAGTGAGTTCCAGGACAGCCAGGGCTACACAGAGAAACCCTGTCTCGAAACGCTCCCCCCCCAAAAAAAAGATGGGTGCTCACAACACCCAGCAGCTAGAAAGGTCGAGGCCTTCAGCTAAAGTTCCCCGTTGGCCTTTCTTTCCACAGTTGAGCTTCCCATGGCTGAATTCATGGCCTCTCTCCCAGGACAGAACTGCTCTATCATGGGAAAGACCCCAGTGGTTCCTGCTGTAAATGGCTGTTCACGACTGTTGACCAGTCACACTGTTGTCATTTCTAGGATGCTTTGCTGTGCTCTTCCCTCCCTGTTACAGAGTCAGGGGACAGCACATCCCCAGATAAGGGACGTAGGTCTTGCGCATTGTGTGTTAGGATGCTGATTTCTGTGCCCTCCCTTGAGATCTAGTTACAGTCTGAACACGAGCATTGTCATGAATATTGAAGAATATCCTGTATCAATGTAGTGTAAAGAATGCTCCCCAATTATCTCTGATTGGTTAATAAAAGGCTAAACAGTCAATGACTGAGCAGAGGAGAAAGAAAGGCTGGACTTCTATCCCAGCCAGGGGATGCTAGGGTAGCAGGAGTTGGCCACTAGGCAGGCGAGGGTCCAGGAGAAGAAGGACCACAAGCCAAGTGTAGGAAGAAGAATGGGGGGGGGGGAGCAGGAGAAGAGAAGGAAGAGGAAGAAGAAGAAAGAGAAAGAGGGAGGAGGAAGAGAAATAGGAAGAGGAGGAGGAAGGAGGAGGAGGAGGAGGAGGAAGGAAGAGGAGGAGGAAGAGGAGGAGGAGGAGGAGGAGGAGGAGGAGGAGGAGGAAGAGGAGAGAAGAAAGTCAGGTCAGGACTGGAACTCAAACAGGGCAGGAACCTGGAGGCAGGAACTGATGCAGAGGCTGTGGAGGAGTCTTGCTTACTGACTTGCTTCCCCTGGCTTGCTCAGCCTGTCTTTTTATAGAACCCAGGACCACCAGCCTAGAGATGGCACCATCCACCAGGGGCTGAGCCCTCCCCCCTTGATCACTAATTGAGGAAAGGCCTTACAGCTGGATCTCATGGAGGCATTTCCTCAACTGAGGCTCCTACCTTTCTGATGGCTCTAACTTGTGTCAAATTGACAAACAGAACCAGCCAGTACAGGTGACATACTTCCTTCATCAGGAACACACCTCCAAAGCCTCTGAAACGGTAGCTTGGAGACCAACTATACAAATGCCTGAGATCCTGGGTGACACCCTCATTGCACTAGCATCCAAAGGGGATGCTGATGTCAGCTTCCGGGAGCCCTGGACCTCATGAAGAACAAAAGGCTACAGGCTTTTCTTCTCTCTCTACCTTTGTAGGAACTGGATATTTGTTTTTAGTTGGTTGTAGTGTCCAGTATAGGCTAAGTAGAGTGTTTTACACTGACTGACATCTGCTTTGACCAATGGGCTGGCCATGTGGTAGAACTGACTCCCAGAAGTTGGTCTCTGATCTTCATTTGATCACTGTGGTAAGCCTGCACGCGCACACATACACATACACACACACACACACACACACTCACACACTCACACACTCACACACGTTATATGCATGTGTGTTTTGCCTGCTTGTGTGTATGTGTACTATGTGATTGCCTAATGCCCTAGGAGGCAGAGGAGAGTGCCAGACAGTTGTGGGCTGCTATGAAGGTGCTGGAAATCACAAACCCAGGGCTTCTAGAAGAGCAGCCAGTGCTCTTAATCACAAAGCCCTCTCTCCAGGCTCCTTAAAACTTCTTTAGCAGCATTTGTATTCTCCTCTGGGTACCTGGCCCTATAACATATCAATATGACAGCCATTTTCAGCTCTGTGCCTTTGCACGCGGAAATGGAGACCATATTAACATCCTAACTCTAGGTCTCTGAACATGGAAATGAAGTGAGGCTAACCAACCCCCTCCACCCAAGGCCATACAGCCAACAGATGACACAGCCCTGATGTAGACACAGAAAGCTCCCAAATACTATGTCATCAAGGCTAATGCTGAGATAAATGTCTTACCTGGATAGCACTGAGCCTTCCACTGCAAGGGAAACCCCAGACTAGCTCACAGACCCCCAGATCTGAGACGCAGGCAGATACTCATGGAAATGCCAGGCAGGTCACCTCAATTGTGGGAGCACCCCTTGGCGAGAGCCGTGGCTTGGGTAATCCATCATCCACTGACTGCGGCGCCAGCCGTGGGCTCTGGCTGCCGGTGCTTGATGCTATTAACATCGTTTAGTTTTTGGACTTATCCTATTAAGAAAGGTTCCCACCGGCAACAGCAAAAAAATCCTTACCACCTCTTTCATTACCCCAGCTTTTCTTCCCTGTAATTACTATTGAGATGCTGGCTGATTAAATTAGGTTTTTGGAGGTCCTTTCTAAAATCTTGGGGAAATTATCTAAAAATCATGAAATCAATTCCCTTCCGCTGTTTTACTCTTTTATGCCCTCCGCTCAGAGAGGGATGGGCAGACAGGGGCAGGCCCTCGGGAGGAGTGTGCAGCTCCACGCTGCTGGCCAGCCTCCTAGGGCCTTTGTGGACCATCTGGGTCAACTTCCTTCCAAGCAAATGAAATGCAAATAAAAATTCCAGCAGTTTTTCAGATGCAGGCTGCCTAGCTGATTAGCATGACAGAGCCTGGGAGAGGAGGCCTGACCCGGTGCACTTCCCCTCCGCTCATTAAGTTGTAACTCCACCGCGCCTGCATTCATGCTGTGTAGTGACGCTGAAAGGCGTCTTTATCCAAAACTAGCTAAATTCACATTCAGACTTTTTGCCTGGAAGTCTTGCCTGCTTCGGCACCCACATGAAAGTGAGCCTATTGTGGCTGCCCCATGAGCCCCGCTGACTCTGAGACAATCTGGAGGGGTCCCAAAAATGTTTATTTCCCAAGTTTGTATCCTTCCACTCCACGACCCCCTCCCTCAACCCCCCCACCCCAGTCCTTCACCCCACCCCACCCCCGCCTCCGCTGGCCTGGCTCTGTGTGCGGAGAGACACTGGGTGGGTGCTGGAGGAGGTGTGGAGCGTGCGTGGAATTTCTAAAGTCAAGTTCTTGGGGATGTTGGGAAGAGGGGATCTGAGAGAAGGTTGTGGGTCTGGATGATCCTGGGGTTTGGGGGCTACCTGGACCAGCGTCTCAGAGATGTTGGTGGCCCAGGGACTCATGCCCTGATGTGTTGCCTGGCACAGACTTCCTTGGTCTCTCTTCTAAAAAGCAACAAGTAGGTTATAAAGCAGTTCACCATGTGCGAACACACACCCCGTCGGCAGCCTTGCTAGTTGGAGACCCTCCTTGGGTTGTGACTTGAGTATTTTCATGTGCATGCTTGTTACTGAGGGTTGGAAGGTCCCACTTTATCTTTGGAAACTAAGAATGAGGGGACGGGAGATGAAATCTGTGAGGGGGGAAGAAGCCACTACTCTTTGTGACTCTGGTTGCCCCACGAATAAAACACAGTACATCAAAACCCGATCTCACTGATGTTGCTGGGAATTCAGAGGGAGAGAACATTTCATGAAGGTTTGGTTAGTGGTAACTTTAACTGTATGAAAACAAACTGTGCCACTTCTAGATTCTGGCCAGCATGTAGGAGGAGGCAATGCTCTCGGATCTGCGTGTGGTAAGGGGCTGGGATCCCTGCCAATGCATTCATTCCTTGTAAGGGTGTTGGTGGGTCGGGCCCAGGAATGCCACAAAGCCACTTCCATGCAACAGATCTCAACGGAGAGATTTATTGGGGGAGGTTTTGGGGGGAGCGAAAGGCTACTCCTGGGGGAGCACAAAAGTGAAGTAAATACATATATGTGCATGTATATATGTGTATACAAGGGTATATATGTATGGTAGGTGATGATGTGGCTGCCGGCTCCGAGTGGCTGACGGTGGATGGGAGTGGACCTGGTTCCTAACACTCCAGACATCTTTAAAAGTCCAGGAAACTTCCTCTGCTGTTCTTAGGTTGGAAGCCATGGCTTCAGACCTGCTAGGCAAGTGCTCTACCACTGAGCCATGCTCTCAGCCCAAGGAAACATTGTAAAGCAAGCAAACAACATTGGGTCTGATGTAGTGTTTTACTGGCTCCGGTGACTTCAAATGAGACACCCCCTCTCCTCTCCTCTCCTCTCCCCTCCCCCTCCACCCCATAGGCTTAGGTATTTGAATACTTGGCCCCCAGTTGGTGGCTCTTTGGGGAAGCCCATCAGCCTTGCTGAGGTAAATATGTCGGGGGGGGGGGTGGAGAGTGAAAAGCTGTGCTTATTTCAATTTGCTCTCTCTGCTTCCTGTTTGCGTTTGAAGACTTGAGTTCCCGGGCCTCAGGACTTCACGCCTGCCAGTTGCTACCACGTTTCTGCTTCCTCTTCCGGACTTTGATAGACTGTTATCCCGGAAACCTTAGCAAACCCTGTCTGTTGCTTCTGGTCATGGGGTAGAAAGGTAGCTAACACTGGCCTGTGTAATTTTCTTAGTCTTCAGGCTACCGGACTACCTCAGGGCCCACATCGGCAGGTTGACCCTGTGTGGTTGGGCCCGGATTCTCCCGGCTGCTGACAGACAATTTCCTCTTCAGTTGGCCAACAGCAAGAGGTGAGTGAGGAAAGAGCCGCAGGCCTGAGGGGCCACGGGAGCCGTGGGAGGTTAGGTCAATGTGTTCATCCCACTGTGTGCCTCACAACACGAGACACCTAACACAACAGGGTGTCCTTGCAAAAGTGCAACTGCCATCAAAAGAAGCAGCTCTCTTCTCAAAGGGAATAAATTAATTGGTTACAGTAGTCGATTAATCATATCCATATCAAAGGATATGGTTTATTCTGGAGAAAATATGAATGACCACAGCTTTGGAGTGTGCCTTTAGATCTGCCCAGATTCAATGTTCCAACATGGAAACAGTTGCATGGAGTTTTTACAGTAGCAAAACAACAACAACAACAACAACAACAAAAAAAAAAGTTTTTTTCAAGACATTTAAAAAAAATACATGGATGGAAACATCAGAGAGGGTTACAAAGAGATGAGGTAATCTCTGACATTTTTTGTTTGTCTCATTATTGGCTTTTTCAAGGCAGGGTTTCTCTGTGTAGCCCTGGCTGTCCTGGAACTCACTCTGTAGACCAGACTAGCCTCGAACTCAGAAATCCACCTGCCTCTGCCTCCCAAGTGCTGGGATTAAAGGCATGCGCCACCACCGCCCAGCATGTTGTTGGCTTTTTCAAGGCAGGGTTTCTCTGTGTAACCCTGGCTCTCATGGAACTCACTCTGTGGATCAGGCTGGCCTCGAACTCAGGGATCCTCCTGCCTCTGCCTCCTGAGTGCTGGGATTGAAGTGGGGTGCCACCACCACCCGGCAACTACTGACATTGTTAGCAGGTGGAGGGTGGAGCTAACGGCCTGTTAAATTAGTAAATCCCTAAAGGCTCCAGTCTGTTAGTCACAGGATAGCACAGCAGACACAGTGGTGGGCAGGGAAGCCATGGAGGGAGCTAACGCTAGCCTAAAATAAAGGATAATCAAGCTCTAGACGGGGAGCATTCCAACCTCCCCACACCAGCGTAACTGTAATCAATTAATCAGTCTTTACAAACACAGCTTCTCTCTGGGAATTCTCGTTTACACACCTCAAAGAGGATCCGGGAATTTATTCTGGAGTCAGATATGAGTGACCCTGTCCTGGGAGCACAGACACGGGTCACCCCAAAAGTCATGTCTCAACGTGGTATCAATTCCAGGAACGTCTCCAGTGAGAGTCATAAGGCAAGGTGTTTTCCAGATTTATTGGTAGAAAAATCAGGTAGGCAGATACAGAACATCGGGGAAACCGTAACTCGGGCCTCAGACACGGGTGCCCATCTTAGTGCTTCGGTTAGTGGGAACATGTTCAGGAGTCTGTCTGCACAGCCTAAAGGATTTACCTAGTGGCCACTGGCTTAGTCAGGGTTACTCCTGCTGTGATGAACCGCCATGGCCAAAAGCCAGTTGGGGAGGAACTTACAGGAGGTTTATTTGACTTCCACTTCTACGTCACTGTTCATCATAAAATGAAGTCAGGACTGGAACTCAGGCAGAGCAGGAACCTGGAGGCAGGAGCTGATGCAGAGGCCATGGAGGGTTTCTGCTTACGGCCTTGCTCCCCATAGCTCGATGAGCCTGCTTTCTTACAGAACCCGGGGCCTTAAGCCCAGGGATGGCACCATACATGATGGGCTTGCCTTCCCCCGTCAATCACTAGTTAAGAAAATGCCCCCAGGTTTGCCCGCGTCCCGATCTTATAGAAGTATTGTCTCAGTTGAGTTTCCCTCCTGTCTGATGACTCTAGGTTATGTCACATTGACATAAAACCAGCCAGAACAGTCGCAGAGACGTTACGTCACGTCCGAGTTGGGTAATAGATGGTTATTGAGGGGGGTGGTGAGGGTGCTAAAGATGACCCAAAGTAATCTGGCTCTGAATTTGAAACATTCCAACCTCTCCACGTCCAGGAATGGTTAGTATGGGGTGTGGTCCTTGCCAACTACTTTCACTCAGGAGGGTGAGAACGGAGTGACAGGAAGCGGCTAGCATTAGCAAACTGCACCACAGGAGAGGCTGGCGCGGGGAGTCCGGTTAGCCTGGCCACCGCCCTTCAGTCTGTGGGGATTCAGGACTCTCGGACGGAGTGCCAAGGCAGGTCTGATGTGACTGCAGGTCCCGAGGTGAGCCGCAGCGCCTGATAAGGCGGCGCCTATTGTAAACCATCTCCACCCGACATTCATCAGAAGGTGCTACCAGCCACAGGGACAGAAGCCCAGCCTCGCACTGCCCCCCAGCACAGCTGCGCTTCGCGTGCTGCATACATGTATCATGGGAGGAGAAAGCAACAGGGCTTTAGGTTTCCCGTTAGCCTCGAAGTCCCCTCAAGTCACTGTGTAAGACATGAGCCCAAGAAAATGGCCGCTTCGATCCTTTCTGCGCTGAAAGAAGATATTCTTCTTTTGGGAATGTAGTAATTAACCTCTAGGTCAAGGGAGGGTATATGTGTGGCCAGGGGGTGTGGAGGAAGGGGTGTGTGTGTGTGTGTGTGTGTGTGTGTGTGTGTGAGAGAGAGAGAGAGAGAGAGAGAGTATGTGTATATATGTGTGTGAGAGTGTGTGTATGTGTGTGAGAGTGTGTGTGTGTGTCTGTGTGTGTATGTGTAGAGTATATGTATGTGAGTGTGTGTATGTGATGTATGAGTGGGTATATGTGTGTCTCTGAGTGTGTATGTGAGTGTGTATATGTGTGAATGTAGTATATGAGTGTGTGTGTGTACACTGTGTGTGAGGATGTGTGTGCATGAGTGTGTGTGAGTGTATGGGTCTCTATGTGTGGATGTGTGTGTACAGTGTATGCATGTGAGTGTGCGTGTATGTGGTATATGAGTGTGTGTATGTGTGTGTACACTGTGTGTTTGAGGGTGTATGTGCATGAGTGTATGTTTTAGTGTATGTTTGTGTGCATGTGTGTAGTATGTTCAGGTGTGTCCGTACCAGGGTGCTCATGTGAGAAAGTAAGAGGTAAACTTTTGAGAGTTGGTTCTTGGGGCTGGAGAGTTGGCTCAGAGGGCCCCGTCTGGGGCTCCCAGAGGACCCAGTTTTGGTTTTCAGCACTCATTGGGGGCTCATAACGCTCATCCCAGGGATCAGATGCCTTCTTCTGGCCTTCAAGGGCACCGTACACGTGTTGTGCACACATATCATACATGGAGGCACATGCAATTTTAAAAAGAAAAACAAAAGAAAATCTTTGCTTCTGCTGAGGAACCCTGGCTTCATGGGTCTCTGAGAAGACCTCTTCAGCCTTCTGCTTGGTGTTTGGTGGAATTTGGGAGGTAAAGACCTCCACTGAAGGATGGAGATAGCTTCCCCCCCACCCCACCCCCCACCCCCGCTTCACACAACCATCTGGACTCTTCAGGGAGTTTGTTATCATGACATCTGATTAACTTGTTTTATTTTTTTGGAGGGGTCTCATGGATCCTAGGCTGACTTGCATTCCCGCTGTAGAGCTGAGGATGGCCTCGAACTCTGAGCCTTCTGCCTCTACCTCCTAAATTCCACCAAATGTCAAGAATCTTGCTGTCTTCTTGCCTAGTACAATGAGATTTGAAGGCGAGAACAGGTTACACTCTCTGACCTTGACCGGGCTGCAGGAGGAGATTCTTAGGGCTGATGTGACAGTGGGGAAAGGTACTCGCTGTAAAAGCCTAAGTCCGTCCCTAGGATTCATTCCCAGACCCCATGATGGCGGGAGAGACCTTCCAAAGTTGTCCTCTGACCTCTGATCTGGAGCCATGCTGTCCCCATCAGATGATCACACACACAGTGGCAATGAATAAAACAGGCCCGGAGGACCGCCCTGAGCCCAGCACTTGGGAGGCAGGTGGATCTCTGAGTCTGAGGTCACCTTGGCTGACCTACATAAGGAGTCGCAGGCCAGCCAGGACTGCATCATGAGACTCTGTCTCAAACAAACAATGATGATGAATAAATTGAAATGTTTAAATCTTTGGCATGAGCGATTGAGGTGTGATAGAAAGGTGCCGATAGAGAGACACCTCGAGGGAAGGAACTTTGTTCCTCACCACAGAGAGGTGGGAAATATCTCACCCGCCCTCAAGCAAAGGATTTCAGATCTACAAACATTTGCTTGAGGATCTATGCCTTCCGAGTTGAAAATCTACAGTTTTCCAGGAATCTCACCAGAAACCCACCCCACCCCCCTTCACAGGAAAAGAAATTTCCTAACCTCCTCAGGCAACCCTAGGAGGCTCTGGTTCTACCACTTTAGATTAGAGAAAGCATCATGCAAATTACTTCCGGAGACGCCTTATCATCTCTTACCCAAAAGAGAGAGATTACATTTATTCATTTCGCTTTCTTTCTTTTGTTTGTTTGTTTGTTTGTTTGTTTGTTTGAGACAGGGTCTCTCTGTGTAGCCCTGGCTGTCCTGGAACTCACTCTGTAGACCAGGCTGGCCTCAAACTCAGAAATCCGCCTGCCTCTGCCTCCCAGGTGCTGGGATTACAGGCGTGTGCCATCACCGCCCGGCTCATCTCACTTTATATGTGTTTCCTGCTTGTTGGGATGTGTATGGTGCATGTGCTTGATGCTTGCAAAGGCCAGAAGGGCGTCAGATCCCTTGGTACCTGAGTTACAGATGTTTGTGAGCACCGTGTGGGTGCTGGGAATCAAGCCTGGGTCCTCTGCAAGAATAAGTGTTAATAAATAAAATGCTGCAGGCAGAGTAAGGGGGTGCCTGGTGGGCCCATGACAAGTGTCCCCCTGAGAAATCAGGAGTGAGGACGAGGAGAAGGGGTGGAGGCAGACAGAACCACGAGGGCAGAGAAAGCAGAGAGAGAGAGAGAGAGAGAGAGAGAGAGAGAGAGAGAGAGAGAGGATTGGGGGTGGGGGCTAGGGTAGCCTCTTTGTTTGCTGCTGCACCTAGATCACAGGGAGAGGCAATGGCAAATTTGAGGCCAGCCTGGTCTACAGAGTGAGTTCCAGGACAGCCAGAGCTACACAGAGAAACCCTGTCTCAAAAACAAAAACAAAAACAAAAACAAAAACAAAAAAAAAAAAAAAACAAAACCAAACAAACAAATCAAAACCCCCTCTGAGGCACCCTGGTGTTACCAAGGTCCTTCTGCTCCAAGGTCCAACCTCTGAGATATGCTCTCTCTGGTTTTGACACTTTCATTGGGTATATACTTGCAGGTTAGCCCGGTGGTGGTGGCACTTGCCTTAATCCCAGCACTCTGGAGGCAGAGGGAGGTAGATCTCTAAGTTGGAGGCCAGCCTGGTCTACAGAGTGAGTTCCAGGACAGCCAGGGCTACACAGAAAAATTCTGTCTTGGAAAGGGAAAAAAAAGCAAAGCAAAACAAAACAAAAACAAAAGGTAAGTCTGGACTTGCAGGTTAAATGATGAGGTTGCTCATGGTATTTTTTTGTTGTTGTTGCTCTTGTTTTTTAATTGCTTTTGATGCTGGTTTGTTTTCGGGTGTCTTTCCTTTTCTCCCTCCTTCTCTCCCTCCCTCCTTGTCTTCTTCCTCCCTCCCTCCTTGTCTTCCTTTTTAGTGTACCACTTTACCATGTTCTCATTTGCATCTTTTCTGTGTGTGTAGCTTCTGTCTGGCTGCTTTGGTGCTTTGCCATTGGCTCTGATGCCACAGTGCAGTTTGTTCTGGGTTTCCTCGAGTTTTACCAAACACTGTGGGTCTACGAGTTTGCCATGAGAAGCCTGGGCGGTTTCTGCCGCTGCCTCACTCTTTCCCGTGCTTCCCGCGTCAGGGGCTTCCGCTACGTGCGTGTCAGCTGCTGTGTTCCATACTGCACTGGGACTGCTCTGCTTCCCCAAATTCTTTGTCATCTGTGCTACTTCTGCTGTGGGGCCGACTTGCTGGGAAGATGCAGCACCTCATGCCATACCACACACACCACACACACCGCCTACCTACATAATACGCACGCATATACACGCAAACACATACTGCAAACACACACCACACGGTGCTCATATATACACATTATCCCACAAATACCCACATAAACACCACACATGATACACAACATACACCACACACACATGCACACCACATACACATATACCATACATACACAACGTACAAACACACATACACACCACACACATACCACACACACACACACACACACACACACACACACACACACACTGATTCATCCTCCCAAACGGAACCCAGTACAAATTGAAGTAATAATTGCACCAGTGAGTTTTATTGGGCTGTATCACCTAAAGTGCCAACCGCAGCAACATGGGTAACCATACAAGAAAGCTACAGTTGTGTGGCTGTCCACACAGCCCGGAGCCCCGCGGTCTCAGGCTCCTGCCCTGCACAGGCTCCGTACCCTCCACCCCTCCACCCCTGCAGTTGTTCCAACCTTTATCCTGTGGTGGTGGAGGGACCATCAGACCCTCTCAAGTCCCTTTTCTCCCAGACACGTGACCTTTCATTCACCTCCTGGGCCTCATGCTCCACTTCCTCCTGATTTCTGGAAGGAAAGGTTTCAATTTAAAAGGAGCTGCCCAACGTCAGCTTTCTTTGGAAGAGATTCCTAGTTCTATGCTTTTAAATAATCTCAAGTTTTTCTCAAAGAAATTTTCATTAACCCTCTCATTTCCATTTCAGGCGTGAATGTTTTCATGCCCAGGAGTTCAATTTGGATATTATTATTATATCCCCTTGCTTTCCATGGACAATCATCTTATAGACTGTCCACGTGACCTGGGACAGGAAGATACAGCTTCTATGCTTGATGGCTGTGTGTCTCAGCTCAACTCAGGAGGCATCTCAGCGCTCCACCTGCCTCCCAGTGCTTCTCTCTCTCTCTCTCTCTCTCTCTATATATATATATATATATATATATATATAAGATTTTTATTTATTTTATGTACACGAGTACACCATTGCTCTCTTCAGACACACCAGAAGATCCCATTATAGATGGTTGTGAGCCACCATGAGGTTGCTGGGAATCGAACTCAGAACTTCTGGAAGAACAGTCAGCGCTCTTAACCAATGAGCCATCTCTCCAGCCCACCCCCCCACCCCCACCCCCCTCCCGCCCTTGAACAGATGCAGGGTATATGTTTAATACATTCCAGTCACTGCTAGAGAGGTCTCTGAGCAGGGCTGGGAACATGGCTCGGTGGGAGAGCACCTGCCTTGCACTTCCCCCCGATACACTCCTCCACAGCGAAAGAGAAAAAGCAAGACATTTATGAGCATCACGTCATTTAACCAAAACTGGATCAGCACTGACACCCATGATATACCTGCTAAAAATACTTTTACAGGGGATGTAACCCAGTGGTGGAACACGCCCAAAGTCCTGGCATTCCACCTCCAGTGTTACAGAGAAATCATCATCACAAATGTCCTTCCTTCCCCACCTCAGGGACTGTGCCTCTAAGACCCCCCACAGTATGCCTGAAACCACAACTTACACCAAACTCTACACATGCTAATTTCCTCACTCCTCCACACAAGCCTATAATACAGTTTAATTTGTAAGTTAAGCCCAGTAAGATATTGATGCAAATAATCATAAGCAAGAACGGTCATAAAAATATACAGGGGGCGAGGTTGCAGTGTCACTGCTTGTATGCGTACGGATCATTGATACATAAAGTCGGAGTCTCTTGAACACAGGTACCACAGCGTCGTGCCTGTAGACCCCTTAGCCAAGCAGACTGTGCCGTGCCGGTCAGGTAGCCCATACAGTGTGGATACGCTGGCGAGAGAAAACGCCACTTCATCCCACGTCCCTGAAGGGTCTGCAACCTAAAACTCCAGGTGTTCATTTCTGCGGTTTCCCATTTGATATTTTCTGGTAGTTGAGCATGAACGGCTGAGGCTGCAGAAACCGAAACTGTGGAGAAGGGGGTGTGGCTACCACACCCCCACTTTACGGATGATAACTGAGGGGGGCAGAGAGGTCGTGGCTGTCCGCACAGTGCCCCTCGGCCAGCAGATGGCAGAGCGGTCATTCTGTCTGTCTCTCCACAGAGGATGCTTTGAACTACTTACCTACCCTCTTGCAGTCTTTGACAGAGTGGTAAGGACAGAGGTGACATGTGATTGTCTGTGGTGGTCTGAGAAGACATTCCATCCCATCTGTCCTACAAGCACCTAGAGGCTACACTCCGAGGGAGGGAGGAACAGACTGCCCGGCAGGTTCCTATCTCACTTGGAGATGAGTTCCAAAAACACCCCAAGTCCCCGATCCCAAAACATTCATTCTAGTTCAGTGCGCTTGTCTGCCTCGATGTTCCTCGAGACCAGCCAGAACATTCGATTCTGAGTAATCAAGTACTCCAACAGACAATAGAACTTCCAGGTCTGCGGGGCCGAGGACCAGCCACATCCCACTGACCGTCACCTTGCAGGAGTTAGCCAACCTCCTCTCTTATCTTAGATCGCCTCCATTCCCAAGGCTGGACCCTTTTGAAGAGCACTAACAATGGGATCCAGCCCCGGTTCCTCAGATCCCCCGACCACAGTGCGGTGACTTCGCTTGACGTCTCAGAGCTGATAGATGAGTCACCAACTCGGGCAAGTGAGATCCTTCAGCTAACACCACACGCCCGAAGAGCTGTCAGGAGCCCCTCCTGACGCAGGCCCAGTCTTCCAGTGGCATTCTAGAGTAGCCCCGGGCGCCCTCTGAGGGGTTTTCTCACCCCTGAGGATGTAACGACGGCACCACAGTCCATTCCCTTGGAGACTCTGGCTTCTGAGCGTCTCACATCCTCTCACTTGAGGTCTGCAGCAGCCTGTGTGGGAAGCAGGAGGGTATCTTGGTCTGTTTCCGAGACAGGGCCTCGTTACATAGCCCTGGCTGTCCTGAAACTCCCTCTATAAGCCAGGCCGGCCTCACAGTCAGAGATCTGCCTGCCTCTGCTTCTCTTGGGCGGGGTTCAAAGGTGTGCACCCTATGCCCTGCGACAGGCAAGGATCTTTTTATCTTTGCTTTTCTCTTGAGAACATTTGGGCTCAGAGAAGATAAACTCGTGTTCAAAGCCACACCTGTAATACGATTTAGGCTGGAGAGATGGCCAGCTGGTTAAGAACACTGACTGCTCTTCCAGAGGTCCTGAGTTCAATTCCCAGCAACCACATGGCGGCTCACAACCATCCGTATGGGATCTGATGCCCTCTTCTGGGGTGTCTGAAGACAGCTACAGTATACTTACATATAATAAATAAATAAATAAATAAATAAATAAATATTTAAAAAATATTTAGGACCTGATATGACTGCAGATCTGAATGATTCCAAGCCTGTCTTTTTCACCAGGGGGTGGGAGGTGGGAATGGTGGGGGGTGGGAGGGGTGGGGGGGAAGCTGCTCACAGGGAGTGGCCTCAGGGGAAGAGCTGTCAGGATCCACAGCCACTCCCAATGGCATGGCTGTCTTGCAAATAAACCACACCTATGTTTAGCCTTTGCAGCTATAAGTTGCCCACTCTGCACACACACACACACACACACACACACACACACACACACACTCGAATGATACCACTCTGCTTCGCAGGAGACGCCTTTCCCACAACTACAGCAGTCACTCCTGTAAATGTATCATTTCCCAGACTCTTTCAGACAGGATTTTGTATTCAGGACCAGGCTTCCTTGGGCCTCACCGGCTGAGTGTCTATGGTACCAGTGTGGCACCAAGACCCGATATAACAATGCTTCCAACAAGCAATGTAATGATCACTGATTCTTCCCAACCCAAGGCGAGGACAAAGGAAGACATTCAAGTAGCAAGCCGGCTTCCCCTATCTTGAACATGGCGATTCCCAGAAGCACACAGCGGCCGACCCACAGGGCGCATCCCAGATTGCGTCCTCTTCGGGTCTGCACGCTCTCCGACCCTCCTGAGTCCTCGGCAGGACAGAAATGCCAGGGATATTTTCTATAATTTGCAGACAACAAAAGGCTTTCACATGCCAGGATGAGTGACTGTTAGAAAGTCTGCTCTTGGGGTGGCTCGAGCGAGCCCACATCCTTAGGCGAGATTGTGGGGGTCATATGCCTCAGAGAGGAAAGCTGAGGCTGGGAAGCACAGAGGGGGAGAAAGTCAGAAAGGGGGAAAGAGGGAGGCGGCTCCCACTGGTGGATCACCTGCCAGCACAAGCAGTGTCACCTGTGAGCCACCATGATTTCGCTACGAGGAGGCAGGGTAGCAGTGATCCAGAGCCTGTGACAGCGTGAGGAGCGGTGGAAGAGATCAGATGCTCACCACAGGCGGTGTCGCGAAGGGCTCTGTCCTGTGACTTCTCCTATTTTGTCTCATGGAGTCCTCAAAACCAGCTCTGCCAGGCAAGTGCACGGTTTACATCCTGGCGGTATGGAAGCCAGAGCAATCGCTCAGAGCCACGTGTTGGTGTCTGGGAAGCAGGCCTTCCCGTCTGCCTCTTGTGTTCTCCCTTCAAAACGATGTCTTTTCTGCTACGCCCCAAACACCACCAGTCCAAATTCTCAGCTCGAACCTCTGACGTCTCCTCCGGGTGCTCCTCCGGCTCTTGCTGATCCGTGTGGGACCTTTGTGCTTTACTTTGTTCGTGTGCAAGGCTCTGGGTGGGCACAAGGACACCTCTCCTGTTCCTGCCTTGCCTTGATGGCCGCTCAGTGCATAGCGGTTCAAAGAGAATGAATCTGAACCGCTCCGCCCTGGCTCTGCTAACCTGGCCCCTGGATTCCTTTCCAGTAGGTCCATGGTACCTGCACCTGCTAGCCTCAAAGAAAGAACCTGCCACATGACAATTCTGAAGGGGGGAAGGGCACCCCCACCCTACACTCCCCTACTCCCCCCCAACTCCAGATAACTGGACTTATATGCTTCTATGATTTCAAAGGGTTCTCCGAAGTTCTCGTATTAGAAACTTAAATTCCCAGTGGACATGCCAGAGGCAATACTTACAGAAAGGCATAGGGTGACGTGTCAGTTACCTAGAAGGTGGATTTGTGATTAAGAACCATGCTTGGCCCCCTCTGACCCTCCTTCCTCCTGGAATGATGCAGAAGGAAGGTTCTAGACAGTTGTGGCCTTCTGGTCTTAGGCCTTCCAACTTCTAGATCTCACGCCAAATAAGTCTGCTTTCTTTACTGGACAGAAATTTAGATCAAGTGAGCCACAAGACTCTCCTAAAACCTTCTTTTCTTTAAAGCTCAAAGGAAGACAGAGCATTCGGTGAGGGAGGGGGAGATGCTACGGGGGGGGGGGTGCGGGGGGGGGGCAGGGAGGGAAGAGGGAGATGATGGAAACAGGCTGCAAGAGCCTTGGACCTCTTGGAGGACGTACAACTTCCCAAGTGCGTTAGTCAGCTTTCCACCACTGTCACCAAGTACCTGAGACAGTCAGCTTAAAAAGGCGAAAGGTTTGAAGGCTGCTCAAAAAATGTTGGGCCGGAAGTTAAGCAGAAAATAAGGGGCTGTGGTTCCAATATCCACTTCATACCCACAACGACCTAATTTCCTTCAAATAGGATCTACCTCCTCAGTGTCCCACCAGGTCCCAGGAGAACCGCAGGACGAGGGCCACGCCTCCAATACTTGGGTCTGTAGGGGACACATCTCAGAAGGGCTATGTCCCTGGGATGAGATGGGGGTGAGATGGGGTGTCCAGCACATTACATGTGGCTCCATGGTCTCCAGGGACATCTAAAACCAAGATGTTTGACGGCTCAGTACATAAAGCTCTCGAAAGAAATTGAAGCTCCTGTCCCTAGCAACCACCTAGATGCTGGGTAGATAGTGTGTCTCACCTACAATGCCAGCACTCAGGGGTCAGAGGCAGGGGAGCCACTGGCTGGTTAGTTAGACTAGCTAACTCATGAGAGCAGAGTTCAAGTAAGAGATTGCTTGAATAGAAGATGGAGCGACCCGCACACTTTACACACATGCAAGCATTCACAAACATGTGCAACATGCACACACACATAAAGATTCATCAGTCCACTTATTCTTTCCGATTCTCCGCATGTCAATGAACGCCTCCTGTAAAATTGTCAGGCTTCTGTTGCATCATAGGATCCAGGGTATGTGGTGGGGTCAGAGGCGGGAGAACTTGGGAGAAAACTCAGTCACCCATGTAAACAGTCAGGTGTGATGTTGTGAGCTTGTAAGCCCAGTACTGGGGAGGTAGAGACAGGCGGATTCTTGAAGTATGCTGGCTGGGTAGCCTAGTCACAAGTCGCCGTGCAAGACTCTGTCTCCCACAGAACAAAACAACAACAACAACAAACAACAACAAAAACAGCTGGGAGTGGCACACCTTTAATTCTAACACTTGGGAGGCAGAGACAGGTATAGAAGACATACATATTCTAGCTAGCCTGTATAGCTCCCGAATAAAAGACACAAAAACCTGGTAATTACTTTACAAGCTGAACGCCTAGACTGGGCAGGTTCTGAACTATTCTAATTTATACCCAACCCCTAGCCCCTTGTTACTTACAGTGTGAGTCTTGCTGGGCTTGGTTGAGTACAGGCCTAACATGTGCAAGGCCCCAGGCTCCACCGGCAATATTGAAAACCAGTCAGATAAATAAGCAACATCTGCATGCAAAAAATCATGATAGATAGATGGATAGATAGATAGATAGATAGATAGGTAGATAGATAGATAAAAAGAAAGAACATGAGGACTGATAGGGATTTATTCTGAAGTGTGGAAATTTGATAGGTCAAGCATCAGAGAAAGTAACCTTAGAGGAAGGCAAAATTCACTGTATTTTGTACAAACTTCACTTCACAACCAGTCTCCCTGCCCCCATGATATTGATACCAAGCAAATTAACACAGACTCGTCTGTGTTATCTTAGACCACGCTGAAGCTAGTAGATGCTGTTTGATGACCGAGGCAGCTGGCATGTGGCTCAGTGGTACAGTACCTGCATCACATGCGCATGGCGTTGGGATCAACTCGTAGCACTACAGAAACAAAAGGGTGAAAATGAGAAGATAAAATAACGTGCGCTTATTCCTACAAACAAAACATTAGCAACTCGTTCTAGGCTAATGTAAATCATCATTAACAGATTCTCAAACGTGGCAGTTTCTGTTCTGCATGACCTCTGCTGTTAATGGATTCCCCCAAACCCTTCTGTGGAATCTCAGTAATAGTGAGATGTTCTAAAGGGAAGTGAAACAGTCCATCCTGCAGGGAAGCTCCTTAAGCTCAGAAAGTACGCAATTCAAAAGCTCCAGGAAGTTCCTGAAACTGACCAGAGACATTAGGTCCCTCCCTTCCTTAACCATACATAAGCAATAAGGTCTGCTGAGAGGTATTCTCTGACAATCTGAGATGCCTGGAAGTAGAGATCAGCCAAGCTGTCTGAAAGAAGCAGAGACTAGCCAAAATGTTTGGGAGAGGCGCTGTCCAACTGGTCTACCTGGAAAGGACACTTTCCAACCTGTTGAACTTCCTGCAGGCTGTTCAGTGCACTCCAGGTTTCCAGCTTTCAACACCCCAGTTGTCTTTGACTCATTTCTACTCCTGTAAGTAATCCCTCACCCATATTCTAGTAACTAACCCCCCAAAAACTCATAGGCTCAATACATGGAACTTGGGTGCTATCTACACTTTGGTTTGTTATCAGTTACCTGAGATTAGCAGACATTGTTCATGCCTCCCTAGGAATAGCATTCCATAACAGCCCCCGAGCCTCCTAGTGGCTCGCTTGGATTTGTTCTCAAGGTGAAGGAAGGGCTCCTAGAGAGCACAGAAGTATATAGGGCTTGGGACCAACATCTCATCACCTTCGTAGCAGTCACGGGCCAAGGCAAGTGACGAGATCTGTCTAGATGCAAAGGACAAGTAACAAGCTGCTTCTTGGCAGGTGAGCTATAATCTCAGACCACAATTGCTCTGAGGTCACCCTCTCTTTTGATTTTTAAAAATTATTTTATTTTATGTTATTTTATGTTATGTTATTTTATTTTATGTTATTTTATTTTATGTTATTTTATTTTATTTTATGTTATTTTATTTTATGTTATTTTATTTTATTTTATGTTATTTTATGTTATGTTATGTTATGTTATGTTATGTTATGTTATGTTATTTTATTTTATTTTATTTTATTTTATTTTATTTTATTTTATTTTTCGAGACAGGGTTTCTCTCTGTAGCCCTTGATGTCCTGGAACTCACTCTGTAGCCCAGGCTGGCCTTGAACTCAGAAATCCACCTGCCTCTGCCTCCCAAGTGCTGGGATTAAAGGCGTGCGCCACCACTGCCAGGCTCCACCATCTCTTTTGAATGAATGAGTTTAGTAATAATATACCAAAGCAGAGGACACCCAGAGGCCAGCCAACTGCCATGCTCAAGACACTATGAAGAGAGGCAGAACTGGACATGCACGTGTGGAGAGGAATAATCTGGTGTGAGTGGCTGGGCCCACCACGATGGAGTCCTGGCCCATGCTGCCACCGAGGGCCCTGTATGGATCCGTGGCCATGCCCAGGAGTAACCTGTGTCGATGTCCATGGTTCATATTACCACCAAAGGCCATGAGGATATCCTTGGCCTGGGCTGCCCCTAAGGACCACACTGCTGTCCAAGGGCTGTGCAGAGCTGACCCCGCCCCTCACTGGCCGCAGCATTCTGGAGCGTGGTCCTGTACCAGTCCTAAGCAGCACAGTAGAACTGACCCTCGTGATGGAGGAGATGAGCTGGCCCTGAGGGCGTGGGGGAGGGAGAGATGTCCCCGCCTTGGCCTCACCACCTGAGGCAGTTGGGAGAGCTGGCCCAGGTGTCATGACAGCAAGAGAGCTGCCCCTGCCCCTTACCAGTGCTATGTAGCATTGGGTGGGCTAGCCAGGGTAGCCCTGGAGAGCCCCCCCCCCCGGTGGTGTTCTTGAGGGAGAGCTGGCAGGCTGACCAACTCAGCTACCACGCAGGCCCAGACCCAGGGCTCTGAGTTGGCCCACCCCAACATCTACGCCATCTATGAACTGCTGGAGTAAGTGAAGAGGTCAGTCCTGCAGAACCAAAGCTACGGGATCTCCATGACACAGGGCAACAACAGAACCTCCAAGAGGCATCACCTAGAGGATCCGGGATAGACAGTGTAGCCGAAGCCAGAGGTCTCTGCTAGAACCAAACCAATGAGCCATTGCAATGAATATTTGCAAGAAAAGAAGTGTGAACCAAAGGGTATACTATGGAAGAAATACACCGTGACACACTACAGATTCCAAGGCGAGAGGACTTTTTTGTTTTGTTCATTTTTATTTTACTTTATTTCATTTAGTGGGGCGGGGGAGGTTGCAAGGGCAGAGGACAGAGATGAGGAGACTGGGAGATGAGGAATGGGATTGGGTGCATGATGTGCAATTAATTACAAAGTCAATATAAAGTTAAAGGATAAATAAGTAACAAGCAGCAGGCAGACAGCAGATGTGGTGTCCACAGCGGCCAGCAGAGAGTCCTGGAGTAGCCCAACTCAGAGATGGAGCTAAAGCAACAAAGTCAAATAGTGCTTACGCCCAGCACTCGGGAGGAAGAGGCAGGCAGATATTTGTGAGTTCAAGGCCAGCCTGGTCTACAGAGCAAGTTCTGGGACAGCCAGGGTTACACAGAGAAACTCTGTTTTAATGAGGAAACAAACCAAAAAGTGCTTACAAAATCATGCGGAAACTGACCAGGGAAGCCTTGCTGAGTCAGCCAATCCCAGGGTGCAGGGCAGCTCTCGGATGAGCTTCCAGCCTGGCTCCTGGCTCGCTCAGCAGCCATTTTTATGCCATGCGATAAGCAATGGCAACTTCCGGGTCTGGAATGGGGCAGAGGCGGCTGTCTGCGTCGTTTGTGAATCAGCAATTTCTCTACATAAAGGATATTACAAATGTTTTCCTCTGTGTTCCTATATGTGGAATGAATATTTTTATTCATGTTAAAACCATGACCGCCACCGCAGTGCTCGTCCTGTCTCAGACTCCTAAGGGCTGAGATTACGGGGCTGGGCTATCCCGCCCTGCCTTCATCGTGTGGATCTGGACAGTGAAACTACTGTTGGGTATTTCAAATCTTATGTTGGCTGCTAGACGCAATGGCGCACGCCTTTAATCCCAGCACTGCAGAGGCAGAGGCGGGAGGATCTCGGTGAGTTCCAGACCAGCCTGAACTACACAGTGAGAGAGATGGTCTATAATAAACAAATAAAAAATAAATAAAATAATAAATAAATAAATAAATAAATGCTATTTGAGCTGGCTATATTAATGAGTAAGAGTATGCTATTAAATGAAAAAAATCAAAATTTAATAAATATATTTTCCACATGAAAAATTTGTGGGCGAAGTATTTTGCTGAGGATTTAGCCCAGTAGCGGAGCCCTTACCTGGCGTATGCAACGCTCAGAGGGTTTTCTGTTGCTAGCACACACAGCAGTGAGTTTCTGCATGGCATTTGCAGAAAGAAACTTAGCAGTTGCACACAGAGGTCCAGGCCTGTATTCCCAGCATGGACAACAGCAGCAGCAACAAAAATCCGGAATAATATAAACTAAAGTACTGGCAGTCACCTGTGAGAGATGGATTTAAGAATTTTTCTTTCTATTTAGTGCCATTACTGCTTAAATGTTTTTTTCTAGATTTATTTATTTTATTTTATATATATGAGTGTTTTGCCTGCAACAGAGGCTACTTCTGCCAAACGCCTGTTTTGAACTTGGAAGAAAAAGACCTGAGCAGTATTCAGTCCCTAAGGCCATTTCCAGGATGATTTTATGCCAGTCTAGCTTGCTTTAGACCCGAAAAAAGAGAGTATTCGCCCAACCCACGCACATCCCAACCTACACACTGATGACAGCAGTGAATATATTTCCTTCCACACCGATGCAGTTACGTCTCTATCCCTTCTTTTTAACCCAGCACCATTTCCAAATCAATTTCTATGGAGAAAGACTACCTGGACATTTAAATCCATCAAAAAGGAGTAAATGAGCATTTCAGATACATCTATCAAGAGAAGTGCCCCCTTCTCCCCATCATTGTGGGGTTTTGTCAGCCGCCTGTCAGATGAATGTCCCCATAAGTGTTTATTAATCATCCTCGTGCTGGATGATGGGCCTGGACACTTCACTCTTCCGCATCCGCGACACACAGAGGATGCAGTGGGCTCCTTCGATCTGTCCCTCCATGCAGTTACTTACTTTGTTAAAGTTAATTTCCGCTCATTTCTGGCTTTGATGGAAAGATTCCTTTATCAGTTCAATTCATGTGTGTTGTCTGCAATCAAGGCAATATTGTCTGCTAATGCGAGGTACATTCGATGCTCTCTCTCTCCATCTTATGCTAACGCCTTTCTTCTGCTGGTCCCGTAGTGGAGAATTTGGGATGAGGCTCCCTCCCTGGTCTTCAGAGATGAGCTGTGAGTTACCGAATGACAGTCATTCATCTCTTCCTAGAATTCCTGGGCTGGAGAAGTGATGGGTTCCTGTTTATCCCAGGAATCACTTAGGTTGAAAAACAAGTTGATTGAAAATAGAAAGGACTGGAAATCTCTGGTGGCGGTTTGGTATTCTGCCACATCTTCAGGGCCAGCACTCATTCTGCAACTCAATACTCCCTGCAGTAGGCATGGAATGAATGAAGGGTTCTACATCTATGCCCAAATTCATCATATCCCAACTTTCCAGTCTCTGCTCTCTCCCTCCCCCCACCCCCTCTCTCTCTCCCATGCCCTCTGTGGTTCTGAACTCAAGGCTTTCAGAGAGTGGGAAGCCGGGGGAGAGGATATGGCTTGTGTTTGCTCTGATGGGGAAAGCGCACAGAGCATCTCGGAGGGCGTTGGCTGGTCCTTTGCTGCTGCTGCCATCTGGCTGGTCCCTGAGCTGCTGGCTTCTGCTACAGAAGAGAGGGGAGAAGACAGACCAGTTCAGCCCAGAAAGTCTCAAAAGCAAGCTTACTGATGGGAATTCCCTTGTGGGCCACAAACAAATCTGATTGGTGACTCATGGTGAAAGGTCGCTTTCGCCCTTAAAGGGCAAACTGATTGTTCTAAAGGCAAGACCTATTTATGGGAAGGCGGCCATTTTTCAATACAAACCACCCGAAGTGGGGATTGTTGCTGTCTGTTTGGTACCCACCGCACTCCTTTTAAATCGACAAACTTCTCTCTCTGTGATTCTTACTAGGATGGTCTGTTCTGTTGACAAACACCTTCATAACAACCTTTAATTCAGGTAGTGTCGATGCAAAAAGGAAGGTTGTGGTCGGTTCCTTGGGATGGAGGTGCTCCCCAGGGTCCTCCCCCAGACAAAGCTTCACCCGTGGCCTAGCATTCTTTCACACTCAGAAAAAAAAAATCACACTCAGCTTCTGTGGACCGAGAACCCATTCTGCTCTGAACACTGAGCTCTGCATTTTTTTTTAATTGTTTTGTTTTTTGTTTTTTGAGACAGGGTTTCTCTGTGTAGCCCTGGCTGTCCTGGAACTCATTCTGTAGACCAGGCTGGTCTCAAACTCAGAAATCTGCCTGCCTCTGCCTCCCAAGTGCTGGGATCAAAGGCGTGTGTCACCACCACCTGTTTGAGCCCTGCATTTTATAAATTCATCAACGTTGGTCCTTGGAAGGAAGCCTAAGGGCTTCTGGACTGTCCTGAGCCCAGCCTGTTGGCTTTCTATACAAGGGGAAGCTATAAGGTTGTCAGTCTGGCCAGAAACTTCATGCTGTGTTGTTCTACGACCATAGGCAGAAGAGCAAGCAGGCACACATGTGTGCGTGCGTGTGTGTGTGTGTGTGTGTGTGTGTGTGTGTGTGCATGCATGCATGAATTCACATGCTCTCAGAGGCCACAGAGGGCATTGGATTCCTTGGAACCAGAGTAACAGGTGATTGTAAGCCACCAGATATGGCTACTAAGGAACAGCAAAACCCCTTAACCATCGAGTCATCTCCCCAGGCCCTGAAGTCACCTTGCTGGCAAATACACTCTTGCAATAATGATGCTGTTCATTTGCGACCTAGTCACCTGTTCAAGGTCTCAGCTCAATGGCACTGTGGACTGCTTCTAGCACACAGAATCTGGGGGACATGTAGAAACAGCAGAAAAGAAAACCACAGGGAAGAGAAAAGTACCTGTTTTCTAAAAATTAAGAGATGCGTGAATCCAAAGGGTTCTCCGAAGCCTTTCCAATCTTTCAATTTACCAAAGAGCCAGACTTATCGATGAGGCCTTAGACGGCTCTAACCTTAAGAACAATAAAGAAGCTCCAGGGTTGGGTAGAGGGTCTCTGCATTCCTTTCACAATCTGCCTCCTAAGCCGTGTTTCCTTTACAAGAGTCTTCCTTCACACTTCTGTTGTAGGCATTCAGGTGAGATGCTGCTGGTCTCTGAGTGCGAATACAGCCATTCTGCAAGAAACACAGTTTGCTAGAAACTGTGTCCCAGACAGCTTAGGACTTGACTCTTGAATAGCCCTGTGTGGCAAACAAGCACTGTGGTCCCAATATAAAAATGACCCCTCAAGGCAGAGAGCTTGCCTAAGTGCCTGAGGCTTTGCTTCTCAGAGACCACACACTTTCCGAATCCTCCAGCTGGGTAGGAGAATTCAGTTCTCCAGGAAGGCTGAGGCGGGAGGCAGGAATCCTTGAGTTCAGAGGCCTGCCCTGACAACTCGGTGAGACTCAAGAAAGAAAGGAGACCAAAGAGATGGTGTAGCAGTGGAGCGTGTTCTATCCTCATAGGGGACCGGAGTTCCGTTCTCAGCACTCACGCTGGGTGATTCACCACCACCTGTGACTCCAGCTTCAGTGCGAGCAGATGCCTGTGGCCTCTGTGGATACCTGCATTTACATGCGTGCATGCATTCATACACACATATGCATCATCCTAAAGTAATTAATTCAAGAAAGAGAAAGACAAGCCAAGAGGTGGTGGTACATGAGGCAGGTGGATCTGGGAGTTTGAGGCCAGCCTGGTCTACGGATTGAATTTTGGGACAGCCAGGGCTACACAGAGAACCCCTGTCTTGAAATACCCCAGGCCTCCAAAAACAGAGAAAGAGGGGGGAAAAGGAAGGGAACAGAAAGAAAAGAGAAGTCTCTTCCTGCCTCTGGTTTTGAGGCATCTAGAGTTAACACATTCATAGACAGGAAACACAATGGCTAGACTGGCTCAGAGATATTGTGTCTGCATCGCGTGTTCAAAGCCCAGAGCCATAGCGTAGGGGCTGGAGAAGAAAGTATAAAGTCCAATGGAAATTACATTACCAGGATTTCAGGAGGGGCGCAAGGGGAGCCATTTAATGCAACAGACTTAAGTTTGCAAGGTGACACGCACTGGAGACCCGTTACCCAGTGCCGTGAGTCCTTAATGCCACTGACCTGGTGAAGATGAAGAATTTGATGCTGTGTGTTCCTTACCCTCCTCCTTTGGCCTAGACCTAGGAAGTGGGTCTTCAACAATTCTACCTAGCAGCTGGGGCCGGAGCGCAGTGACAGAGTACTTGTGTAGCATACAAGAGGCCCTCAGCTCGATTCCCACCACCAAAACAATAACAAAAACTGAGATGACTAAGAATAAGCCCAGCCAGACTGAAGCTGCTGTCTGGAAAGTTCCAGGCCCTCCAGCGGTCTGCGAGTGAAACCCTGTTCGGCAGAGGCTTTCGGTTCATCATCTGGAGCTGTGAGACTACACCCCACTTAAAGCAGTAGCACCCCACTTAGAGGAGACGGCACCCCACTTAGCATTCAGAAGAACTGGTTTCTTTCAAAGCAGCCCACAAACTCTGTGGTCATGGACAGGTCTCCCTCAAGCCCAGCTTCTCTGTGTCTGGGGTGGTGCTGGATCCCTGAGCATTTGTCTTACTCAGGAGCAACGAGGCAAAACAGAGGACACCAGTTACATTTGAAATTTCAACTCACGAGTGCTTAGTATAAGTATGTTATGTACACCCCCACAATATTGGAAACACACCTATACTAAAGAAACCATTTTGTTTATATGAAATTCAATTTTATGTAGGTGTCCTAAATGCGACAGGCCTCCCTATATAGGAACCAGCCTATATATTACTTGTTTTCCAATTCTTCTATTTTTTTTGTTTTTTGTTTTTGTTTTTTCTTCAGTCCTTTTCCTGCCTCCAGTTGCCTTAGCTGTTGCCTGGGTCACGTTTCTATTGCTGTGAGAAGACACCATGACCAAAGCCACTTGTAAAAAAAAGCATTGGATATATATGAGTTCATGGTCCCAGAGTGTTGGAGTCTGTGGCCGGTGTGGCAGGGAGCATGGCAGCAGACAGGCAGGCATGAGCTAACTGTGAACAGCATGGGCTTTTGAAACTTCAAGGCCTATTCTTGATGACACGCCTCCTCCAACAAAGCCACCACACCTCCCAGTCCTTCCTAATTCCACCAACGAGGAACCAATCATTCAAATAGATGCTGGGAGGGGTGGGGGGAGGAGCGTATCATTCAAGCTGCACAGCTATCTTCTAGGGAGGCTTTCCTGATTTGTCTTCTTAATGTGAATGTCCCCCAGGAACATATCTACAATCCCCTTTACCTCCGTCCCTCTCTCCATCCTAAGATAAACGCCACCGTCTTGGCACACATATGTCCAAGCCTCTCCCCATTTCTAGTCAACTTTAGACTTGCATCTTCCTCTGCCTGTGGGACATTAGCACAATGTTCTGAAGGACTAAAATCCAGCCGGCGCGCCCATCCGTGTCAGATACCCGCAAAGCAGAGCTATCAGTGGATCTGGTGGCTAAGTTCTTGCTCTGGCCTTTGATGCTATCACACACTCATCTCTTCTGGTGAGCATCTAGGAGGCGGTGGGCGTGATGGCTAGCTCTTGTTCCCGATGTTTCCCTCCAAGACACGCCTGTGTATGCATGTGCATTTGCACGCCCTCTCACACATCTTTAATTGGTCCTAGCCTTTAATTCCTCTTTAGTTTCTCTGAGTAGTTCCTTGTCTGGTGTTCCCGACCCCACCTCCGGTGGCCAGGACTCACTGCTTGGCCTAATTCAGTCTCCTTTCTTCTCTTCCCTGTTCACTCATTAATTTACAAATGGATTTGTTGGACTCTTTCTGTCTCCACCAGGAGTCCGAAAATCACATTTCTCAGACCTTCATATAACTTGACCACTCCCCTGGCTTAACAGTCTTGGAACTTGGAGCTTGTGATGGTTTGAAGATGCTTGACCCAGGGAGTGGTGTTATTAGGAGGTGAGGCCTTGTTAGAGTAGTTTGACCTTGTTGGGGGAGGTGTGTCACTGTATGATGGGCTTTGAGACCCTCCTCCTCGGTGCCTGGAAGACAGTCTTCTCCTGGTGGCCTTCAAGCTCAAGATATAGAACTCTCAGCTCCTCCTGTGCCATGCCTGCCTGCATGCCGCCATGCTCCTGCCTTGATGATAATGGGCTGAACCTCTGAACCTCTAAGCCAGCCCCAATTAAATGCTGTCTCTCTTAGGGTCTTACTGCTGTGAACAGACACCATGACCAAGGCAACTCTTACAAGGCAGGCATGGTGCAGGAGGAGCTGAGAGTTCTATGTCTTCACCTGAAAGCTGCTAGTGGAAGACTGGCTTTCAGATAGCTAAGGTGAAGGTCTTAAAGCCCGCCCTCACAGTGACACACCTACAACAAGGCCACGCCTTCGAAGAGTACCATTCCCTGGGCCAGGCATATTCAAACAGTGACGTACTTTATAAGAGTCGCCTCAGTCATGCTGTCTCTTCATAGCAATGGGATCCTAAACTAAGACAGAACTGTAGAGAAGGCTCAGGGCTTAAGGCACGTCTTGCTCTTGCGGAGGGCCCTGTTCCATCCCCAGCACTCAATGGGGGTCCACAACTATCTGTTCTGGTTCCCTCTTTGACCTCCAAGGGCACCAGCATGCATGTGGTGCACAGACATATGTAGGTGCTATTTCTTAGCTATTTTACTGGGTTCTTATATCTACCACCCTTCCAAACCTTAATTCACCCTAATTCTTTCCAACCCCCAGCACTAGGTAGGAGAGAAAGAAGGTCGGGGGGGGGGGGGAAGGGGGTGTAGACCTCTTTAGACTACTTCCTGCTGATTGGGGACATTGAGTTCTTTGGGGCAAGTCAGGATATCCAATGTAGTCAGGATATCCAATTTCTTTGCTCATGATCACTTGAGGAACCGCAGGAGCAGCAGGGACAGCAGCAGCCTCCACATTTACACACACACACACACACACACACACACACACACACAGAGTTCCAAATGAAAACCCTCTGCAGCTGGCAAAAATCACTCCCCTCCTAGAGCACGAGACAGTCACAGTTAATGGCTGTGGACACACCGCAGCAGCCCCATGTCCCATACCAGGGATTAAAACACAAACATGTTCACATAGCATAACTGGGTTTTTAAAGAAACCAAAATTCTCACTACAGACATATGGAAAGGAAAAGCACACATGCACATACATTTAAAACAAAAACTTAGCCAGGAGTAGTGGTGCACCCTCCAACCCCAACGCTTGAGAGGTGGAGGGAGAGGCAGGTGGATCTCTCTGTAAATTCAAGGCTAGCCTGGTCTACAGAACTAGTTCCAGGTCAATCAGGGTTACGCAGAAAAATTTTGTCTTTAAAGCCAAGAAAGAAAGAAAGAAAGAAAGAAAGAAAGAAAGAAAGAAAGCTAAAGAAAGGAGGGGAGGAAGGAAGGAAGGAAGGAAGGGAAGGAGGGAGGGAGGGAAGATCAACCTTGATGGTACATGCCTTTGATCCCACCACTCAGGAGTCAGAGACAGGGGGATCTTTATGAGTTTCAACCAGTATGGTCTACACAGTCAGTTCCAGTACAGGAGGGGCTACATAGAGTACGTTTGTCTCAAAAAAAAAAAAAACATGTATATATATACATATATACATGTATATATACATGTATTTTATATGTATTTTATATACATGTATATAAACATGTATTTTATATACATGTATATATGTGTGTATGCATATATACTAAATATATTATATATATTATATACATATATTATATATAATACTATGTGTATATATACATGTATATGTACATATATTACTAACAATATATATTGTTAGTAATATATATATATATATATATACATATATACATTGTTAGTATATAACTAAACAAATAAATCTTGGGACATGTGCAGAAAGCCAAGGGTGTCAGCATGCGTCTCCATGCCTGGGCCTCATCTCCTCTTCCTGTGCACACCCATATGTGATCATCATGGCGCTCACCCTCCTTGGACATCTTCCTCTTCTGGTTGCAGTCAATATTCCCTGACATGTCTGGGCTCTGTCTCTGCTCATTGGGACAGCTGGCTGGCAGGCCCCTGGGCCAGCTGTCTAGACACCTGCTGCTCAGGAGACAGATTCTTTCCTTACAACAGAAATCCTCTGGTACTTCTGCGCTCCCCCCCCCCTCCAAAGACAGTAGGCTTGTGCAGCTCTTTCCTAGGAGTGGCCTGTATGTATCTCTTCCCGTTCCAGCTCACCCTCTTCTCTTTCATTAAACAGGAAAGATCTCAGACATGAAGTCTTTCTCCGTAAGAACTGCCTCGAATGGAAGCCATTTTGTCTCTAGGAGAACCTGCCTCAGAGGCTGGGGGTGGATGGGGCACTCTTTGATTTATTTGTCTGATGTTCAGTTAATAAACACATTGATCCTCGGGATGAGGGAGGACCGGGAGATTCCGAGACCCTTGACCTCCTGGGTCTCACCACTTCTGCCAGGCCAGTTAGTCTTCTCAAGGTCCAGGTAGAATTAGGCTAGGCGGGCACACCAGAAAATCCGAGGAAATCCTCCTTCCCGGGTGAGTTCTTTCTGGTTGATTTAGTCACCCAACAAATAAGCTTACTATCGGCTAGGGACTTTTTGCAGCAGACACGGCGACCCTTTTTGCTCCAGAGAGTGGATTTCAGGGTGGCGAGGGAGCCCGAAGAGCGAACGAGCAAAAGGCACAAGGAACTTAAAGTTGCTTCTGCGGCCAGGAGTTCTGGGAAGAGGGCAGCGAGAATGCTGGTGTTTTAAATAAGGCTTCTCTTAGAAGGCAATGGTCGTTGCGGGGTGGAGACGGGAAAAAGTCCACATTCGTGCTTTTCTTTTTCTTACAAACATCTCACAAGGGAGGCCGCGGTGTGCACTGGGGAGAAAAGGCCGGGATCACAGAAACGGTTCCAATGTACCTGATGGACACTTGAAAACCGGCTGAGGGCGGGGAAGCGGGCGCTGAGGCCCGAGGGGCTGGGGTGGGGGGCTGTCGCTGGGCTGTCAGGCTAATCCGGCTGCCTGCTCCCACCCTGCCCCTCCCTAGGGGGCGTTTGTTCCGCGGAGAACAGTTCAGCCCAGGGAAGCTCTGCCTGGATCTTTCAGCAGAAAGGCAGCTCCGCCGCGGGGGAGACCACAGAGGGGCCAGGGGAGCGCCGAGGCAGAGGGCAGGGCGACAGGGCCACCGTGCGCCCGCCCGGGGCGCGGACCTAGCTGCCGGCGCTGCTCCACGGAGCAGAACTTTCTATCCAGCGGCTGCCGAGCGGCAGCGGTGGCCCGGGAGCACCGCGCAGGGAGTCCATCACCCATGGCGGGGTTCGGACGTTGGCAGGTTGAGAGCGCCTTTTCTCCAGGCCGGGTGAAAACACCCAGGGACATTACAGTCCCGGCGCCTGGGCTCCCTCGCTCCAAGTTACACAACCAACCGTTTCAACACTTCGGCACAAACCCCGGTCCACTGTGGGGCCGCACATTAAAAAGTGTTATTCGCTTTGAAGGTTTTGTCTAATGGTTCTAAACTGAAAGAAAATGTTTTCCTATTACTTAATTCAATCATAGCGAAGAGACTTGGTAAAAAGCCCACGGATTTTGTCCCAAAGTGTGACAGAGTTCTCTTTGTGTTTGCTTATCCTCCGCTGTCACACACTTTAATTCGCCTCTCTTTATCTGGCATTCAAAACTTTCTTCAATGACATTCAATAAGGTCTAGGGGCTGAAGGGAGAGGGGGAAACTGGTTATTCTCCCCCCTCCCCATATTCTTTCCCAGTAGCTTTGGCCTTGCTTGTATTCAAGGGCTCTTAACCCTTTCCTCGCTCGGGGCGCTGGGCAGCTCCCAGGAGGGCCCTTGCTCTGGCACCTCGGCTGGCTTGCCAGCTCTGGGGCGCAGCGGCCTCCCCCTTCTACCCTCCGGCAGCGTCCACACCCGTTCCGCCCTAACCCGCCTCAGCCCAGCGGGGAGCCCCTCTCCAGTCGCAGCTCCCCAGTCACCCAGCCCAGCCCAAATTTCCCAGAGAGCAATTAGAACGGGAATTAGGCTGCATTGATGCGTACCGGCTGGTTTGCGGGAGCTTTGGGGCCGAGAGCATAGCTTGGGGGCACCGCATGCCAAGCACCAGGGGACCACTGAGCCCTCGCTCTTGCTAGATGGAGAGATGGCACGCCCTCCGCGCAGGTTAGTTCCCCCTATTGCGACTCTCCCATTGTCCGGCAGTTGCTCTCACACACACCCTCTCCCATAACAAATCATCTTTGATTTTTTTTTTTAACCAGTTGTTTGTGGCTGCTCGGATGTCATGAACAGTACTAACCCATGCAGACGTCTCGGGTTTAGGCGAACCTTGCACTGATTCACCCCCCCACCCCCTCCGGAAAGCCCCCCCTTCCTGGTTTCACGATTCCGTTCACGGTTCAAAGCAGGTGACTCTGGCGATTTGCAAAATCGAAAGTAGTAAATTCGAAATCTTTTATGCTAATTCCCCATTGTATGTTAAACGCACAGGGACACAGACAGCTCTGAATCCGGGAATGATTTAAAAAAAAAAAAAACTGAAGCAGTGTACACAGAGCGGGGCATTTGAAGTTGTTTAACCATTGTGTGACCGGGGGGTGGGGTGGGGTGGGGGGGTGGGGGTGAGGGAAAGAGTGCGGCGACCGGAGGGGGAAGCGAAGGGCCACAGAAACTGGGAAAGACGGAAGAGCGCTCTCCCTTTCTCTGCAGCCGTGAGAAGGCGACGCTTCCCAGTGCACCGGCGTGTCTAGTGGAGTGTGCGCGAGTGGGGAGTGCGCGCGCAGCGTCCGCGAGGGTCTGATCATCCACCCTCGCCACGTTGGGTGGGGTGGAAGAGCTCCACACTCATGAACTCGGCTTTCACTCCCCCTTGCTCTGATTCTGTCCATGTTTTCAAAGACTACCCACCCGCGTACTCGTTTTGTTGCTGTTTCTTTCTATACGCGGCCCTGACCAGGGCCCACCGAACAAAGACGAGGAGTCATAGGCAACACCAAAATTGGGACCCTTTGATTTTTCAGAGGAGACATGGAGAGAGATGAGGTCAGTCTCGAATGAGGACTAGTGAGCCCTTCTCTCATCCTCTGAGGCGCATCTCCTACCCAGAAAGCCTGCTTTGCTCTCTCGAATAGTGCGGGAGAAGGGACTCCACAGGTGGGAATGGTGGCCGCCCGTCAGGATGCTCACAGGATGCAGCCTGAACTCGGAGAACTGAGCGAAAAGCAATATATTTGTTGGGACGGGAGTTGGGGGGCGGGGGTGGGGGCGCCGGGCGGGCAAGGAAGAAGTTACAGAAAGAAAGGGGCCAGGGTAAGTGGGCAGAGGAGATTGGGTGTGCGCCCACGGGGATCCGTGCAAGCGAGGCAGCGCGGGTGCGAAATCAATAAGATAAATGGGCCGATCGCCAGCGCAAAGCCAAAGGAGAGTAAGAAATAAAGAGAAAGAAAAGAATATTAAATCGCGGGAGAATGAGAAAATAAACCCAAAAAGGGAAGAGGAGGGGGCGAGCGCGCCCGTTACGGCGTGGGTGGGGTTGACAAGAATAGAGTACATTATGCAGTTCATTTAGTTAACAAGTGAAATAATGAGGAAGCGTGCACAGTGAATGCCAAGAGAAAGGGCACAAAAACCCTATTGAGAGGCCCCGGCCGCTCCTGGCGTAGCCCATCACATGGCAATAGTCCTATTTAAGCGGCGCCGCCGGCGTCTTTCAGCACCACGAGCGCTGGCCAGCACCTCGCGCGCTCCGGGCGGCGCCCGCAGCAGCAGCAGCAGCAGCAGCAGCAGCGGCAGCAGCAGCAGCAGCGGAGGTGATTCCAAGCCCGGCTGGAGTCGCGCGTGGAGCCCCCGGGGCCCGGGAAGCTGCGGGTGGCCGCGGCCGGAGGAAGCCACTACCGGATCCGCACTTGCCCCGGGCGCCAGGGGCGGGCTGGCGGCAGGTGGACCGCGCGCCGGAGCCATGCCGCGCTCCTTCCTGGTGGACTCCCTTGTGCTGCGGGAAGCCGGCGACAAGAAGGCCCCGGAGGGCAGCCCGCCGCCGCTCTTCCCCTACGCCGTCCCGCCGCCGCACGCGCTCCACGGCCTCTCGCCGGGCGCCTGCCACGCGCGCAAGGCCGGCTTGCTGTGCGTGTGTCCCCTCTGTGTCACCGCCTCGCAGCTGCACGGGCCTCCCGGGCCGCCCGCGCTGCCGCTACTCAAGGCGTCCTTCCCTCCCTTCGGATCGCAGTACTGCCACGCACCCCTGGGCCGCCAGCACTCCGTGTCCCCTGGAGTCGCCCACGGCCCGGCCGCGGCCGCAGCAGCTGCGGCGCTCTACCAGACCTCGTACCCGCTGCCGGATCCCAGACAGTTTCACTGCATCTCCGTGGGTAAGCGGGGTCCCCGCGGGGAACTTTCGTAGTGGGGGGGGGACAGTGATCTCGGGGGGGGGCGGGCAAGAGAGCGAGCTAGGGATGGGGAAGCGGCGCGCTCTGGGGGGCGATGAGGATACTCGAGGGGCGCTCACGGTGCTAGCCTGGGACCCGGCGTAGGAACCGGGGAGAAGCTGGAAGATCCTGGGTCTAGGGCGAAGGAAAAGGGGGTTGAGGCCAGCTTCGGAGAGTTCCATAAAGGGATGTTAGGGACAAGGGGTTCCGAGGAGAATTGGAAAGTGTGTGTGTCTTGGCCAGGAGGCACCCGCCGGTGGGGTGGTGAGTGGAAGGGGCGTGCGTCTGAGTCCAAGGCTGTAGCTAGCCTCAGTTCCGCGGGAAATTAGGCCCAAGGCTCAGAGGTTTAATGATCATCTCTCTCTCTCTCTCTCTCTCTCTCTCTCTCTCTCTCTCCCACCCTCACCCCCACCCCCACCCCCACCCCCGCGTCGCCCGCCCTCCAGACAGCAGCTCGAACCAGCTGCCCAGCAGCAAGAGGATGCGGACGGCGTTCACCAGCACGCAGCTCCTGGAGCTGGAGCGCGAGTTCGCCTCCAACATGTACCTCTCCCGCCTGCGGCGCATCGAGATCGCGACCTATCTGAATCTGTCCGAGAAGCAGGTGAAGATCTGGTTTCAGAACCGCCGGGTGAAGCACAAGAAAGAAGGCAAGGGCAGTAGCCACCGCGGCGGCGCTGGGGCGGGGCCCGGCGGGGGCGCCCCGCAAGGCTGCAAGTGCGCTTCGCTCTCCTCAGCCAAATGCTCGGAGGATGACGACGAGTTGCCCATGTCTCCATCGTCCTCCGGGAAGGATGACAGAGACCTCACAGTCACTCCGTAGGTGCGCCGTTTAGAGAACCATTGGCTCCCCCACCCCACACCCCACCCCCACCCCGGCCCTTCCCGTGCTTCAAAGACTGGTTCCCAGGCACCTGCTGGCCCATCGACGGACGTCGTAGGGCTTTGCGGTGGTGCGCTGCTCTAGGCAGAGCTGAGACCTTAGCAGAGACTTGATGACAGTGCCCCTGTCCCTTGGGCCTCGGGGTGTTTAGGGGGACTCCAAATGGCGAACGCCGCGCCCTCCCCCGGGACACAGCCCCTTCTCCCAGGCACGCAGGCCCGAGCTCAGAACCTTGCTGTCCGCTGGCGCCTCCTCGCCCGCCAACTCTGGCCTGATTCAGGCTTCCTCGTTCGCACTGCCCTCTCCTCCTCAGCCGAGCCGGGCTTCTCACTCCGCTAGTGGTTGTTTGCTTTGCTTTTAACATTTTTCTCTTGTCCTCAACTCCTCCCCACCCCCCAAACACACACACACAGTGGTCGTTTATGCAACACGTTTATGAACTTAACTTTTCCTTCCTCTCCTCAGGAAGCCTCTTCCTTCTGTCTGTTTGTCCCTTAAACGGGGATCAGGTTTTGCTATTCGAAGAAGTTCCCCCTAGCAGAGAGGACTGTCTCAAATGATATTGTGTTGGGGGAAATGACTCTGTTTCCAACAAGCTCTAAACCCCCTTCAAATGAAGCCGCTGTAAACAACCTCTCCCCATCCATCGTCCAGGTCCCCGACCCCCCAGTGGGGACTGACTGACTGTGTCATTGTATGGTCTCTGTAATGCCAGAAGATATTTATTTATTTATTTATGTACAAAATTTTAAATAAACTTTTTTTTCTTAGAAATTCCCCCTGCCTTTTGGGTCCCCAGGCTTAGGCTGTGGGCCAGGCAGGCACAGGCGCCGACTGGCGCTCTCTCCTTCCGCCTTGCTTCTCGCCCTCCAGCTAGCCACTCTCCCTCCCATGGCCGCAGCTCGCCTGGAGCCCCGGGAGTTCTGCTCCAGCTCCGTGTCCTTCCCAGTATCCCTGGACGGGGTGGGCAGGCTGCTCCCTCCACGTCTCCAACAAAAGCTGCGACGCCTCTCTGGCTATTCGCAAGGGTAGAAAGCAGAGATCCAACCGTCCCAGGGATTGCGTTGCTCTAGCCTTGCGCGCCCTGGTTTCGCTTTCAGGCAAACGGTCCCTGCGGTGGCGCAGGCTTCCAGGTGATTCCGGCCCTCCTTGAGGGTCCGTGTGGGCTTTTTATGCATCTGTGTTAGATGAGATGTGTGGGGTTCCACCGATGTGGTGAGCGCACAAACCCTTAGACACCCAATGGCAGGTATTACTTCATAAAGCTGGGCAAAGGCGGACCCAAGTGCTCTCCATCTCTCTATTTCTTACCGGATACCTAGAACTTTTCTCTTTGTTCCAGAAGCCCACCACCCTTTCTCTAACACGCCCCGAGGAAACACGAACGAACCCGCTGTATCTAGGCAAAGAATCACTTAAACGGAAAAGAACTGTTTGCTCAACCTTCGTGATGTTCGCTTATATTGTCTTATTGAAATCCGGTTCAGTGCGAGGGTCTCTCTCTAGTTCCCCTCTAGAACAGCGTGCGCACCGCCCCGGGATAAGCCACTTTTGATTCCCCGGTTTTTGTGCAGGAGAGCTTGGGGAGCCGGTGGCTTGCTCCTGCGTACCGCCCTCCCTCCCCCACTTCCCATTCCCATCCACCCGAACCTCAGTTTCACTCGGACTAGTTCTCTGGCCTCCCCGGAGAGGGCCTGATGCCAAACTAAAGGCAGCCAAGGTTTACAGACCAGAGAATAGCGACTGCGTTTTGTTGCGGGACGGCTGCAGCGCCTTCCCGGCTGCCATGGCCACCATGGAAGCTTGGTTGAGGCCTTCAGCCTCATGAAACCCACAAGCGTGTCTTTGGCCAGGATTCAGGGCGGAGGGCAGCAAGGACTCTCAGTGTGCAGAAGGCTGCAGTGGATTCGAAGGGCTCGTTTAAAACCAGGCCATCACCTAGATTTCCTGGATGGGCAGCTTCTGTGCAACAGGACAGGCTCCGGGAGAGGCCCCTCCACAAGAAACACCGGTTCTAACCATGCTGGGAGCCAAGTTGCGGGTGGGAGGCAGCGCTGAGAGAGAAAGGAAGAGGCTGAACCCCTTCCTCTTTCCCAGCCTCCTCCCACAGTCCCCCTCCTGGTCTTGATCCTTCTCCGTGGCCTGCAGAAACTGGGGATGATTTGTGGTGCACGCGGAGTCAGTCCACAGCGGTGCAGTTCTCCCGGGAGTCAAGTTTCTTCTCTGGGGCTTGCTTTCCCAGGCCTTAATTTTCCTGCCATTCTTGGCTTTCGGCTCTCTGATGGTCGACCCTAGTGTACAATGGGAAAGGAGCGCAGCCTGCCCCTGCCAACTCCCGTTCTTCCCCTAGACCGTGTCGAAGCGCAAGGCAGGAAAAAGCGGAGGCGGAGGCGGCTACCGTGGCAGCAAGCTGCTGGGCCGGCTCACAGGCCTGCCACCTGGACCGCAGTGGATCGACGTCCAGACGTCCAGACCTCCGAAAGCAGCTACGAGATTCTGATCGCACAGGCCTCCCCTTACAGCCTCCCGCCTCAGTGCAGAAATAGCCTGAGTTTTGTGGGGACATAACCTTAAGTGGGGGGTCAAAGTCGTCCTCTAAAGCATAAGTTCAAACTCCATCCCAGAGAGACACAGCCCAGCCTTTAAAATTCGTGGTTTGAGCTGGAATTCGGAGTTTGTAAGACAAAATTTAAACTTAGACCAAACCTGAACAATCAGGATGAAATTTCCTATAGATTATCATTGAGTTGGGGAAATCCACAAACAGATTGCCAAGTTTATTTCAGCGACACAGTCCTTTTTCCAGTAGAGTTTGGTGGCTAAGAGTTCGGATGGCTAGAATCCACAGTTCCTGGCTCAACGAACTATTTTTACCATGCACTTAAACTGGGTAATTGTGCTTGATTTCCGTGGGACAGAAGGACAGAATTCACACAGGACAGGAAGCACAACGCCCACCAAATTTCAATGAAAATTAGTTGACGTTGTTGTTGTCATTGCATTGAGATTATTATGAGTAGTGTCAAGGTCTGTGGCCGTAGCTGTTACTGAGCTATTTAGGGAACGCTGGGATGGCACACCGCTTTAGCGGGAATGAGGAGTTAGAAGATTCTCAGCAGGTAACGGTTTGGTTTGGTTCCGTTTGGTTCAGCGGCGGCGAGGCTTGGCTGTAATCCCAGCACTGGAGAGGTGGAAGCCGGTCGTGATCGGAGATAAGGGCTGGCCCCTCTGCCCCGAGTGGAGAGTCACTGCAGACAGGGTCCGCCTCCCATCTTACAGTGGAGCAGCTACCCCAGCTGGCCTTGCCGACGTCTCAGTTCAGATAATTCTCCCATGACTCTGCCCTGTTAAGGATGCTATCGTGCAGCCGGGCGGTAGTGGCGCACACCTTTAATCCCAGCACTTGGGAGGCAGAGGCAGGTGGATCTCTGAGTTCGAGGCCGGCCTGGTCTACAGAGTGAGTTCCAGGACAGCCAGGGCTACATAGAGAAACCCTGTCTTGAAAAACAAACAACAAACAAACAAAAGGATGCTATCGTGCATTCATAGTCTCTACCCTTTTTTTTTATTTTTTTTATTTTTTTTGATTTTTTTTTATTGTATATATTCTATATTTACAATTCATTTCCCTTTTTCTGGTTCCCCACCCCCACATAGTCTCTACCCTTAATTGCCAGTAGTTTATTCTCTCTCTCTCTCTCTCTCTCTCTCTCATGATTTGTATTACATATTATATATCTATACATCTATACACTTATATATCTATATATCATCTGTATATCTGGATATCTCTCTATATAGAGAGATGTGGATATATACCTATATAAGGATCTGGAGAGACAGAGATAGAGAGATCGAGATATCACTTAAGACAATTAAGGATTGTTGCCAAAAGTGTGCTGGAGGGCAGAAGTGCTTCAGGCTGAAAACCACTACCACGGACCTGACTGTCCCTGCTGAAGTCCTGAAAGTCCAGGATTGCATAGCTCAATCCTGAGCGTTCTCTTCCCTTTCTCTCAGTTCCCTGGGTCTCAGACGTGTGAGGTGCTGGGCCTGAGCTGTGGTGGTGTGGGAGGAGGAAGGACGCACAACAAAGGCCCCCTGCTCCCCCTCCCCCTCCCCCTCCCCGGAACAGCTCAGGGGCGAAGGTGGGATCTGGAGGGCGTCTGGCCGAGTGGCTCAGAAGCCAGCAGAGCCTGCCCAGAGCCTCCTGTGTCTGTGGATGGCTCGGGGCTTGTAGATGAGTGGGCTTCATGAAGCAAGCAAGTCCATGCAGTCTCACAGGGAAACTTTCCGGAGAGCAGTTTTTGAACCTGAGGTTTGTCCCCCACAAACCTTTCTCCTCTCCCCTCCTCTCCCCTCCTCTCCTCTCCTCTCCTCTCCTCTCCTCTCCTCTCCTCTCCTCTCCTCTCCTCTCCTCCCCTTCCCTCTCCTCTCCTACCCTCTCCTGCCCTCCCCCTCCTCCATTATGCTTTCTAGGGCACATGCCTGTTTTTTATCAGTGCTTAACAGTTTGAATTAAAAAAATCAACTCTTTATTAAACTCTTAGCTTTGATTCAAAGAAAAAAAAAAAAAACTCTGAAAACAGGGACCAAAGAGGGCTGGTGGTATTGCTAGGTGACAGAACACATGACTGGTCCTATGTAAGGCCATGGGTTCAAACCAGAGCCATCAAAACTGTCCATACACAGGTAATTGAGGCCAAAGAATATAAAACAGCAGATAAAGGGGTAGCTACTGTACTAGTAGGTTTGTGTGTGTGTGTGTGTGTGTGTGTGTGTGTGTGTTAGGAAGGCTAAAGCAAAACGAAGGGCTTTTTTGTTGTTAGTGGTAGGGTTTTGTTTTTGGTTCTTTTGAGACAAGGTTTCTCTGTGTAGCTCTGGTTGTTCCAGAACAGGCTCTGTAGACCAGGCTGCCCTCAAAATCAAATTCACGGCCTTTGCCTCCGTAGTGCTCAGAATGAAGATATGGACCACAATGCCTGGCACAAAATGACGGGTTGTATTTTATTTTTTTAATTAAAAAAATAGTTTTAATTGTTGTTTTCCATTTAATGTAAGATCAAGTGGAAAATAGCTTTATGGTTTTTTCTCTGTTATTCACTTTACATCCAGTCTTGGCTCCTCTCCCCCCAACAGTCCCCCTCCCCCACAGCCCCTCCCCCCAAATGAAGGTGTTTTGTTTTGTTTTTTTTATAATACAAGGAAAACAATTCGAAGGGGACTGAGGGCACAGCCCGGCCGATAGCAGGCTTCCTAACCTGCATGGAGTGTTTGTCTCCTTCTCCCACACACACCCCCAGCATAGAACAGGTGGAATCCCAGCACTGGGAAGGCAGAGGCAGGGAGATCAGAAATTCCATGTTGCCCTTGGCCACACAGAAAGTCTGTGGCCAGCCTGGGCTACATAAAACCCTGCCTTAAAAACAAAACAGGAGCCGGGCGTGGTGGTGCATGCCTTTAATCCCAGCATTTGGGAGGCAGAGGCAGGTGGATTTCTGAGTTCGAGGCCAGCCTGGTCTACAGAGTGAGTTCCAGGACAGCCAGAGCTATACAGAGAAACCCTGTCTCGAACCCCCCCCCCAAAAAAAAACAGGAAACACAGAGGGTGATCTAGGAGACTAGGTTAGCCGCTGTACTAGAATCACCTTGTCCCACTCTGTGGCTCCACCCAGAAGCACCAGGGAAGGAAGGACAAGGCTGGGAACTTTCCATCCGACCGCAGGTTTCTGGACCTCTGTTTGTAATGGGGGGGGGGGTCGCGTTCTCAGCTCAGGGGGAGATATGCCCCTTGAGTCACAGATTTTGATTTTACTCCTCCCTTGAAAATTTCATACTTTTATATAATTCATTTTGGTTATATAAACTGCCTGTTCTTAGGGCCCCTCCTCTCCCCACAAACCCCTCTCAACTTCACATCTTTATTGTGCAGCCTGTTGAGACCAGTTGGTGTTGTCCTTACTGTGTGGATGCATTAAAGGCCCTATGTTTTGACACCACGTACTCAGGCTCTAGTAGGTAAGGACGATCCGGCCTTCAGGAGCCCTGGTCCCCACAGTCAGACTGAGTCTGAGTTTAGAGAATCCTTAGGGAGCAGTTTCTCCGGCTGGTTGTATTGGGCTCGACTACTTACTAAGGCCAATGGGTTAGTGCTGGCTCCCGGCTCGTAGAGAGGTGCCGGGAGACAGAGATAGCTATTTCCTTTATGTTCAGATGATCTGACTGCTTAGAACAGTTCTGTGTGTACTGAATGGGGCACTTCCTCCTAAAATTATTGTGTTGCAGGCTTACCCCCTAATGCTCCAGAATGTATCTACAGTAGGAGAGAGGGTCTTTAAGTAGGCTGGAAGGTGAGATGTGGACACATTCAAAGCATCAGGAACCCTCAAAAGGAGAGAAGATCGGGGCTGGAGAGATGATAGCTCAGTGGGTAAGAACACTGACTGCTCTCCCAAAGGTCCTGAGTTCAAATCCCAGCAACCACATGGTGGCTCCCAGCCATCCATAATGAGATTTGACACCCTCCTCTGGTGTGTCTAAAAAACAGAGCGAGCAAGGTTAACCCGAGCAAGCGGGGCCGACCAGAGCGAGCGGAGGTCCTGAGTTCAATTCCCAGCACCCACATGAAGGCTCACAACCATCTGTACAGCTACGGTGTACTCATATACGGAAATAAATTAATCAATCTTTTTAAAATGTCAAATTATTAAAAAAAAGAAGAAGGAGGAGAAAAAATGAGGACACAGAGTCAAAACAGACACAGGGGGAAGCTGGACGCCCCTGCATTCCCAGCACTGGGAAGACAGCGCAGGTTTAGAGGAGGAGCAGGATTTCCAGGCCAGCCAGGGCTACACAGAGAAACAAAACGAAACAAAACTGTCTTCTGGGAAAGAACATCTATTGAAATAGACACTTGGGCCCTGTGAGACATTTCCTCCCACCCACAGACCATCCCTGTGTACTGGGGCCAACTTCCCACTACCAGATCAAACGGAGGCTACACATCAGCTGTCCACCTCACCCCGTGCTACTCGGACCTCACCCCGTGCTACTCGGATCTGGGAACAGGACCTTTCCCCCAGCAGTCTGAGGTGAGAGGGGAGTAACTCGGAGATGCTTGCTGTGTACCAGTGGTTCCTGATCCAGTCTCCATTTGATGGCCAATGTCTTAGTCACGGTTTCTATTCCTGCACAAACATCATGACCAAGAAGCAAGTTGGGGAGGAAAGGGTTTATTCCGCTTACACTTCCACACAGCTGTTCATCACCAAAGGAAGTCAGAACTGGAACTCAAGCAGGTCAGGAAGCAGGAGCTGATGCAGAGGCCATGGGGGGGGGGATGTTTCTTACTGGCTTGCCTCCCCTGGCTTGCTCAGCTTGTTCTCTTATAGAACCCAAGACTACCAGCCCAGGGATGGCACCATCCACAAGGGGCCCTCCCCCCTTGATCACTAATTGAGAAAATGCCTTACAGCTGGATCTCATGGAAGCATTTCCTCACCTGAAGCTTTTCTCTGCGATAACTCCAGCCTGTGTCAAGTTGACACAAAACTAGCCAGTACAGCCAATGACCAATGGCAAAGTCATTGTCCAGATGGACACTACAGAGATGGCCTTTAGCCAGATGCCCACAGCAGGGACACCGCCTTGGCCCCATTCTTCTGCTTGGCTTCTAAGCCATTTTTTGAAACTTTTATTGGTTCTTTGTGAATTTTACATCATGCACCCCAATCCCATTCACCTCCCCGTCCCCAACAGAGAGAAGGAAATCTCTGTGGGAGCTGTAGTGTGTCACGGCGTGTACCCAATATTGTACCTACCCTTTGGACCACATTTCTTTGCTTGCAAATGTTCATCAAAATGACTCCTTGGTCTGGTACGAGGCCGCTAGCTTCTGCCACTCTATCAATACCGAAACCTCACCGTGACGCTTCTCAGCTATTCTGTTGTTGGCCTGTGTCATGGAGATCCCTCAGTTCGGATCTGTAGGGCCAGCCCCTTCATGCATCCCAGCAATTCATTGATGGGGTAGATATTGGGGTGAGCCGATTCAAAGCTCTGGATCGCCCGAGAGGCATCTGAACCACAGGCTCTCCCCTTCCCATGCCCTCGGGGCTGGCTCGCTCCTGCAACCAGGACCAGCTCTACCCTGTTGCCCAGGCGAGGTGCAGGGCCCACTCGGCTGAGTGTGACTGCTGGTGAGGGACAGAGACAGTTCTCCCGCTCACTCTCATGACCCCACGCCAGCTCTCTCACCTGCCAGGAATGGCAAGGGATGAGGGAAGAAAGGAGGGTGTCTCTCCCTCCACCATACCACTGCCCTGGAGACAAGAGGCAGGGCTGGCTCTTCATGCCCTCAGGGCCTGCTTACCCAACCCCCACATCCAGGGCCAGCTCTGTGGTGCCAGCCCAGGTGGCAGGTGCAGGGCCAGCTTCTGAATGCTACATCAGGTGAGGGGTAGGGCCAGATCTCCTCCCTGCCACAGGAGCAAGGGAGAAGGAGGGTATCTCTACCTAGTCCCTGTCACTGAATGGGTGACCAGTGGTAGGACCAGATCTCCTACACTTAGCTCACCCTAAACTCTTACAATTCACAGGGCCTGCTCTCTGGAATAATGCAGGCTGGCTAGGGCGAGGTCAGCCGCCCCATCCCCATCCCCTTCCTGCCTCCAGGGCCAGCTCAGGTGAGAGTTGGGGCCAGTTGTGCACAGCCCTCGAACATCAATATGTCCCCAGGAGGCAGCCCACATCAGGCATGTCCACCTGGCCTTTGGTGGTAACAGACCCCCGCTGCTGCAGGACCCCAGACCCAGATGGCAGCACAGGTCGGGACCCCGCCATGGTCTCTGGTGGCATCACTGGCTACGCACATCAGGCTGTTCCCCACCACCCTCCAGTCTCCAGCTCAGCCTCTCTTCACTGTGCCCACATCCTTCTGTTCCTCTTTCTCTTCCATTTCTCCGCCACTTATTTCATCCTTTTAGTGGCGCCATGGGTCTCTGGGTGTCCGGGATCATCGCAGAGTGGTCTCAGGAATGCTCTGACCCGCTCGTGCTAGATGGCACCAGGTGGGGGTCATCTGGGCATGGTCTGCCCTTCCATCCTAGTCCTGTCCAGTGCTGGGCTAGCTCCCTGCCCAGGCCCCAGGGCACCAGCCATCTGGGCTTGAACCTTGCCAGGGCCACCCAAGTGGCCCCTTGCGATAGGGTTGTCAGTCTCGGGCTCATGGTCCCGAGGGGCTCTCCTAGTCTCCTGCTTGCTCCTCCTCCTCCTCCTCCTCCTCCTCCTCCGGGGAGTTCTGCCAGGCCTGCCTGGTGCCAGAATGGTGGCGATCTCAGGGTCACTTTATTCAGGGAGTGTTAGGCTACTAATCTTTCAGATGTTCACAGGTCAGAACACCGAACGCTCCCTGCTACCTATTACATACATGTGACACAGCAGCCGCCCTGGTACCTTTAGGGGCAGGGTCCGAACCATTTCCTCCAGCTTTTCCATTGACTATCAGATGATTTCTTTTCCTTGTTTCTTTTAAGTGTTTTCTTTTAAGTGTTGGTTTTTCGACACAGGCTTTCTCTAGGTAGCCCTGGCTATCCTGGCACTTGGTCTGTAGACCAGGTTGGCCTCAAACTCAAAGAGCCATCCACATAGAGTTCTCTGCCCTGGGACCCTTCAGGCATCTAGGCAGGGGTGACAAATTAGGAGTCCTCATCCAAAGGCCATGCTAGAGCAGGACTAACCTCTCCTTGGCACACCCTCCTCTCTCTGGGAGCAGCAGGGATTGGTTTCCTGAGAAGTCGTGTATAGGGCTGGGTGCAGGGCTTGCCCTCTTAAGTGGTCATCCATGTTGTACACGGTGACTCAATTGTCCTCTGACTTCCACACGGTCACCATGACATGTGTATTCCTCCACACAATAACAATATGCTAAATAATAAATACTTTTAATTATGGTGGGGCTTTACTACTTGTTTTATTTGGGGTTTCACTACATAGCCCAAGGTAGCCTCAAACTCTTTTTTTTTCTTTCTTTTCTTTTCTTTCTTTCTTTCTTTCTTTCTTTCTTTCTTTCTTTCTTTCTTTCTTTTTTTGTTTTTGTTTTTGTTTTGTTTTGTTTTGTTTTTTCGAGACAGGGTTTCTCTGTATAGCCCTGGCTGTCCTGGAACTCACTCTGCAAACCAGGCTGGCCTTGAACTCAGAAATCCACCTGCCTCTGCCTCCCAAGTGCTGGGATTACAGGTGTGCGCCACCATGCCCGGCACCTCAAACTCTTTACCCTCTGTCTCAGACTCCCCAGTTCTGACATTACAGGGGTGATTTCACTCCTAAAGCAATCATACATTTCAGTGTTAAAAGGGTTTAGAGCCTTGGACACCTTTCAGAGCATCAGAGTCCCTGAGACCACTTGGGAGGGGCCCCGGCCATTTCACGGCGTACTCCAGATCCATGTCGTTTACAAAAAGATTATTTTTTTAAAGATGTATTTTATTTATTATATGTAAGCACACTGTAGCTGTCTTCAGACACACCAGAAGAGGGCATCAGATCTCACTATGAATGGTTTTGAGCCACCATGTGGTTGCTGGGACTCAGGACCTTCAGAAGAGCAGTCAGTGCTCTTAACTGCTGAGCTATCTCTCCAGCCCAAAGATTATTATTTTATGTGCAAGGGTGTTTTTCCTGGTGCATGTCTGTATGTGCACCACGTACATGCTTGGTACCTGGAGAAGGCTGAAAACAACAACAGATCCCCTGGAACTGCAGTTACAGGTGGCTGGGAGCCACCATGTGGTTGCTGGGATTTGAACTCAGGACCTCTGAAAGAGCAGCCAGTGCTCTTAACCACTGAGCCATCTTGGCAGCATCTCTCAATCTAAGACTTAATCCTTCTAACAGCTGTGAGATGCAGGATCCACAGATGGGGGGCGGGGCACAGAGGCTGAGCGGGGCGGGACACAGAGGCTGAAGGGCTCCGGGACCTCATTCTAGGTCCGTGTTCTCAAATGTATCGAATGGTGCTGCTGGGGCTTGGGTGTGCTCAGTGGTGCATTGTGTAGACCTGGCCTCCATTTCTGGCACTACACAATAAAAATTAAAAAAAAAAAAATCGAAAGTAACTCTGTGAGCCACACACAGTCTGGGCGCCCATTCAACTTCATAAGTCCGGGAGACCCTGGCATTGTGCCCTTCCCTTCGACTACAAAATAATTTAAAATAAAATAATATTATCCAGTGATAGTGGTCCCTGCATTCATAGCTCATAGAAGGGAGTCAAGAGTTTGAGGCTAGCCTGGGCTACATGGTAAGCTCTGGTCTCAAAAATTCAATCAAAAACTCAATCAATAAGTCAAACACTTGCTAGGCCTGATGGATTATGCATGCAGCCCCAGCTAGAGGATTGTGGGTGCTGAGGCTAGCCTGGGCTCCACACTGAGATCCTGTCTCAAAACAAAAGAAAACTTTTAAAATATAATAAACTGCAAATAATTTTTCATTGTGTTGAGCACAGGAGTCATAACCTCTTTTCTTTCTTCCTTTTTATTGTAAAATATTATAATCATAAAAAATATTTTATTTTACTTTTTAAGACAATGTTTCACTATGTTGCCCTGGCTGTCCTAGAACTCACTCTGTAGACCAGGCTGGCCTCGAACTCAGAAATCCACCTGCCTCTGCCTCCCAGAGTGCTGGCATTACAGGCATGCGCCACCACTGCCTGGCTAATTCATAATTTCTTATTTAATGTCTGCAAATCTGACTTTGGGAAGGAACAAAATATCAAGAAAATCATCTTCTCTCATAAAAAAACAGCAATGAATGAAAATCCAGCCGGTGGCAATGGCATTGTTTTGCATCTGTTTTGTCCTGGTAGGTTTTGAGACAAGGTCCCTCTACGCAGCTCTGGCTGACCTCAAACTCTAAAGAACTCAGGGTCACCACCAATCCTCCTCCTCTTCCTCCTCCTCGTCCTCCTCCTCCTCCTCCTCCTCCTCCTCCTCCTCCTCCTCCTCCTCAGTGCTGGGATTATAGGTGTGTGCACCACCCTGGCTCTCACACAGTGTTGTTATTAGTATACTCATAACACTGGCAAACGCTGGTGGCTCTCTCTGTCTGTGCCTTACAGCCTTCTAAGCCATTTTATCCAATGCCTGGTATCTTTGCAATACTGGGGATCAAACCCAAGGTCTTGTGTGCGCTAAGCAAGTGGCTTAGTGGCTCCATCACTGAGCCACATACACAGCTCCGGTGTCTCTTAATATTAATCCCATCCTGGCCGAGCGGTGGTGGCACATGCTTTTAATCCCAGCACTCAGCAGGCAGAGGCCGGCAGATCTCTGTTTGAGGACAGCCTGTCGATACAGAGTGAGTTCCAGGACAGGCATGGCTACTCAGAGAAACCATGACTTGGAAAACCAAGGTGTGTGTGTGTGTGTGTGTGTGTGTGTGTGTAACAGCTGCAACAGTGCAAGAGAATTCCAGTTAGAATTACATCGCTTAATTCAAGGCCCTCTGGTGACCAGCCAATAGCCTGGTACTCTCTGCATGCACTAAGCTTGCCCATGATTTATCTTCATAACCCTGGCCCAGTGTATCAAGCTTAATATGACATCTGCTAGATAACAGAAACCCCCTTCCCCTCAAGTATCTTTTAATTAAAATGTTAATTTGGCCATGCATAATTTATCTAAACTCCAGCCCAGAAAGAAGGGTGCTAACTTAAACAGCGGTTGGAAATTCTTTCATCAACTTAAGGCATGTGGGAGCTATGAGAGATTCTTCAGAGAATGAAGCTGTCAGGTATTGTATGTGTAAATAAACCTTTTAGCTCACTGGCAGAATCCTAGCGCTGTAGGACTAGAAAAGCATTCTGGGTATTGGCATGCAAATGAGTGTGTCAACAGCGGTTCAAGTGTACCTTGGGGTGGTAAACAAGCTGATTGTCATGGGAAATGTTAGTCGGCTTGCCCTGTTTGAAACTGTTACAAATCCCTTGTTTGGTTAGATCTCCGAAAGTTGAATTTGTGAATTCAATAATGCGGCTTAATACCACGCTGGCAGCCACACTGTCTTTGGACGCCTGACAGGGTTGTGTGGGCCTTCACGGAGGGACGAGCAGGCTTGCCCGGTTAGGTTTGGAATGGACGGAGGGAGAAGGAAACACTGACAGAGGGCTCAAGTGAGTCCCGGGCTACAGTTAGGAAATGGCCAGGGGGAGCAGCTCTGTGTCCCACTGTGGGACAGTCGCGACCTCGCGGGCCCTACGCACATCCGCAAAGGTTCTGCTCTTGCAGCCCTCCGCTCCGGGCCGGACCTCAGCCCCTTAGGGGAGGTCTCCTTCTTCCTGGACATCCCAGGGGTCCTGTCCTGTCTGTCCCCCTCTAAGCTGTGTTATTTGTGCAGACCGGAAGCTTACCGCGGTGACCTGTCTTGAGATCTAACGGTGCTGCCGACAGGGCGCCGAACCTTCCCCAGACCTTGTGAAGGATGCCATGTGTTCTCAGCTCGGGTCCTTGATACCCGGAGGAAGACATCAAGAAAAGACTGAACCCTGGCCCTCTCTTACTTATCACCCTCTTATTCCTCTATGTATTTTTGGATCCCAGTGACCATAATTACAAATAAAAACAGCTTCGGGAGCCAGACGGTGCTGGTGCATGCCTTTAACCCAGCACTCAAGAGTCAGAGGCAGGCGGATCTCTTCGAGGAGAGCTCGAGGTCAGCCTGGTGTGCTGTGTGAGTTCGAGGACAGTCAGGGCTACACTGAGAAATCCCGTCTCAAAAAACAAAACAAAACCAAACAAAACACCAAAAACAAAAAACAAAAACAACACAAACAACAACAACAAAACCAAAAAGAACAACAACAACAACAACAACAGAAACAGCTTAAGGGAGGAAAGACTTCTTTGGCTCAGGACTGGACAAGCAGAGACAGAAGAAGTCAAGCCAAGCGTCAGGTATGGAATTCTCAAAGGCCTGACCTACCCTCTCCTTCCACAGCGAGCACCTCCAAAGCACCCCCCACTGCTCAGGAAGCACTTCAAAGGAACCAAGGCACTTTACAGTCAAACCACATTGCATGTCCTGTTTATAGAACCCTGGTTCCTCACTCCCCCGAGGGACCAGGACCCGCAGTACCACCTCCACACTGCACTTTATAAGATACCTTCCCCATCTCCCAGACTAAGCCTGTTGCTTTGTTTGTTTGTTTGTTTCCTTTCTTGGCTTGTTTGCTGTTTGCTGTTTTGAGATAGTCTCCTGTATCCCAGGCTGGCTTTGAACTCAATATTCAGTGGAGAGTAACCCTGAACTTCTGACCCCCTGTCTCCACTGAGTGCTAGGGTCACAGGGGTCCACTGCCACGCCCAGTTTATCCGATGCTGTTGAAAATTCTCACCCAGGCTTCTTGTTTTCTTTTTGAAACGGTTTCTCTGTGTAGCCCTGGCTGTCTTGGAAGTCCCTGTGTAGACCAGGCTAGCCTCTAACCACAGGCCCCTGCTGGGATTGAAGAAGTGCACCTCCACTGCTAGGCAAAACCCTCCTATTCTAAGAGCCCTTTGGGGTTTGTTTGTTGGCTTGTTGGCAGGTTTGGTTTGGTGTGAGACAGGGTCTCCTGTGTCGTAGGCTGGCCTTGAACTTCTGATCCTCCTGCCTCTACTTGCCTGGTCCTAGAATCTCAAGTGTGAGCCACCATGCCTGTTTTTACCAAACCCAGAGCTTTGTGCAAGCTAAATGAGTTCTCGACCCACTGAGCTGCGTCCCCAACACCTCTTCTGCTTCGCTTTGTTAATATTCATCGTGTATATTCATTGCACACAGACTTGTGCTACACAGAAAGACATTCCCAGAGCACTGCGTATCTGTACTGTGTGCATGTGGCCCTGTCGCTCGCTGCTACTGTTAGTCCCAAGATCCCCTCGTCAGGCTGACTTCTGCTTCCTGGTCACACACACGGAAAGGCTGTGGACCAAAAAGGACAGATAGGGTATTTATCTTTCTGAGACTGCCTCACTTTGCGTACCATGATTTTCTCAGCGGTATCCATTTTCTTAAAAGCAATGCAATTTAATTGCTTGTCTGTGGCTGAAAAGAAAAATTCCACTGTGTATATGAGCCGTGTCTTCTTCATCCATCTCCCCGTGGCTGGACGCCTAGGCTGGCTCCACAATGTATGCATCATGGGAAGTTCTGCAGTGAACGCTGATGTATGATGCGAGTGCACAGTAAACACATGTATGCACATGCACCTGTGGCACGTTGGGTGCGGTGTAAAAGCCCAGGAATGGAATGGCTGAGTCATAAGGAAAATCTATTTTATTAGAGTTTTTCTGCTTTTTTGTTTTGTTTTGTTTTTAATTTTATGTGTATGAATGTTTTGCCTGAATGTATATCCCTGCAGTAACCAGGGGGCTGGTGCCCGTGGGGATCAGAAGAGAGTCCCCGATCCCTTGGAACAGATGGTTTTGAGCTGAACTTGGGCCCTCTCTGGCGAGAACAGCCAGTGCTTCAGACACTGAGCTATCTCTCCAGCCTCAGTAAATCTTGTGTTCGAGTGAGTGGCTCTGTGTGTGTGTGTGTGTGTGTGTGTGTGTGTGTGTGTGTGTAATGAAACTCTATGCTGGTTTCTGTAGTAGGTGGACTAGTTTTTTTCCTCCACTTGTTTCGCTGTTTGATTCCTGATGGCTAACGAGGCAGAGCCTTTTCTCACTTGTGGACTGGCCCTTAGTACCTTAGGACACTTCGCTCATTTTGTCAACTAGTTAACTGTGTGTTTTGATTCAGACTTACCCCTTCTTCAACTCTAGGATCCACCTCTGCTTCCCTACCCAACCCACTTCCTTTCCTCCTGCTCTTCCTCCTCTTCCTCTTCCATTCCTTCCTCGTCCTCCTCATGAGGACTAAACCCTGAAGCACAGTCAATACAACTGGTGCCACATCCTTAAAGAAGACTGACTTCCAATCAGCTATCAGTTGCCAATAGCCCCTCGGCTAGGAATGAGGCTCTGTGCCCAGTTCCCCTCCCCTTGTCAGGAGTTTGTCTGGCTTGAGATTGTACAGGTGGAGCCAAGCTGTTTTTGTTTGTTTGTTTGGTTGGTTGGTTGGTTTTTGGTTTTTTCAAGACAGGGTTTTTCTGTGTAGTCCTGGCTGTCCTGGAACTCACTCTGTAGACCAGGCTGGCCTCGAACTTAGAAATCTGCCTGTCTCTGCCTCCCAAGTGCTGGGATTACAGGCGTGCGCCACCACGCCCAGCTTGTTTTTTTTTTTTTATTAAAGATTTTATTTATTTTATGTATATGAGTACACTGTAACTGTCTTCAGACACACCAGAAAAGGGCATCAGATCCCATTACAGATGGTTGTGATCCACCATGTGGGTGCTGGGATTTGAACTCAGGACCTCTGGAAGAGCAGTCAGTGCTCTTAACCAGTGAGCCAAGCTTCTAGCCCCAAGAGTCAAGTTCTTAAGAAAAGAGGGGATTAGAAAATGCCTGGAAGGGAACATGCAGGGCACTTTCAGAGGACTCATTAGCCATCCACAGGCCAAGGAGAAAGGCCCTGGAAAAGAATCAGATGTCTCAGCTCTCCTGGTGTGGCCATGCAGTCCTCAGAGCTGAGACACGCCCCCAGCCTGCGGTGGCAGCTGCCTTGGCTGGCACACCAGCACGTGTGGTGTCTGCTCTCAGGAGAAGCCTGCAGGCAGCGCTTCCTCTGCCAGACACAGGGATCCCCAGTTCCAGAAAATCTGCCACCTCACACAGATACACATGCAGGCAAAACACCAATGCACATAAAAACAAAAATAAGCCACACACACACAGAGAGAGAGAGAGAGAGAGAGAGAGAGAGAGAGAGAGAGCATGCTTTAGATTTTGTTGCATGTAATTTAAAACATTCTGGATGGGGATGGAGAATCAGTGGTTTAGAGCACTTGCTACCCTTCCAGAGGGCACGGATTTGGCTCCAGCTCCCATATCAGGTGACACACACATACACACACACACACACACACACACACACCTGTAACTCCAGCCCTAAGGGATCCCATATGTTCTTCCAGTCTCTGAAATCACCAGCAGACACTGACACACGACACACACACACACACACACACACACACACACATACACACACACACACACACACACACACACACAAAATCAAAATAAAAAGTAACCATGCAAAATCAGATCTCCTGGGTACAAGCCAACCTCTGGCCCGTAGCTGGGACTCCAGATATTGGGTAACACCATGCCTGACTGTAGATTTTGAGGATAAAACCATTAGAATAAAAATCTATTTTTGGCCGGGCGTGGTGGCGCATGCCTGTAATCCCAGCACTTGGGAGGCAGAGGCAGGGAGATTTCTGAGTTCGAGGCCAGCCTGGTCTACAGAGTGAGTTCCAGGACAGCCAGGACTACACAGAGAAACCCTGTCTCGGAAAACCAACTAAACAAACAAAAACATCTATTTTTGGCTAATTCTTTTTTTCTTTTTTTTTTTTCTTTTTCTTTTTTTTTTTTTCCACGAGGTGTGTTTTATTTTCATCAATGATACAAATAATTTTCTGTAATATCCCAGGGCAAACCGGTGAAATTTGGCAGTCCGATTAGTGGAGGGGTCCCCCTCCGGCGGTGGCATCGGCTCGGAGTGCCGGGGTTCACAGTGCAGCTTGTGGTTCGCGTCCGCTGCGTCCACCTTGCAGGTAGCTCTTCCTCCACATCACGAGGGGGTCTTGGAGATGACGGGGTGGGGTGGGTGGGGAAATCTTCCCACGCTCTTAGGAGATTTCACTCCTCTTTTCCTGTTCAATGGTCTCTTTGGTCGGCAGGGTGTTCTTCTCCTGCGTCTCGGTTTTCTTCAGCTTGGCCTTATCGAAGCTGGCGATTTCTCCCCTGTCCGGCTTGTCTGCCATTTTTCTTACAACTCGTGGATTCTAGCTCCGAGCTCGCGCTCCAGGTGCTCCCACTCGCGTGGCTGCCCCAAGAGACCTATTGGCTAATTCTTAACAGAAGCAAGATCGTCTGCTGTGGGTTTTTAAAGGCTCATCCAGGATGCTGGGGGGACAGAGCCCGGGGAAAGAGGCCAAGGGGAGCTTGCAATAGTGCAGGGCCAGGCGGCTGGCAGCTGGACCAGGGAGGAGCTACAAGGGCAGCAGAGTGGGTAAAGCCACCACCGCTGTGTTGGGGTGTGTCAGGATGGAAGCAGACGCTGACAAGACAGCAGTGAACAGGAGAGACGTGCCTGGGGTGATAACCCGGAGAGGCATAGGAGAGTCCAGCCAGCCACTGACATCCGGCATGCCCTCCCTCGCCGCTTCCCACCCCTGTGAACAAAGAATGGCCCTTTAAACTAAGAGTGGAACCTTTTAAAAAAAAATGGTTTTGAATGGTTTTTGGTTTTTGTTTTTTTTTTTCTCCATTTTTTCAGAGACAGGGTTTCTCTGTGTAGTCCTGGCTGTCCTGGAACTCACTCTGTAGACCAGGCTGGCCTCGAACTCAGAAATCTGCCTGCCTCTGCCTCCCAAGTGCTGGGATTACAGGCGTGTGCCACCACGCCCGGCTGGTTTTGAATGTTTTTAAAAATGGTTTTCTTCATGTAACTTTATGTCTATGGTTTTCTACATTTATATGAAATTCAAATTTCATTTGAAATCGCATACAATTCACACTTTTAGACCCTAAATACAACTTTATTGGAACACACTTTGCACCCACTCATCCTCAGGTCATCTGGGGCTGCTTCTGCACAAGAGTGGGCAGCGTGCAGGAGCAGGGACAGAGACTGGGCGCTCCGCGCCTTCTAATGTAGAAATAGAGACTGATTTTAACATGGGTATGGGCCATGTGTGTGAGGTTGTCTGAAGAGGCCAGAAGAAGGCGCTGGAGGCTGTGAGCTGCTGCTAGACGCGGTGCTGGGAACGGAATCTGGGTCTTCTGGAAGAGCAGCAAACGCTCCTAACTGCCAAACCATCTCTCCAACCCCCTAAACCACTTTATGAAGGTTTGGACTGTACCTACACACACACATAAATACACACACGACTATAAATATAGTCGTCCTTTCTCAGCCTTTGGGTTATGACCCCCTTGGCAAACGTCCATCTCCAAAAAATTTCTCACATTACTGTTCATTAGCAGTAGCAAGATTACAGATATGTAGTGGTGGCAACAACGATAAATTTATGGCTGGGGATCACCACAACAGGAAGGGTTGCAGCATTAGGAAGGTTGAGGACCACTGATCTAGAGCCCTGTAAATGGCATGAAAATCCCTCCACGCTCTGGAAAAGAATGCCCGATTCCCCCAAAATGGTTGCTGCAAAGATGCCCGGCCGGGCGGTGGTGGTGCACGCCTTTAATCCCAGCACTTGGGAGGCAGAGGCAGGCAGATTTCTGAGTTCGAGGCCAGCCTGGTCTACAGAGTGAGTTCCAGTACAGCCAGGGCTACACAGAGAAACCCTGTCTCAACAAACAAAAACAAAACCAAAACAACAAAAAGAGATGCCCATTAGAGTCAGTGTGGCGAGGAGCTGGCAACTGGTACAGGCATTCAGAGTTTTGTAGGCAGAATAAGATGGCAACAGGAACCAAGACGAGGAGAGAACCCCGGGAGCTGGAATACGGCCGGAAAGACATCCATTCATGGTTTACAAGGATGAAGACCCCTCTTGCCACAGTCTCCAGCTCTAGTGCATCTCTCTAATTCCACTGGGCACAGTCCAAGGTCTCCAGATACAGCAAGAAGAAGGAAGTCTTCCTGGGCAGAAAAGAAGCCACTGATCAGGTGAAGGCCATGCCTGCCGGTGCAGGACAGTGGTGCAGCAGACCTAGCCCAGAGCTCTGCTGGAGGGGGCCTTACCTGAGCCCAGGTGATGAGTGAGAAAGGAGGGGCACTGAGATCTGCGAATACCCAGAAGGCAACAAGAGGCTGACACGTTCAGAAGGGAACACGGCTGTACGTGAGGCTGGCAGAGGCAGGTGTGTAGGAGTGGGTATTTCCTGAAACAAGAAACACACACACACACACACACACACACACACACACACACACACACACAGAGAGAGAGAGAGAGAGAGAGAGAGAGAGAGAGAGAGAGAGAGAGAGAGAGAGAGAGAGAGAGAGAGAGAGAGAGAGAGAGAGATTAAGCCAAGAATGACAAGACCATGGGGACCCTGGAAAAGTCACTAACTGGAAAGCAGCTTGGTCTTCCCCTCCCCACCTCTACCTCCACGAGGACTTCTCTCCCTACTGCTGCTTTGCCTTGTGGGAAATTCGTCTCAGGCCTTGGCTGGGCCTTTTGAAAACCTTCATCCCCCAACCCTGGGCTCTCTCTCACTTCCAGCACTATTGTCAGTCTCAAGCCTTCAAAGCAACCCAAGGTGAGAGCCTGCCAGCAAGTCTCTGAAAGACAGAGACTCACCAGGCCTCGTCCATCTCCAACTCCATCCTAGAAGGCAGGCCCAAGTCCACCTTACTGGAACCCAAATTCCAGGGCAACAGGTGATCAACCCAAGAAGTTCGGCAATTCGTTTGTTTTAGAGGATAGCCATTGAGAGGGGGCATCACAGGCTCTGAGAGCAAAGCTATGTGGGATAGTGGGATGTGTTCTCAGGGGGGTTCCACTGTTGTGTGGGGAGGGAAGGATTCCTGGGGGGGGGCAAGGCAGCGTCATGGAGGATGAGTGCAGGGTGGAAGGGTGCCCCCTGGGGAGGAGACAAAGCTGTGTGAGGTGATGCTCAGACGAGGGACAGAGGGACAGAAGACAGTGCTATACGTGGAGCTTGAGAGCATTGCAGGTTTTCGGGGTCAGCCTTATTGGGTAGGTGGTATCTTAGGGTACAAGTATGTTACAATGACAGAGAGGATTCTACATATAGGAGGAAGCTAGTGCGCATGCCCAAAGCTGGCTCACAAGGAGTTAAGTCTCTCCCCTAACCATGCGAATTCCATATCTAGCATTCCTCTCAAGAAACAGAGTTCCCACTATGGTCCAGCTGCCCAGATAGAAAATCCAAAATGGCGGCAACCCATCATGGCGCTCACCATCAGCATCTCTGGAAAATAAAATGAGTTCTTCCCTCCCCTTTTCTCTTGAAAGCTCCCAATCTCTCTCCTACACTTGACTCCCTTGCACAGGCCTTGGTTCAAGGAACTCCCTCCTTGAGTTCCCCGAGCATGTTTCCAATTGCTGCTTAGAAAGCCTTTGTCCTCTGCATGAGCTGAGTTGCTTTTCTCAGAGAATCTTCCAGTCAGAGTCCCTGTTTCTGGAGGAGATAGATCATCTTGGTCGTTCATATTGCTTGGGGTTGTGTGTTTGGTCCTAGGCATCTGGATTTAGGCCACTGGTAGTGTTTCTAGGTGTGGATGTCTGGTCTCCCCTGTGTTGAATGGTTGTTTGAATCTTTGACAGGTTGCACACCTGCTGAACTGGGCTTGGTGCTCCGTCTTGGGGCCACTCTGAATTGATGTTTGAACGGAGCGTCAGAAGTGGCATCGGCTTGACTAGGAATAGGTGCAACTTCTGAGCCTAAGAGCAACTTTCTGGGGTTGGAGAGATGGCTCAGTGGTTCTGAGTGCACTGGCTCCTCCTCCAGAGGACCTGAGTTCAATTCCCATCATCCACAGGGCAGCTCACATCTGTCTGTAACTCCAGTTCCAGGGCTTCTGACCTCTCTCACAGACATACATGCTGGCAAAACACAGTGTCCATAAAAATAAAGTTTATATATATATATATATATATATGTGTGTGTGTGTGTGTGTGTGTGTGTGTGTGTATACACACACACACACATATAGCATGTATATGTTATATATGTATATTATATATTATGTGTTTATATATCATATATGTATATTATGTTTGTATATTGCACATGCATGTATATCACACATGTATGTATATTATACATTATATATGTGTGTATATTATGTGTGTTTGTATATAATATGCATGCGTATGCGTATGTGTATATTATACATGTATGTATATTTTATGTTATATAAAGATGTAATAATTATATACACACATACATATAAAACTTTCTGTAGACCTTTCTAAGTCTCTGCCTCTCTCAGTCTCACTGGGTTTTACGGTGGTCCTGGAGTTACGGGATGGAGCCCCTGGCACGCCAGTGCTGGGCAGAGTGGTCGATGGAGCAACTGGTAGGCAAGCAGGGAAGGGCATACATTAGGAACCTGGCAGCAGCCCCAGGAGGAACTCCAGGCTGCCCGTGCAGAGCTGGGGTGGCCGGTGGGCAGGAGAGTGGATCTCCGTCCTGCACACGGGAAACCTCCTCACCAGGCCCTTGCTTCTAGAAACCAGTGGGATTTAGAAGTATTGACTTGCAGCTGGTGGTGGCAGCGGTGGGGAGCAGCAACTAGAGGGGCAGGGAGGCAGATCTCTGTGAGTTCAAGGCCAGCCTGGTCTATAGAGCAAGTTCCAGGACAGCCAGGGCTACACAGAGAAACCCTGTCTTAAAAACAACAGCAAACAAGAAATGCTGGTGCAGTTCTGCAGTACCTTTCTTAAACCCGACCTAGCTTCTTACCGATTAATTCTAAACTCCTTCCTGCATCCTCAAGCCTGCCTTACCCACCCCTGACTGGGGCCATCGCTTGCAGAGCCCCCCACCTGTGTCACCTCAGCCACACTGGTACCCCAGCTCTGTCTCCACTCAAGGCCTTTGCCCACTGTCTTAGTTTGCTTTTCCTTCGCTTTGATAAACTGCCATTTCCTTAGGGTGGAAAGGGCTTGTTTAGCTCATGTGCCTCAACTGTAGTTTATAACTGAGGGACGTCAAGGCAAGAAAGCAAGCAGGGCAGGAGCCTAGATGAAGAAAGTGAAGCGGAGACCATGGGGACATGTCCCTTACTGGCTTATTCCTCATAACATGCTCAGTTTGCTTTATTACACAACCGACGGCCACCTGCCTATGTATGGTGCCGCCCATAGTGGGCTGAGCCCTCCCACACTCATCAATCATCGGCCAAGAAGATAACCCCCCAGACTTGCCTGTGGGCCGAGCTGATGGATGCATTTTCCCAACTGAGAAATGAGAGATGCTCTTTCCAAATGCCAGCTTGTATCAAGCTGACCAAAAATGAACCAGAGCCCGTGTTGTTCTCTCTGCCTAGAACTTTCTTCCTGGCTTTCCTTCTGGTCACCTCTTCTTACTCTCAGCTCCCAGATAACATGTTACCTCCTCTCCCAGAAGCCAATGCTATGGAACGGACAATATAAGCCCCATTTGTCTCCATTTAAGGACCAGGCTTGATTAAAAAAAAAAAAAAAAAAGCCATAATGGAGCAGCTCCAGGAATAAGTGCCAGAAATTAGGTCATAAGCCGGCTCTAGGAGTAGACCATTAAATCCAGAACAAGATCATAAAATCCCCTCCCAAGGAACAGCCTGGGGATAGCCACAAAAATGGGGAACTATCTTATCTCAAAATGGGCCATCAGTGCTGGATAACCCTATCTCATCCTATGGTTAAATGTTCATGGTAGGAATGCAGACCACTGACCACCTGTGACCCCCCTCCAGCACCCACCAAAGACGTTGTAGATTACCTAATCTCTTTAGAGAGTATCCCCAATACTGGACCTGTGTGCCGTTGTCTGGGGTGGCCATTTTGGAGAATGGTTGACCTCCACATGCTGGGTGTTTCTGCAGAATAAACGCTCTTTGTCTTTGCATACTATCTGAGTCTGGGGTCTTCCCTCAGACCCTTACACTACCTAAATAGCATCCTCTATCTCTGTCGTTTAGTGCTGTGTTAGGCAGACCTTTTCACGAGTTCTTCCTCCTGCAGCTCGGCAGTGCAGATGAGAGATGGTTATCTGAAGCGAGCAGGAGCACGGAAGGAACCGTAGCGTAGCTGGGATGAAGGCGTTAGGACATGACGCCATCGTATGACTGTAAAACATGGTCCCTGACCACAGCGCTGTGAAGCAGGCGGACCTTTGAGACTCATCAGCGTGGCTATAACAACCAACCGAGACACTGGGGACATTCCCACAGGATGTAGCTCCTTCCACCCCACTGCCCTTTTCCTCCTTGCCCTGTGCACTCCAGACACAGCACTGTTCAGGGGAAAGAGGGAACATCAGAGAGTTGCTTTGGAAAATGCCTCCTTTATTGTTCTTGTTAATAGTTGGGCCAGAGCCTCCTGTGACTAAGCCCTTCTTCCTGTGAGTGGTCCTGTCTCGGGCCAACCCACAGGGCTGGAGCCTAACATCCCAACCTGGTGTGGTCCCTGGCAGAATCTAGGGTGATCCTTCTCAGATGAGGGAGTACCCCCAGCTGTGATCAGAGGAGAAGCCTGCCCAGTCTGTAGTCATATGTGGAAAGTGAGAAAAACATAGGAAAGCAAGGAGATATTGGGGGCGTTGGCAGAGTTGGGAAGAGAGCACAGGAGATCGCTCCTCCTGCTAGTCAAGTCAGAGAAGATTTAAGGTTGTTGTCAAAGGTCGAATCTTGAATGCCCTTCACAGGCCCAAGTAGTGAAAGCTTGGTCTCTGGGTAGCACAGTTAGTAGGTCCTGGCGTGGGCTGGAGAGATGGCTCAGCGGTTAAGAGCACTGACTGCTCTTCAAGAGGTCTTGAGTTCAAGTCCCAGCAAGCAACCACATGGTGGCTCACAACCATCTGTAATGGGATCCAATGCCTTCTTCTGGTGTGTCTGAAGACAGCTACGGCGTACTCGTCATATATATAAAATAAATAAATAAAATCTAAAAGAAAGAAAGAAAGAAAGAAAGAAAGAAAGAAAGAAAGAAAGAAAGAAGAGGTCCTAGCACCTTTGCAAGGTCCTCGGGTCCCTGGAGACACGCCCTAGAAAGGAACTGTGGGGCCTGGCCTTCATCCTTCCCTTTGCCTCTTGGCTGTGAGGTGAGGAGCTTCCTCTGTCACACACTTTCCGCCCTGACACATAGCATGCGCACCAGAGGCCGAAGGTCTGAGCTCCCCCATGGGCACCTCCAGAGCTGTCGGCTAAATAAACCTTTTCCTCTCAGATAAATTCCTCTCAGATAAATCTTGAGTAGTATTCATTCACTCATTCATTCATTCATTTATTTATTTTTACCTTTTAAGTTAAAACAAAATTGTGGGGCTGGAGAGATGGTTCAGCAATTAAGAACACTGACTGCTCTTCCAGAGGTCCTGAGTTCAGCTCCCGGCAACCACATGGTGGCTCACAACCGTCTGTAATCATGCCCTCTTCTGGTGTGTCTCACATACATAAAAATAAATAAATAAAATCCTTAAAAAAAAAAAAACCAAAACAAAACAAAATTGTGTATATGTGTGTGGGCCTGTGCTGTTAAGGGTCAGTGCCTGTGGAAGCCAGAAGCACCAGGTCCCCTGGAGCTAGAGTTACAGGCTGTTGTGAGTCAGTGATACGGAGACTGAGGGTGAAGCTTGGGCCCTCCACGAGAGCAGCAGACTCTCTTAATCACTGAGCTACCTCTCCGGCCCTGGAGTTTTTTGTCTTGAAGTTATATGTGTATGAATGTTTTACCTGAATGTGTGTATGTGCATTGTGTGTGTCTAGTACCCATGGATGCCAGAAGAGGGCACTGTATACCTCTGGAACTAGAGTTAAGGCCAGTTGTAAGTCACTGAGGGGGTGCTAGAAACCAATCCGAAGACCTCTTCAAGAAAAAGAAATGATCTAAACCATTGAGCCATCTCTCAGCCCCCTCTTAAAGTTTTGGTTTGTTGTTTTTTTTCTTTTTCATCTTTGTGTGTAGCCTGTGTGTGTGTGTATGTGTGTGTGTGTGTGTGTGTGTGTGTGTGTGTGTGTGGTGTGTGGTGTGTGTGTGTGTGTGTGTGTGTGTGTGTGTGTCAGGATCTTGCTACGAATGGAACTAACTTGGAACTACCAATCCACCAGCCTTAGCCTCCTGAATGCTGGGACTGCAAGTGTGCACCCTGGTGCCCAGACTAGATCGATACACTCGTCGGAGTGTCAAAGGTAATCTTTGTTACGGAAAACTATGCAATGTGCAAAGCACAGGGCACGTGTAACTTTCTCCTAGGACTTTAGATAGTTCTTGAGGAAAGACTTACCTGGGATAGGCAGGCATGTGTTTCTACTCTTTGTAACTGCTCAACCCTCATATGGTCTGAGTTTGGTGAGGAGGATCTTGATTCTGGGGACTGTGTCACCACAGAGCTGATCCCTGTGGCAGGAGAGGAGGCTGAAGGTCACAGAGCCCAGCCAGGATCCAGGAGACCAAGAGTGTCAGAGGAGGGGGTCCTCGGGTGGAGAGCGGTACGATACGGCCAGGTGGCTCTCCAACGGCGGAAACAGGTGCCAGATAGCAGACACCATTCCTGGGATAATTCTACAAGATGACGACATGTTAGAGTCAACTCAGAATACAGGGGGGACACCCAAAGGGTAAGGGCGGTGGTAAGGTCGGGCATTTCGTGAGGCCGTGGAGGAGCAAGAGAAGCCCGAGGAGCAGTAGCCATGGTTTTCCAAAGGAAACTGATGCTTTTCAAGCCAGCATAGGTGGGAATGTCAGTACTGAAAAAACGGGAGAAGGAAGACCATCGAACCAAATCATCATGGCCAAATCAAAGCAAGCAATTTATTAGACCACAGTTTTTATCCCAGGACAAGGGCAGCTGCCCTCTAAGGTGGGTTCAAGAGGTGACTGGATGTGAGGAAGACAAGGTTTTTATAGCTTGGGTAGGGGTTTTGGAAATGGAGGATTCGGAGGGCAAAATAGTGGGGTCCCAGGAGCAGGACAGAAGCATAGCAAGTTGGTTCTTCCTGAAACAGACACAACTGAACGGGGCCATAACACGGTAGTCATATAGTCGCAGGCAGCTAGAGCATCGCGAAACGAAGGTAGGGTTTCGAGACGGTTATAAACAACTTTTTGAAACAAAGAGGCGATCGCCATCCCTGGAACAGGCAGTACAGAGAAGATTTTGTAGTAAGGGTACAGGTGGGGCACAGCCCAATCCTCCACAAACAGGTGTAACCATAAACAGGAATGAACCAAGTCTGTCCTTTCTTAGTCTTAAAAGATGGCTTTCGAGCCCAGAATGGAGGCAAGCTCGTAGCCAAGTCCAGCACTGCGTCCTATGGGAGTCAGGTAAAATAGTCGGGGTTTCTGTAACTGCAGCAAAACACCATGATCAAAAAGCAAGTGGGGGAGGAAAGGTGTAAAGTGAATTATTGAAATATAAGTGTAATCAGAGAATTATTCTGCTGACTGTATTTCTTTACCTTTGCTAGTGCTCAATAACCACATAGAGAAAAGGAGATTTATTTCAAGCTGCACCTCACTACCTGGGCAGTTAAATGACCTGCCTTAGCCCCCTGTGCTAATCTGGCTATCTCTCAGCCAAATTCCCATGATACTTGCATTTTATTATTTGTTTGGCTCCTTCATGCTTTTTTTTTTTTAAAAAAATATTTTATGTATATGAGTACAACACGGTAGCTGTCTTCAGACACACCAGAAGAGGGATCCCATTATAGATGGTTGTGAGCCACCATGTGATTGCTGGGAATTGAACTCAGGACCTCTGTAAGAGCAGTCAGTGCTCTTAACCACTGACCGTCTCACCAGCCCTGGTTTGGCTTCAGGCGTGTTCCTTCCCATGGTGTCTTCTCAGATTCTCTCCACATGGCCCCAATTCCTCCCACTCCTTACGGATGGCTGGCAGAAGTCCCGCCCTATTCTTTCTTCTGCCCAGCCATTTGGTGATCAGCATTTATTGACAGGACAGAGAATAAATGGTAAGAATTGTTTATACAAACTTGAGAAGGATTCCTGACATAAACATTACAGTGCCGTGTCTGAATTAAAACAAGTTACAAGAACAGAGAAACCAGCATTTGAAAAATACGAGGACAACCTTTACACAGTACACAAAAAACATTGTGCTTACAGAAAGAATGTGTTTGGCTTGCACTTCCAGATCACAATCCATCTTTGGAGGAAGTCAGGACAGGAACTCAAGCAGGGCAGGAACCTGGAGGCAGGAGCTGATGCAGAAGCCATGGAGGGGGGGCTGTTTACTGGTGCACATCCCACGGCTTGTTCAGCCTGCTTTCTTATAGAACTCAGGAAGCCCACCCGGAGATCCACCACCCACAATGGACTGGGGCCTCCCCTATGGATGACCAATTGAGACAATGCCTTACAGCTGGGTCTCCTGGAGGCGGTTCCTCAACAGAGACTCCTTCCTCTCGGATGACTCCAACTGTGTCAAGTTGCCACGAAAAGATCCAGTCCAGCAGACAAAGCCAGGTTAAAAGAATCTTCCTTTTTCCTTAAGAGCTGTCTGGCTTACTTGGACAAAAACATTGTATCAAGGGACCAATGTCTCTCCATCAGTGAAAAGGGCTTAATTACATCTAGTTTTGTAAATTGCAAAAGTCCCATCCGAGTAGGGCATGGTGGGCCATGGCCTTTATTCCAGCACTCAGGAGGCAGAAGCAGGTGGGACTCTCTAGAGTTCAAGACCAGGCTGGCCCACATAGTGAGACCCTGTCTCTCAGAAAGGAAGAAAGAAGGAAAAAGAAGGAAATAGTTAAATAAGAAAGCCATATAAACTCCATGCAGCCTCAGGGGGGCTATCAAAAGCCAGAATGAAGAAAATGAAATGTGGAGTTGTGTGTTGTGTATCCCCTCACCCCCACCCCGTTGCAGGAGGACTAGACACTGGCTGGGAACCACTCAGTTTTTCAATTTCTTGCCAGCTTTTTCTGTCTCCTGCCATTTCCCTAGATCTGCTGGAAGATGTGGGCAGTGGAGGGGTGTTTTAGCTTCTCAGCCCCTGAGAAAGGTCACGCCTTGACCCAGAAGTGCCCCATTGGAGATCTTTGTGCCCCTTCCGCCCTACTTTGGTACCCAAAGCTAGACGGATCCAGCCCGAGTGGGCAGGATGCTGAGGAAGCAGGCGTGCCTGCTACCTGGCTTCCTCTCTACTGTCTCCCGGGCGGGAGCTTTCCAGCTATTCATGTTTCAAACAGAGTAGGTTGAGCAGAGAAGGCCAGCTCAGTTTTGGATACCCCAGAGAGTCAGCTCCTATAAGTAGGGCCACCTGCCTAGGCACATTTCCAACAAGGAGCAGGGTGGAGACCAAGGAGAGGGAACGGCTGCCACTTTGCAAATCCCACGGGCCAGCTCTCTTCCACGAGGGGCCCCAGGTGGAGGTGTATGGGACAGCCCATTTCTGTGTACAGTTGGGTGCACAAGCCCTCTGCGCGCGGACAGGGGAGAGGTGCTAAGGACCAGGTTGAAATGTAGATCTAACCTATCAGCCGCGCGCCCTCTGAGCGCATCACCCAGTGCCCAACAGGGCAGGTATCTCAACTTCCTTTTACTGGGGGCGACTCGAAAGATCTCTGCTTCCAAAAGCAGGTGCTTGATGCAAGTTTGCCGCTCTCCACGCCCCCCTGCCCCCACCTCCCCACCCCCCCCCACCCCGTTCTGCCTCCCACCCACCCTGGGTAGCTCCGTTAGCAGTACTTAACTATGCTCTGGTTTTGCAGGACCGCGGGAGTTTTCTTGAGACTAAAGTAGGAGAAGGTATGAGCAGGTGTGTGTGCACCCGTGAGTGTGCCTTTAAGGAAAGAAGTCTGAACCAGAAAAGACTGGCAGAACAGGTCCCCCCACCCCCACGGGAACCGGCTGAGAAAAAAGCAAACCCCAGAACAAAACTCCAGTCGCCCTAGGAGCTTTTTGTTTTGAGTCTAATGCTCAAAGCCAGGTGGCTCCTTTAACACCCCAGAGATTGTCCCCAGGGTCTCCTCTGCGCACCATGGGATGCTGGGTACTGGGGGACACACCCTGTGCGCCCCACTGAGCCCCAGCCTGGCTGGGAGGTTCTACTGATGGGGGGGGGGAAGTCTGTGGTTACGAGGGGTTGGGAAATGTGAAGGGGGTCTGAGGACCACGAAAAGGCTGCCATGGTGATTCCCCAGAGCCTGGGTCCCTGCCTCCAAGAACTTTACGCAAAATGGATTTGGGGGTTGGGGGGGGGGACGGCCATGGGAAAAAGAAAAAACTCCCAACCCTTTTATCCTGGCGCAAGCACCTCATCCAGTGTCTTGTTCTGGGCCAGGTCTGCA